>CM061920.1:228171288-228503842 GCA_031002005.1 Vandiemenella viatica | reverse complement strand
TTTATTTTAAGTGGCACAAAGTATAAATTTCAAAAACGGGTAACTGTTATTTATTTGACTGATGTATTTCGCGTTTACATTCCTTTCGAGTAAGCTTTCCCAGAGTTTTTAGTAAACTTCGTTGTTTCTTGTCCCCTGTCAAAAAAATTCTTGGGTTATGTTGTAAACTAGTTCTTACAAGTATAACTGCCGCAGAGAATACAGTTTTAACATCGAAAGCCCTTCTGTTTACATGAATTTCTGAATCTAGTTGTAAATAAACAGAAGCAACATGTAAATTTAAACGAACGTACCATTGTACCTTTATAACGTATTATTGCCTCGCATTAACAAATTTTTTTCCCTGCTCTTCGTATTGTTGCGCAGTTACCTCTACAATAGATAGTTACCTTTATCTGACATCGCAATTACACTTTCTTTTAACACTATAAGTGAAACATAAATCAGATTTAATTATTTTTTAAAAAATTACACTTCCTTTTAACTCGCGTCCTCCCGAATGAGAGGCACAACATTACCACTCACCCACCATACTCGGTGAGGCTGCATCTAGTTAGCCCGGAAAAAATAATAGTTCATCAATACAAAATGCAAGTAAGATGTATGAAATACTCATGTATGGAGTATCCCGTCATTCAGCTATAGGCATATCTGCTTATGACATGGATCATACGTTGTGGAAAATCAGTATCTTACACTCACCTAGACAACTAATGGTCACAATGATCGATACCATTCCGAAGAAAAGATTTTAATACTGACTAAAACACCATGAGTCAGAAGAATAAAATAATCTCAATTTAATAAAAATTTAGAAAAATGTTATTGTGTATTTCGTTTTGTAATCAGACTGTGTATGAAAAATATAAAAAATATTTTTTCCTCTTATAGCTTTACGCCTGGTAGAAGTCGACGTCATTAAATGTGGGGAAGGATTGTGGGTTGGGAATGGAAAGGATTCGGCCAATGCTTTTTGAAATATCCATCCTGGTACTCGAGTGATTTGGAATGATATAGTGAAACCATGGAAAACCGACAGCTGGATGCCCGGACGGGATTCAAACCGGCGTCCTCCCGAATGCGAGGCCAGATCGTTCCAGAATTCGCCGGATGTCCCGTGAAGAAATATTCAGCGTTGGATCCCCTATAGCAATCAAAAATTGCAATAGTGTTGTTGGTATAGAACGTTAAGCACGAAATGGCTTTGGGATTGTGTCGCAGATACGTTCTGTACATAATAAAAAGTATAGTAATGACTTATACTGAGCAGAATGCCAACTAACTCTAAACAAAAAGCTGGAAGATCTAACTTAATCTTGAGATTGGAATGAAAGTTGATACAGCAAAAACGAGGAGTTTAGTTATTGGTTAATTAAGGTCAAGTTGATATCAGCCAAGTAAGAGCCTTCAAACATCTTGGAAGAACAATCACTGAGGACTTGAGATGTCACCAAGAGGTAAAAATTAGTATTGCTGTAGCTACGGAAATTTTTTAATAGGAACAGAATAATTGGGAAAGTAGCTAAAGCGACGAGGAAATTTTGTGTATGGAGTGTGGCTCTTTATGGGTCAGAGACGTGGATACAAACGCGAGAAGGTGAAAAACGGATAAAAGCGTTTGAGATGTGGATGTGGAGGATAATGAAAAGGATAAGCTGGATGTAATACTGAAGTGCTGGAAAGGATTGGTGAGAGGAGGGAAACTACTCCACGTTATAAAAGACAGAAAGAAGAACTGGATGGGACACTTTCTGAGAGGGGATTGCTTGTTATAAGACGCCTTGGAAGAATTACTTTGTGGGAGAACAGTGAAAGGAAGAAGGAGACATAAGATCACAGATAACATCAATGCAAATGGAAACTGCATGGACATAACGAGAAGGACAGAATTCAGGAGAACATGTAGGGCAGCCACTTGAAAACCTGCCTTAGTGTAGAACGCTAATGACGATGATGATTCTCAATTGTCAGGGGTTGGTTGTTCGCGTGTATTTGCATCACCATCCAAGAGAATCACTTCACCTCGCACTTGTACTGTATTTATTGGTCTAAATCTATGATAAATTCTCTTTAGTTTAACTGATCCAACCATTAACCATTTCTTCATCTTAGGAACCCTTAGCAGTCAGGCGCAGTTACCTGTAGAACAAAACAAGTATTCCGCGTACCATACAGCTGCCCGATCCTAGATTTTCAATACGTCACGCATTTATAGCTTCTTCCGAAGCAGCTGTTGCTTCCTATTGACCGAACACAAAATGATTCTGTAGAAATGTACTTTTTTTAATCAAATGTTTTTACGCCTCGTCGACGTTGAGGTCATTAGAGACGGGATGGGGATAAGGAACGAGAAGGAATTCGGCTATGGCCTTTTGAAGGAAGCGTCCCGGCATTCGCCTGGAGTGATTTGGGTAAACTATGGAATACCCAAATCTGGATTCCCGGACGGCGATTCGAACCGGCGTCCTCCCGAATAAGATGTAGATATATAGGACGGAGAGGACGTTCATATCGAGAGTGGACAGGCATCGTACAGTTTAATTGGCTGTTTTTTTCTAAACGGAGATTTGGTCACTAAAGGAACAACGTACCAACATCTAACGCGCCACCGGGATCATATAAAGAATAGTAAACTGCCGATTGAGGATATTAAATCACTGTCACAGTATAGGAAATTACATCACATAGTTCCAACGGCTACAGTTCAACTCTTACGGTAATCTTCTCTCAGCTTTGTGGCGGAAATAACATGTGCCGACCATCGTTCTCTCGTTACTTGTTATTTGTAGCTAGTTTTACTGTTACAGACAATTAGTATTTTTATTTCCAGGCATGAAACTTATGGTTGTCCCTCCTCCTGTCATAACTGACATTCGATAATGGCCGTTAATAATACGTTCTTTAACTGTTTTTCACTTATTTTTATCCTAGCTCCGTTCTCTCTTATCTACCTTAACCCTTAACTTATTTGAGAACACACGCGCAGCTGACTTGTATTTAGCTTCTTAGGGGGAATATTTTTTTTTTCGTTTCCCCCCCCCCCCCTTGCACATCATTGACCCAACTTTACTTTGCGCCGTATCTTTCTTATTACAGTCTTATTCTTTTCTTTCTAATTTCCTTCAATGCGTTCTATGATAGCCGAAGTTTTTCACATGATTATTAAAAGTACATACCAGGTAATCCTTGATTCGTAGGAGTGACTCGCTTGAATAAGGATTAAAATCTTTTCTCTGCAACAGGCCATCGCTGCACTTCCAGAAAAAAAATTGTGTCGGGTGAATAACAGTCATGCAAGCGAATAAAAACAGGATTTTATCTTCTTTGAGTCGCCAGCTGAAATTTAAGAAATGTAACTTCATATTTTTGCATATAGAGCTCTCCACCATTCCATGAATGTGATTTGCAGACTATCGTTGCAGCTAAAATGCAAGAGATTAATATTGCGAAATTTATCCTAGAAAATTTGATCGGGTCGAGGTGTTTTATAGAATTCATGGAAGCCATTATGGGAATTATTGGCGTAATGTGGTTAGATGTTCCAAAGTTTTTATATATAAAATCATTCAAATTTCATTGAACTAACAGGACGATTTTCCAAACAACTACATAAAGCACCTGATGCTTTTTTTTACTAATTCAGTACTGATATAATACTAATTGAAATGAAATGGTGTATTGTGAATCAGTTTTTACATAAAAAAAAAGCTTGAAGTGTCATAGTACGTAAGGGATCAGGTTTGTCATTTTACCTTCTTGCGAATAAAAATCTGGCGAGGCTCTAGGTATGCGGTGGAGTTGGTATGTGTTGTTGGTCGTTCAACTGTGTTAGCCACGGAGATACGAATATCGTAGAGTATTGGCGGGACGGGATGGACCATCGGTAGAGCCCTCAATTCCACCGGGATAAAGTTATTCGGTAAGAAATATGTTTACTGGGTGGGAGGAGGCTTCTTCTCGTTCGAGGCAGACAGATAGCGGATTTAAAAGGGCTGCTGTGTGAGAAAAGCACATCCGAGACTATCTAGAAGGCTGTGGATTGAGACACATTTTAGTGAGCGTTTGTGAGAGAGTCTTACGAAAGGAGCAAGATGGTTGATGGAAACTTAGGATTGAATTGAAATGTTCTCAGACTGCCGACGAACACATCAAAGCGACTAAACTGATATAAAACTGTTGTCAAATAGCCTTCGTACACAGATAATAAAATAATAATTCCGTGTGATCGTAATGACCTGGTGACAGGGTTTCTACTGGCTGCGCATTTCACCCCTGTCGTCGCCGCCTTAACCTAACTCGGCATTCCTGTCGGGTACAGGGGATCTACAGTTTAACGTGGAATCCGAACCACGGAAGCGTTCTGGCGTACTTCACATTACACAGCAAGCTGTGCCAGAGGTGAAAATCGGTTTACGTGTCTATGAAAATCACCGCCGAGACAGTTATTCGAGCCTGGGACCTGTCGATCTCCGGTCAGACGCCTTAACAACTGAGCAACGATGAATTTATATTTGTATAAAATTTGAATACATAATTTTCTCTCAGTGCCTCATTTAGGAAGTCTGCAGTGGTGAGTCATAGCTTTTACCTAAGCTGATGCTTTCTGCAGAAGAAGACATGGCATTGCCAATGAACACGAGGCCGAGGACCTTGGCAAGGTCCTAGTTAATGAAGCTGTCCTTTGTATTCGGTCTATTGCAAGGGAGTATGCTGTCACTGTGACGACGCAGTGGATTACTTTGTGGCATGATTTCACAGTAAAAGTTCTACTACGACGCGTAAATACTAAATTTCACGAAATAAAAAAGCAAAATTTTAAAAGGCAAACGAAATTCTTCATCATTCAGCAAAAAAATCTTTTTTACAAATTTATCCCAGATTCAAACCTTATTCACATAAGTGTTCTTTACTCTATACGTAGCACCCATATGTGATGCAGTCCATTCTAAATTCAAACATAATGTTTGTAACTGAAGATCATACACAAGATATGGTAAGACAAATGTTAATTTCGGATAATGCAAACATACGACAAACCAAATACGAAATTTTGGTTTATATTCACATTTACATTGACCTCCTGTAAGGAAAATAAATCTATATTCTTTTAATGTGGTGACAGGCTTACGTTAAGGACTAAAGCGTTGTGCTTTTTCTGCCACTTTATGTTTGTTTTCGGGTCGACATTTTAAATCGCCTCTAGGGCATCGAGTTTTGATAGAATCTCAAAATGAATGTCTGGATTATTAGTCGTCGTATATTCTACGTAGTTTCATTTGTGTTGTTAATATGCGTTCTACCAATCACCGACCTGAACAAGCGCCATCTCTTGCGTAGCTGTAGTTTTGAAGTTATGCTGGGACGTAGGCAACTGCCGAATAATAAAACTAATTATTGATAGATAGGTATACTTCTTGAACATCATATATAATGCCGTTAACATAATTCCTCAGCATAAGGTAGTATGCATAAACTAACATAATTTTTAAATATATTTCTTGGCCGTGATTAGATTGTAACTGTCAAGTGAGATCACAGTTACAATCCTTAAATTTAGGCACTTCGAAGTCTGGCAAACAGAATCTAGAATTTGTAGCAATGAGTCCACGATACAAATTTACAACTACCTATTCCCGGCGCAGATGCATTGTTGATTCTTCTTAAAAAAATTACCACATTGTATTCACGACTTATGACTTAATAATAGATGTATTTCACTGTCTGCTATATGATGAAACATTTATCAACTACACCAATTGCATACTTTATCGCAACACCTTCTATATCTTCTCATTTTCTACCATTGAATTTAGATTAAATTATTCCGCGGGCTGCTTCTCGACTGCGGAAAGTGAAAACTTTAAGGTAGCCAGTGAAATTATTCTAAACGCTCAGTGAGAAATAGTAACACAGAGGCCATTCACCAATCGAGATGAGCGCAACAAGCCATCTTACCAAATGCCTGAAATCTAAAGTTAAAGGGTTGTCAGGAAATTTAATGAAAAGGAATTATTACAGAAAGACAATAAATCCCTTAATTGATATAGAAAACCCACAGAATAACTTTTGTATACACCAAAAATAACAAATTATAAGTGATAGTTTTTCTTAAAACGCACGGTTGTATAGTATCGAATTGTGTATTTGTATACTCCAAATACGTTCTTAGTCATCACTTCGGACGCTGATGACAATAAGTAAGGAGAGGAGTCGTTTACACAGGGAACCTGCTTTGGCCGGTGAATCCCCTTCTCCCACTAGGAGAGGCTTGGCCCTTCGACCGTTAATGGCCTGTCGCTTAACTGGAACGACTACCAGCCAAAACAAAAAATAAACCTCTGCTCTTATGGAGATCAGCGTGAGATTTAATAAAAATGTAAAGCGCTTCACCAGGCTAAAAGTAGACTACACTCAATGAGATTTATGTACAGTAAATAAATTAGTGTCTCAAATTCACGTGGTGGTATTGATCAGGTCGACAGCTCGAAGTAAATTTACTGCCTTTTTTTTATTACAGCGATCTACGTAGCGCTGTATTTTAACTTGGCTTTTGGCCTACACTCTATAAATAACACGAGACTGTTGTTACCTTCATTGTAGAGCTCTGTTCCTGGATAAGACCTTAGTTACTAAAATTTTTGACATTGTCAGTGGGGATCAACATACCGAGCGTGGTGGTGTAACGGATAGAGTTCTGGCCTCGCATTCGGGAGGACGGCGGTTCGAATCCCCGTCTGGGAATCCAGATTTGGGTTTTCCATGGTTTCCCAAATCACTCCAGGCAAATGCCGGGATGCTTCTTTAAAAAGGCCATGGCCGAATTCCTTCCCATTCCTTGCCCCCATCCTTTCCCGTCTCTAAAGACCTCGCTGTTGAGAGATATAAAGCAGTTAAAAAAATGAATCAACATTGTCGTACACATGATTTTCGGGCGAAAAGAACACATGAAGAGTTCTTCTTCTTGTGAACGGGATTATTTTTTTACCAGAAAACAGCAGGAATTACAAAATGATTTTAAAAATCTGCGACTATTATAATCAGAAACATTCTATACAGTTATATAGCTCTATGATAGCTCAATATGTATGTAATCACAAGTCATTTAGAGTTATTCAGTTTATCCAGAAACAAATCCACAAATAAGCTGTCAGAAATTTTTTTCTCTGTGGCTTGCGGGTGGCCACGGTTACCTACAACAGTTTTTATGTAAGGATAGTTGATGGTTTCCGCCTCCATCACTATCTTCAAAGCAGCACAAAATGAGGATCGCATCAGATGAATTCCCATGTAGAAGGTTTGAAAACAGACGCGTTTGAATTTTAAACTTGTTTTTAGTGTCGCTGTTTTCCTTGCGATGAAACACTATCGACGTCACTGCGCCCTTTGTAATGTTGGATTGAGAGAATACACCATGTTTCAGTTCTGCCCTAGCCTATTATCAGGCTTAACGATAGCTATTAGATGACGCTACACAATAAGCGTCTCCAGAGCTCCAGAAAGCCGTTAATCTTTTATTTCGTCAGCATGAAGTAAAAATAATCATATTAGTACCATTGGTAATCCATTCTCTCAAAAGTTTTTTACTTAGGGCTATGGCAAAAACACTTAAAATCAAGATACTAGTTTGGTTTATCTTAATGTTCCTCGTGAGCCAATAATTACCACAAAAGCTACACACACATGTGCATTACATCGTTTACAACTGGAAGCTGCAAGAAGTTACGCCAACTTTTAGTGTACTGTACCTGAGCCGAGCTCTAATGCCGTCCGACCGTCCATTTGTCAGATTGACCGTCGCTCTGCCATGGGAGCTTGCGGAATAAGTTAGAAACTTCAAATTTAGACGTATTATGTTTTTGATTGACCCAAACTCAAACGTTTTTTTCTAAAATTTTGTTAAATTACATTCTGAAAAAGTTTTCACAAAAATAAAAGATATCGAAATGTATTATTGTAATATCTTACAGTAACATGTGAGGAATAAATGTTTATACCACGTTATTAAACTAAAATATTTACCAAACTAATATATTTTTTCAATATTTTAATTTTAAAACAAAGACGTCAGCGGCCTTCGAAGTAGTCGATTTTAAACCAATTTACCACGAAACCATATCCGAATATTTCTACCATCTTATATACGTGCTGTATAGATGAACCGTTCGGTTTGCCCGTCGTATTTAGGGATAGCCTCACCTTAAATCACTCTTTGTAAAAAGCTTGCCCTCGCTGGGGTTGACTGCAGTGAAATATTCACTTAGATTCTGTAGAGGCATTCACCCGCGATAGTCAATCTAGATACACTGTACTCCAGCGCAGGCGACAGTTGGATTCAGTGAGGTGATAACCGTGAAAGAAGAAAACAGACTGCAGTTGGTTGCGCTTAGTAAGAAAACACAAAGTACAGATCTTGGATAAACAATGAGTGCAGGAGTAGAGACACCGCGAGATGAGGGTGTAATAACTAACGATTAATGTCTGCCAGCGACTGAGTGACAGAGACAATGCAGTAGTTGGAAGATGGCGACAAACAATCAGTAGGTTAGAAGGGACAGCAGTGGTATTAGGCTGCTCGCGTAAAAAAAGACACAGCTTGAAGAGAGTACCAATTGTTATGTTTTTTAGCGTACAAATGGTGAACAGTGTGGTGTAAAGTAACACTTTTTTTCACAAGTTCTTGTTGACCAAGTATTCAAGACGAAGAGTGACGACCCTCTACACCCTAATGTCTAACTGTGAGAGAGGCCGGATAATTGACGCGTTTGAAATGAATGCAGTCTCCCGAATGATTGGCCATTGTGCAATGTCAGTAAACAGACTTGTCGATGAAAGAAGGCGGTAGTACCTCTAGAGCAGCACAGGTCCATACAGAAGGATGACAGCACGTGAAAACCACTAAATTGCTCGTGTGGTTGACCAGATCCAAGCAGTGGACCCCCGAACGATTGTAAAACAATTTCCTGAAACTAGGCTATACTATCTGACTCCTATGCAAGTGCTCCATTAACCTGATTTCATTGCCAGTATCGTCTGTACTGGTGTACTGCAATACGCAAATGAAGATGTGAATGGCGTAAATTGTGTTTAGCGACGAGTCTCGATTCTGTCTGTAGCAAAGTGATAATAGACAGAACGCGTAGTGGAGAAACGGACTACTCTGCTGTGATTTCAGAACGTCAGTCCAGCCATTCGTGTCATGGCTGAGGAGCAAGCAGTTTCAACAGCAGGACTGAGTTGGTTGTTGTTGAAGGCACAATGACAGCCCACCACTATGTGGATGGGGGGCTGCACCCTATTGTGATACGTTACACATCCAAATCGCATCTTCCAACAGGATAATGCCCGTCCTCAAACTGTGCCCATCACAACACGAGTCTTACAAACACAATTCGGATTGCACGGTTCCCAGATTTGTCCTCAATATCTTGGATGCTAGGAGTAGACACATTAGATCACATGGTCACCAGTCACAAACTGTGCAACATCGACTGCCCAAGACATTCAGGCGTAGAGACATATACCCCAAGATTACATTCGAACACATATTTATTCAATGGTGGCAAGGTTCCACGCATGTATAGGTGCTAAAGATGGGCGCACTTCTTATTAACAACTGAATCTAAAGGTAATAAATTTATCCTGGTCCATTTCAATCTGTTATCATTTTATTCGGGTATGACCCTGGCTATACCTACAAGTTTCTTAAAATTCCACCTTTCTTGTCTGGCTGTTGCACATTTAATTTCTTCCAGTACATTAATATACAAAATTTTATGGGAATCGGATTATTGTACGACTTAACGAAGGTCCCGGCAAATGGAAATACGATAAAGCAAGAAAGAAGATGACAAAAAGCGTGTACTCTAGTTAAACCTTTGCAGCTAATATGTAAATATAATAATATGGAATAAATAATGGCATGAACGGTGTAGTAAAATAGTAACTCACATCAAAGATGAACAGTTCCGTGAACGAAAAACTGTTTTCATGTTAGAAAGTTTCTGTAAGTTAACTGCAGTTTTAACGAAATTGCTTGCTCTTACATTCAGCATGTTGATTTATCCAGGAATAGTTTCATAATCCGATGCCCGTACGAAGTTTTACATCTGGAACTTTCTTCGGTCTGACGATATCAGACTTTGTTAAAATTTCAGATGACAAAATGCGAGAAAGTCACTTTCAAAGACGCATCACTCGGTCCAACTTCGGGTCTTCCCCGCCGGCATTGTTCGTGACGTTATATATGCGGCATGAGCACTGAGTCTGACAGCACGGCCAATGTGATTTGTTTAGATGGAACGTCTCCCTCTCAGCCTGACGAGAACAACACAGAAAGCGCATTTCCAGGCTTCCTCCACCGCGAGTTGCACGGTTCGGTTTCTGCCAACATTTGGTTACAGAATTACTTTCTATCTTTCGTTTTTAACTGTGATCAGTCTTTCGACTGGTTTGATGCAATCCTCCAATTTGATGCAATCTTCCGCCAACGTCTTCATTTCAACATACCCCTTACAGACTACATCCTCAATTATCTGCTTCATATATTCCAATCTCTGTCTTCCTCTGCAGTTCTTACCTTCGACTGTTCCTCCACTAACAAATTAATCAATCCTGCATGTCTCAAAATATGATCTACCAGCCTGTCCCTTCTCTCCGTAAGCTTCTTCCAGAAACTTTTTTCCTCACCTATCATTTCCAAAACTCGTTCATTTTGTATTTTGACTTTCCACTTAATTTTCAGCATTATTGTGTAGCACCACTTTTCAAATGCTTCGGTTTTCGTCTCTGGTATTCCTGAAGTCCATGCTTCGCTACCGTATTTTTCTCCACACATGGAGTTTTAAAAACTTCTTTCTAAATCCTAGATCAATATTTGAAACTAAATATTTATCTTTTTCATGAAGACTCTTTTTGCTACTTTTATTCTGCTTTTAACATCTCTCCTGCTTCGGCCATTAGTTGCAATTTTACTTCCTAAGTAGCAGAGTTAAATTACTTATTCTATCTCATCCGATGGTATCTTTATATTTAACCTAGTATTATTGGTATGTAGTCAGCAAATTCGTAGCATACTGATTATTACTCCTTGAATTCTTATTGCACACTTCTACACTTTTACTATAGCAACTTATGTAGTTTGTAAAGTATTGGTCGATCTCAACATTTTAGACCTGAGTTGTTTAAAATTTTGAATACCTTGTCCCAGCTTGACTATGATACGATATAATCTAGCCGATATCTACCCGCATTCCATGGAAATTTCCAGGTGTATATCTTTCTTGGATGGTTCTTAAATGGTATGTTCGCCAGGACTAGTTTATGTCTTTCACAAAATTCTAAGAACCTCCTCGCTCATTTCTTTCACGTAGACCAAAACTTCCTACAGTACTACCCTCTTTTCCTTCTTCCAATACCGCATTCCAATCACCCATGATTATTAGATTTTCCTCTTCCTTCAGGTGAGACTTCGTGAGATCTGGTCCGACCCCCCCCCCCCCCCCCTCTGGTGAGAATTGGGCCGTGTTACCCTCCCACCCCTAGAAATCGCCCTCCCAACTTTTGAAACCATTTTTTTTTTTTTTTTTAGGTCTCACCCTTCTAAGTCTAAATACCCCCCCCCCTAAAATCAACTTTCACGTCATTTGTAGACCCCCCTCCCCCTTGGTGAGATTTCGCCACGCCCCCTCCTTATTTCACCTCACGTAATTTATGGATGCCCCTAACGTGGTTGGGTGGGCTTTCTATCTTAATACACAATAACATAGAAAGGTAATTGAAAGGCGGGTTCGAATTCCGTTCCGAGAATCTAGATTCCGGTTGTCGATGTTTATTTAAAAATCACTCCAGGCGAATGCTGGGTTAGTTCTTCAAGAGGCAATGGTAGAATGAAGCCCGAAAGAAACGAATTGAAACTTGATTAAATCATAGTTGTAGTTACGATTAATGTTATAGGGTGGGGCAGAAAAAATTGAGAACACTTTCACAGCGTTTTCGATTTCGAAATAATTTATAACGACTTTAAGTAGCAAAACATTTTTATAGCTAATGCTTCTTCTCCTTCGCAACCTTTTCTCAATATTTTGGGGTCAGCTGCCTTTGATGAGTAAAACTTATCGTTGGCATGGTCGAGTTTGTAGCTTTTGATTTTACATCCGCATGCCCTTGCTGACGCCAAACATGTTTTATCTACGGCCAGGTTGTGGCAAGTGCAGTGTCGCCATCTGTCTACGGAACGTGTCATTGTGTTTTGTATGTGATAAGTGTATTTTCTGTTTGTGTATTTTATGAGGTGGAGGTTGAGGACAGTCCTTGCATTCGCCTTGATGGCTGTGGAAAACCGCCTACAAACCGCAGTGAGGACGGCCGGTACGCCGAGGTCTGGACTCGCGGCCGGTCCGTTGAACGTCCACCACCCAGTGAGCAGTACCTCAGAGCACTGAGCCACACTGGTGTGCATTATTACAGCTGAATATCAGGTCTAAAATAACAAAATAGAAATTGTTAACTATATTTGAACTGATTCGGTATAATAGTAGTGGAGAGCATTGAGACACAAAATGTTGGCAAGATTGTTGGCCAGCCTCATTTAGTAAGTCAGGCTTGGCGAGAGCAGACTCAAAAGTTGTTGGCGTCCACCATTTTGCGCATTATTTGATGTAAAGGAATGGATAAACAGTTTAAATGCAAGACAAAAATGGCAGAAAATGCCGATGATATTGCGTAGTTGCAAGTAACAGTGAGAATATAGAGAAATTAATTAATATTGCGACAAGACTAATCATAGTTAGAGCCTCATCATAGCTCCTGAGAAAGTGAAAATGTTCTGGAATTGACTAGTGAAAAGGAATTTATACAATAATCTCTGTGAGTATAATTGTCTTTCTGCACGCACTTAACTGGTTTTATAAGTGATCCGAATAGTGGAACACACAAACATTACAGGAAACCAAATAATAGCGATGTTAATCAGATTATTGATATTTATGTCGTATGGATACGCTGATAGCAGAACAGGGCAGGAAGTAAGAGGACAGCAACTGAGTCAACGTAAAACCAAGAATCTGCTTATAAAAAGAGAGCAGCAATATTTTGATTTCTATTAAGAGAATAACAACACCAAATGCGTCGTTTTATAAGCAACTACATAAGTGGCGTTATTCATTTATTATATTAGCAACCATTTTTTCATGCCTAAACTGCTATAACGTACTCTCTTGATCTGTGAGCCAAACGGTGCAGAAAATTTTTTCTTGTAGTTCCTGCATTACTTATTTCCAAACATTAAGTTAAGTACGTTTTATTTTCCGAGTGAACGCCTTCGGCTGATGTTAATACACTGTCTGATCGTATTTAAGAATCCTATAATGTTGGTGATAGAAATACACGATCTACCACTCACAATATTAAAGTTAATCTACAGGGATCATCAGGAGGCGGATATATCAATAATTTCTGGTCCAGCCTGTTTACTTCACGTTTGACGGAGATAAGGTACTGTTTCCAATAGAAAGTGAACTTTGCATACGCTGCAAGAAAACTTTACTGTTTACCCTGAAGAAGACCTCGTTTGTTTCTAGGAACAGCGACTCGAGAAAGTCCAATCTAAATTCAAACCCCTTACTCATTTCTGAACATTACCAAAACAAATATTAGAAATTAATTCATTAAACCAGTAGCTCAAAAACCTTTTATAGATTTAATTTAATTTTATCCATAATTTTCTATATTGACGTGACTGTATTAATAAGATAAATGTAGAATGGGAAACGGCCTTCAGTCACTAGAATACAACTTTTATTGTATTACACAATGCATTTCGGACACTGTGGATCCATCTTCAGGTGACTATGGTATTTACGTTTGGATTTGAATTTTCCTTAAGCGAGATTCGTACCTAGTAAAGTTTGTTCCTGCGCTGAAAAATGATTTCTAGTAAGTGACGTGAACACGTTTTATTATGAGAGAAAAGCTTAAATATGAAAACATTGTGAAAAACTTACCAGAATTGACAAGATGTTGAATAATTAGCTTCGTATGCATATTTACTGCGGAGCACTGTACTAGACTCGATGTCGTATAAGGTTCACATGTTTATATAAACACAACAAAACAGTTTAAAGATGATGTGTACTACAAGTTATTCCAAGATGAAAATTATTATTCGTTGACAGAGTATATCGTGTCTGTGATCTTTTCTTGTCTCTAGTACTTGAAATTAAACAGGAAATAAATCTTTAAAAATATTAAAGTAATAGTGACTAGTAAACTCTACTTGTACATTTAACATATGCTCTGGGCTTTTTATCTTGTAGAGGAATATTTCTAATTGTTCTAACAGATGAATTTTCTTGGCATTGAACTGCGTATGTAACACTGTTAAATTATTTTGAATGTCGTTAATAACATGTTTTGTGTCTTACATGTGTTCTGCAATAGCTGATTTTTCGAAGTGGTTTAATCTAAAAGCGTTCATGTGTTCTTTGAAACGGGTTTGAAAACTTCTGCCAGTTTTTCCGATATAATATGCATATTATTCCCTACGTGTTGTACATACACTGAAATAAATGTTAGTGACTTCTTGATATTTTCAAATCGATTTGATCTAGACGAACAGCAACATTCAACCATAAACCGACATTTTTTTCCCCTATAGACATGCTTTACTAGTATGGATTTAGTAGCTCTACGTGCGTTAGCAGTCCTTTTTTTTTATTTTTTATTTTTTTTGCTTATGGCTTTACGCCTCGTCGACGTCGAAGTAATTAGAGGCGGTATGGGACTGTGGACAAGAAACGGGAAGGAATTCGGCAATGGCCTTTTGCTTGGAGTGATTTGGAGAAACCATGGAAAACCCAAATCTGGATGTCCGGACAGAGATTCGATCCGCCGTCCTCCCGAATGCGAGGCCAGAGCATTAACCTCTCAACCAGCACGTTCGGTCACAAATTCGTGTATACGTTGCTTCAGTTATTCTGTTTTACATGGATAAGCAATATTTCTTTGATTAGACTAACTTACACACAAAATATCCTTCTTCTCTATGCGTTCCTAAAGAGCATATCCCGTAGAGGTAACTAATTTTTTGGTGGAAGTTAATTATTCTTCTAGTACGTTTATTTGATATGTTTTGGATCCACCATAGACAACATCTTCGTGAGAACCTCACTTTAATTGTTTCTTTTGTTACATACATCCTAATAAATCATCAATAATAGTAAAAGGCCTGTTTGGTCATGATGTTTGCCACGAGGTGCGCAGCCCCACCTTCTTCAGCGGGCCAATAATGGACACAGATATTTCCCCTCTCAGTTCACAGATGTCGCAGTCATAGCAAGATGATAATGCATCTTAGTTGATTATATTTATGCAAAAATATTACTCCGTCTATTTAAATACGTTTTACCTTTGCTAACTAAATATTAAGAGTAGAATGTATTTCGTGTAAATCTACATAGTACTTATTAGCTGACCTTTTTTTTTTCTTTTTTTACTCTCTGTTCACTGTAGCAGTTACTAGAAACAGGTCACAAAATAAATTATTATTATTATAATTGTTACGGAAGATGAAAAACTAGGAAATTTGTCAAATAATTAGAGGAACTTCACACAAAATGTAGGTTATCACTAAATATATCAACGAATTTGTGATAAACTTGTTATTTTTTGTTCCGGTAAGCAATATAGCGATTGTTATTCTACTTTGAAATTATGTTTTTTAGATACTTTTCCAGATGAAAAGCAATTTACATCGTTTTTGACATTTTTTTTTTAAACTAGTTCTTCTACCTAAAGATCCTGAAGGATTAGAGCTTTCGATTCATCGCTCAATGCACTTCTCGTGGTGGCTACCCAAACCGGGTATGGGGGACCCACAGTTTAACGTGGGACCCGAACCAGGGAACCGTTCTGGTACATCACCATCACATTGTGCAAGAGTTGAAGGTCCCGTTAATGTCCTCTGAAGATCACAACCGAGACCGGATTTCGAAGCGGTGACCTTTCTATCTCCATTTCGATGCCTTACCCGCTGAGCCTCCAGGCCGCTCAACTAGTTCTTTAATACTCTATGACGACGCAGTTATGAAGATGCAGTGAAAAGCTAACTGTCTTCACAGTAGATTATTATACAAAGTACCTCATGTTGTAACGATAGATAAATTGACTGAAAGTGGTATGAAACACAAATTCTTTTATAAACAGTGACATTCACCGAATTTTCGTGAAATATCCCTGCTAGCAGTGCGCCAGCTACGATCGATGTCGAGCGCTCTTAACGCCATCCCGCTCTCTCATCCAACCGAAAATCGATCTTGTGTTGATATCAAAACAACTTTTTCGGCACTCAGTTGTTGCACTAGACTGCACGAGAGCTTTGCTCATCGTATAGGTGCTATCGGATTTCTTTGCAGGCTCTTACTGGTGAACACGAAATATCCATTAGCCAGTAACACTTCTTGCACTGTTTAATAGCTGCATCCGATTTCTTTTGACCGCCAAATAAAGGCGGCGTGTTTTGAACTAAGATGATAGAAGTGACAAATAAATCGTGACATTTAATTAGTTTAATAGTTGAGGTTGTAACCAGGATATTCAAGAAAGAAAAAAGCTATTATCTCTGTAAGTGTTCTGTTTAAAAAAGCTCCCAATATACAATTATTTAAATTTTTCGTTCTTACAGAGTTATAAAACTACCGGCTTCTTTAGCTTGGGCCTGGCATTTAGAAGGTTGCGTGTTCAAATCCCAGTCCCACTATCCAGATTTCGGTTTTCCATGGTTTACCTAAATCACTGCTGCAAAGGCCATGCCCGAATTACTTCACGTTGCTTGTCTCAATTCTGTTCCGCCTCTTATGATCTCGATATCGATGTGGCATATGTTAGGTGTTTCCCTCTCAAAGATCCTCGCGGGGCGATGGGTGTTTAGCTCCGTATGCCTTTCCTGAAATGGTTGATGCTACTCCCAGCTGCCCATTTCCAAGGAGTTCCCTCCTCGTTTCTCATTGAACAGCAGGCTGAGTGGACCCGTGGGACTGTTCGGATAGAATGATTTCCGTGAGCGTGGGTGAGTTTCACAAAAAACTGCACGGAAATATTAAGTTTCCATTCTATATGAACTGGCGTCTCGTGTTTTTGGAATACTTGGAGCATTCATACATTTGGCCAAGACGACTTAAATTACCAAACGTAAGAGTATGAAGTTTCCACACGCCAGTGTAGACTTGGCTTTGATGGTGCAGGTACTAAAGCTGCTTAGCGTATACTAATAATGAGTACTTCCTGTGTTAGTAAATTGTATATTCAAGTTCCTCGTATGTACTCACATATGGTCGAGAAAGTAAATAAGTAATTTGCAGTTAACGCTAAGCTCTTGTGGTAGATTACAGTATTTTCTGGAAGAACAGTTTTAAATATTTTATAATTTTGTGTGAGATTACCTGATTGTTCGCTGGTTTAGCGGCACTTTTTAGTTTATGATGATTCTGCTGCAGCATTGATGAATGGATGTGATCTATTAACACAAATTTACAAATATCACATTTCTTTGAAATCGTACCTATAGATTATTCTTTAAATATTTGTTTTGGAGTTATATTTGAAAGCCGTTCATCTTACTTTCGTGATAGTATTAACTACGTGCTTGTAATCTTTCGTTTTCCAGTTTGAATTTACAATTTTTCCAGCATTATTCGACAACTTACTTCCTTTAAAATGTTATTTCCCTTCATTTGCCTTTTGCTAACTGACAGTGTTAAACTAGGCATATTTTGTTATAAGGAAACATCTGTTTTTGCAGTAGTATAAAGTCAGCAAAAAAACTCTTATTACGTTTACAATGAAGTATATTACATTCATGGCGGCTAACTGGCTGCCCATTATTTTATCTTAACGAAAAATTCAATTTTTTATTCCACGTGAATATAACTCATGTCTATGTTTTAATTCCGGTTTAGATTTTTGCTAATCAAATCACTAGCATCAATATTTAAAAAAATTCTTTATCAAAGAATTACAAAATACAATAAAAATCTCTTAAAACTGGCATGTAAAAATTATCTCAATGCGTCTTTATTACACAAAAGACATTTCTCTTTTTGCTATAGAAAACAGGTATGAAATAGCAGCCACCTTCCTTGTGTTTGCCTTGTTGTAGTCAACTTACGGTTTCATACTGAACGTTGTTTCACATTGCAAACTACATGAAGAGATATTTAAGTCTTAAAATTCTTACACGAAAAGATTTTAGGGTGTATGTGTCGAAGTTAGGTGTTTTATGGTTTATTGGATATGGTCAGGTGGTTGCTTAATTTGATTTCAGCTAATTTGTTTCTTTTACAATCACCACAACGCTTCAGAATCATACCTTTAAATCAGTTGCTATTGTCCTCGACGTAAAAAACTTACTATAAACTTTTTAGTACCATCTCACCCCACTCTTTCATGAAAATTCATGCTTCTGAAACTCACGCTGCAAAGCTAGGAGAGCTTTCCAGCGTATCAAGAGGATGCGCTTCATTCAGTTTTTCCGATAACTGTCTGTTAACAAACCCACTCGAGCGGAGCCGAGCGGCAGATAAAAACCATTTCCGGATCGTACGGCGTGCATCATGTCTCTTGGGAGGCGCGACGTCTGCATTAAGCGAGATCTCGCGAGACGCTCCTTAAATCAAACTGCACGCGCCGAGAGCGGGTTATTTAAAGAGACAAGCTGAAAACTTTGAAGTGGGCTTCAGCTGGGCTTGTTTGCTGATAAGTTGCAGTGGCCCTCACAGAACTTCCTCCACCACGGCTAACGTTTTGCTCCATCATGTTTCCATATTGTCATTTCTTCCTTGAACAATCTGAAATCATCAAATTCATCTAGTGTTACACAACTCGCGGCAGAGTTTTAAATTAGCGATCTTTGTTCAAATATCGTCTCTAAAACTAAGAAGGTAATCTTGCCGGAGAAAAGTGACCTCTAGTTTCACAAGCTACCGTTAGTTTAATCGGAGATTACATCTTCTAGTAATATGGGATTTGTGGAGAAAGCATTTGCCTATTTCAGTAAAATGTAAACCTGTCCTTCAATTGAAGCACCCTGTTCGCACGAACGACGCTATGGCGTCTGAGATAGTTCCTGTATAAACAGTTACCTTGTTTGACAACCAACTCATAAGCAGGTTGTGCTCCTAGACACCGCTTTCCCTCGCTTTTATGGTGTAATGAATAAGAAACGATCAATGCGAAAGGCTTCTGAAAATGCTTCATTAAAGACGCATAGGATATTCCGAGGTGATGACATCTTTTAAATTATCTAAGGAGTAACTTATGCATTCTCCCCAATTGGATTTTCTGATAGGAACTATTCAGGAAGATGTCGTCAGAACTGATAGAACAGAAGTTCCTAAAATTCTGTGTATGGTGCACAGAAAGTAAGAAACTAAAGAATCAGAAATATGGTGTCATCGAAGAATATTGAAAGTCATGTTAACTAGTTAAATACGTGTGGACGTTTTTAGGAAATTATTGGCGAGGAAATAAGCTTCTGGAAGTCTGTTACAGAAAGAATAGACGAAATTCTGGTTCGCATTGGGGCTGTTAAAAAAGAAGTTGCAAGACAGCAAAGATTAGAACGAACCAAACAGATTATTGAATTCGTAGGTTGTAATAAGTTTCTTGAGGTGAAGGGCTAGAGAATTGCATGAAAGCAGTCAAGAGATTGACGAAAGAAAAAAAAAAGAGAATATCCTTACCAGCCAGACAAATAATGGTTGCTGACAATCATAATCACGTTTCGTGAGTAGTGAGTGAATGATAAACGTAGAGATCGCTTAGCTGTGATGTTCAGAGAAACTTTTAACCGAAGTGCAGCAACATCAAACTTTTAACATTTGGCTACTCCAACAGTGCATATATGCGATTCTTTGATGGAAATTAAACAGGAAAATGTTGATGGCAATTAATGATCTCCAGTTCACGGGCAGTCACACTTTAAATTGTTCGAAAGCTGAAAGTACAGTCACTCCTTCAGTATTGGCTTCAATGCTTTGAAACTTTTAAAGAAAACTCTCGTATTTATAAACTCCAGAAAGTGAATTAAACTGTAAAGCATTGATTGTACTACTAACTTTCATCTCTAATTTTTTATTATTATTATTATTGAAATGTAATCTGCCATTCTAACCCTCAGTGTTATTTTTAGATCTAAGATTCCTGAACCAACTTCATCATTGGAGACATTTTCGCGTCACAATAAGCATCGTCCCTCACTTTGGTGTTATCCATTAATTTCCAGTCCCTCTGGGTAAACGAATCCATTGTCGTTTAACTTTGGGTGCAATCAGTTTGGAAAGTTTTGGTGCTGCGACCCACCGCAAGGCATGCTGGGAACGCCCTCTCCTCGAGCGCTAATGAGGTCACGCGGCCTGCCACTAGATTATGGCTCGCCAATCAGAACGCTCGCTCTGATTATCGCCGTATTGCCTGTTGTCAAGTCCTGCTCGATCGGAACGCACTTCATTAATAGCCAGCTACTGTTCCAACACAAATCAGCTGAACCATTCATAATGTAAAACCTTCCAGTAGAAAAAGTATATCAATCTCAAATTAGAGCATTCTTTTTTTGTTAGGGCTTTATGGCTTATAGACATGGAATCTTCAGACCTTGAAAGTGACTGAGAACAAGGAACGAGAAGGGATTCGACGATGGCCTTTTTTATGTACCAATACCGCATTTGCCTGGAGTGAATTCGGGCAACCATGGAAAACAGAACTCTGGATGGCTGGACGAGGATTCGAACCTGCTTCCTCGCGGAAGACAGGACTGAACAGTGACCACTAGGCTCCATGTGTAGAACTCTCAAGACTACTAGAAAGGAGCTATGGTACTTGCAACGTAAACCTGTTTAATCTTTTAAATAGTTTCCATTTGGTTGTCTCAAGTTCTCTGTGAACATCTGTTATTCTCTCACTCAAAGGCTGACTGGCAACGTTTCAGCATTCCTACATTAATTTTTGAACCAATTTATTATTTAAATGTGAAAGTTTAAGAATAAGTATGAATAGGTTAAGTAACAATAGATCCCAACAGCATCATTTTCTCACGTTAGTATGTTAGAACCATCATGAAATAACTTACCGACACTAAAATGAAACTACTACTAAATCTACCATTTTTAAATTGCGTTATTTTATGAAGCTGTAATGGACCACTGAAGATGTAGAAACATTTTTGGATCTCTTGTCAACTGCATCTTACTAGCAATATTCCTGCCAGATGACCAAGTGAAAGCAGGCACTCGTCGCCTTTCCCAGTCGTGGGGAGATAAAGCTTCACATTTGATTTATTAGATCAGAATGGCTTAGAGATTACAATGATGTTAGCCATCTAGTTTTCCACCGTTGCCATGAACACTGACCTAAGACAGAAGCTGAAATGTCGCCACCTGTTTGAGAAACGGATAGTTTGTGTTCTATATGGTAAGTGTACTTTCGTTTGTGAGAAGAGTAATTTATGAGGCAGAGACTGAAGGCCTTGCTAACATTCACCTAGGTGATTACGAGAAACCGGTTCAAAACGGTAATCAAGACAGCCGGTAAGTCAGATCTCGTATTTGTACCTGGATCCGTTGCACTTCCCTGTCCAGTACTGTGCATCTTAAGATGACTTCCCACGGCCTAAGCATTTGCCGGTTGCTCCGGTCTAGTTCTTAACAGCGAGCCGTAGGAAGGGAGTCGCCTCTGCTGGCAAGGAGGTGCGCCTAGTCGGTAAACATCAAACGCCCGGGTAGCTGAAACGACACTGGACAGCGTGGTTAGGGAGGTAGCTGCGAGGTGGCGAGAGCTAGCCTGTGACGTGTGCTGATCTGTACAATTGGGCTGCATGGCACAGCCTACAAAACCACGGGCCTGGAAACCACCACTACAGCGCATGTACACACTATACGTTGTTCACTTCTAACTAGCAGCTCTAGGTCAGGTTCCCCCTCTCCTTCCTACCGCTGTGCCCAAGTAGGTGAGTGGTAAATTTCTCCTTCGCATGTTGGGTAAATGGCAGCGAAATGGGGATAGAGCAGATTGACCTTGGGCCGCCTCTGTTAACTGAACGGACTATAGTAGGTTGGCGGAGCGATGTGCAGCATTGTAGAACTGTCTGGTCAGCAACCGGAATACGAGTTCCCATTGAACAAGTGAGGACCAATCAGGCTTGAGTGAAATCGCTTTCTGTTAGCGATTCGTCATTCGCTGCTGTATTTCACTAGCAGCTGGCAGATGGAGTATTCTACACATTTCGACTGTAACGGTTAGTGCAAAAATCAGGCCCAGGAGTTGGTGGTGTTAGATACCTGCTGCAATTCGAGTTACGAAAATTAAGCGGCTACATACACCGCCGCAGTGTCACTGCAGACGTCTTGGGGTCCTCTTTACGTCTCTCGTTAGCAGCGCGAACAGCGGATGCAAATGAACGGGAATTAAATTCGGCCCAACGAGGTTAGCGGCCTGGCTGAAGAGCACCCCATGTCTGGTTGGCTTGTTCACAGCCCAGTGCTAATTGTGGCAGTGGCCGCACAATGCGTCACGTAATTAACACCGTATTCATTAAGCCTGGCACCCACTCCGATAAGTGGATTAAAGTTTTAGACGAGAATTTGGCGGAGGATCAAAACGGTAAAGAATGGCGCCCGTTTTGAATAGCCCATAACGAGCAAATTAGAGCAAGGGGTCGATGATAGGTACTTGGTCGTAACCAACACACACTAATTCCGGGTACTTATGTCTCAGCACGAAAAAAAATTTAACGTAGATATACCATAATCACCAAAATCCAGTGCGTCTTCATATCTCTCTTTCTGGCGAATTAAAGCAATTGCATTTGATTTCAATATCATAACAAATGTAGTAATTTATCAGATACACAACCGAGCACGGTAAACGAGCGTTAATGCTCTGGCCTCGCATTCGGGAGGACGTGAGTTCGAATCCCATCCCCTTCCAACCATCCCGATTTTAGTTTTCCATGGTTTCCCCCAAATCATTCCAGGCGGAAGCCAGGATAGTTCCTTCAAAAGGCAATGGTTGAATAACGTTCTGTTCCTTGCTAGCAGCCCTTTCTTATCTCTACTATCGTCACGGGGCTAGAATAGTTCAGGTTTCTAGGATGAAAGATTATGACAGGTTGACCTGATTTGACCAAATGTAAACTTTACCAGTGTTTCAAAAAGGCCGTGGCCGAATTCCTTCCCGTTCCTTGTCCCCAGTCACATCCCGCCTCTAATGACCTTAGCCGCAATGAAAAATTAACATAACATAACACAAAAACTATCGATACAGGGATCATATCAACCTAAAAAGTTTTCTTCGTGGTTAGGTTTAGAAAAAATTTTACTAAATTTTCGCTCTTTGACATCCATCCCGGAAATGACGTATATGTTTACAATGGAAGCAATCTATTTTCTCTGTTTGCTCGTTTCAATATAAGATGGTGTATTACTACTCGGATAAATATTGTCTATTTGTCAATTTTGTGCGCCTTTTTACAACGGAGAAAAGCTGAAACGGAAACATTACAACAAAGGACTAAACAAACATTTTAAGAGACTGATTTTTCAACGCTGGTGACATATAATAACTCTACGTCGCTGTCATATTTCGGCATTTTTAATTATATTCCTGGTAATTTTTCTGCAAAACAAGTGTGCAAAATGCGAAGTGTGCATATTGACGAAGCAATTAACCCAAATTTCAACAGGTTAGTACCAATTTCGCGCTGATTCCGAAAGTGGTGCAGTCCAGTTATGGGAATATATACAGAACTGCTATACAAATGGGTAGAATGGGTATTAAATTATAGTGATATTTGAAAAGTCTTGTGGTAAATCCATTGTCTATCGCACAGCTGTGAGACACAAGTTTTGTTTGCATTATATGAAAACTCATTAATTCATTTCCTGTATGACTGGAACAGTAGCATGTTCTTTGCAGTTTGATTATTCCATGAGCTTACTCATCGATCATCTTTGCCGAGCGAGGTATCTTTCGAGAGCTGTGTAAATAAAACATGGCGACTGGTTTGTGTGCTCAGTAAAACGCTCTTACAGTGCGCTTCTCCAAAAACGAAAATGGAATTTGAAAACACCAAGGGTTCGTCGTTTCCTTAAGAATCTCCATTTATTATTAATAGGAACAGAGACATCGTATGCTTGTTCCTTAATGTAGTGACAATGGAAAATGGTTCCTGCGTTTCTGCTACACATTTAATTGCCTCTCACTGTAAGTATGAGTGTTCAAGTTTTGATTTTCAAATAGAAATACTAGCGGAGGTTGTGGTTAGGCTAAATGAAGCTAAATCGGATTGATAAACGACATTCCGTCTTACAATATAAAACACGAAAATTTTAGTATTTATTTTTCATTTAAGCTGCTTTCATGACCACCATCTTCGTGTCAGTATGACTTCACGTGAATGAAAGGGATTCCATGTGTTTTCCTGTCTGTGTCCCTGGACCAGAAATATAATCATTATCTCGCGATGGAGCATAATGTACAAGAATTTCAGTTTTTAATTTTAATTAATGCTATTTTAATTATCTCACGTGAAAAGTACCAACTGTTTTGTGTTGTGTAATTGCGTCTATTTCATTTGTGGCTACCGATAATTGTTTGTGATTTGAAAAAAATTACTTTAGTCTCTAGATTAGAAAAAAAATTATAATGGTGCGAGAGAAACAATACAAACTCATCAAAGTTGCATCAATCGTATTTGGTTGATGAACAGCTCCACTCAGCTTTTACTGTTTTCTGTAATGTTCTACTATCTCCTTCCCGGGTTTTTGTAAAGCTTCGCACAGTTATTTAAATCTGCTGACAACAAATTAATGTAAAGAATGATTTATATTTAGCAAAATTGCATCTGAAAATATTGATAGCTTCCCTCAATTAAGCAGAAAGATGAATTGAGTATTCACTAGCAGAAATCTGATGGAGATCATGGCGAAACAAATCGAAAATAATTAATAACTTTTTTATTGTATATATCGCTTGGTTTTCGAGATATAGCATGTCAAAAATCAGTTATAGGTATAGTTCCATGAGCTTTTGGTGAATTTTCTTCTGGACCAGGCTGTATTTCAACCTAACAACAACCACTAGGAAGAAAATAAAACACCTATAACACTTTTCCACCGTGAACAATATCGTGTTTTTGGTGATATTTTTTTCTGGTCCAGGCAGTATCTCGAGTACTAAGCGAGATATCAAGAAAATTTATTCTTTATTTTCGATTTGTCTCATTAAGTTACATCATCAAATTTAGCTATAGCGAAATTTTTCTTCTGGCCGCATTTCAACCTAACCACGTCAATACGATATGTCGAAAATTAAGCGAGATATCAAAAAATGTTATTCTTTAATTTCAATTAGTCTCGTCTAATTACATAAGAATCCCTCATCAAATTGCGGCGTAACGGTTATCGTATAATCCCCTATTGTACTGACCAAATTGTTTCAGAAACGTACTGAAAAGCAATTAAACCATCTTCAGTTTACTATCACCGTTTTAATGTAAAAATGTGTATTTTCTCTTAAAAATATATTACATAAACAAATAAATAGTATTTCTGACCTATTTTTCACTTGATTTTAGAACTGATAACGTGAAATTCCTCAAATGGCTGCGAAAATTCCAAAAATCGTGACAATACGCAGACCACACGATGCGGAACTCTCGGAGGAACAGGTAAGTAACTCGAAGGTGCATGGCACTACTCCGTTTTTCCAACAATAGTTGATACTCTTTTGGTTGATATCGATCAGCTTTCACAATTGATCGTCTATTAATTTAAACGGTAACGTAGTTTACCTCAGTGAACAGTTGTTTTGATGCATTAAAATACTAACTGAACCACCATCTATTGAATTTCAGACAATAATAACTTTTAGATAACTATGTACGTTTTCGTGGCGGCAATACTGTATAAAAACATCTCGGGTTTCAAGCCGCGTCAACAGACCGCCCCTTCATGACTGGTAGCCCTGTACAGGTAGATTACCGTGCGGCAGACCCCAGCGATGTTAAGCGGGGCTTGACAATGGAAGCAGTGCACCAGACGATTCAACTTTGACCGGAAAAAAACTAAAGAAGTTTTTCTTTAATAATAACTATTAATTGATTAATTTGGGAAACAATTTATCGTGATTCCTACACTTGACCACTTACCACCTCAGTTATGACGGATAATGTAGATATCGAGGTAGTATGTCAATGTGGGAATAGTTTGAACTCAATGAGGGGCATTTTCAGGTACCGACAAGTCCGTACAGTAATACCATCTTTAAGAGCTCGATTTGATTTTGCCAT
Source organism: Vandiemenella viatica (assembly GCA_031002005.1). Lineage (NCBI taxonomy): Eukaryota > Metazoa > Arthropoda > Insecta > Orthoptera > Morabidae > Vandiemenella > Vandiemenella viatica. The sequence continues at coordinate 228,477,507 of CM061920.1, read as the reverse complement.
CAGCCGGAAGCAAAGGAATACTCTTGTGCAAATGATTACTTTCTCGTTTCAACAAACTTACACATTTTCTTCAGAATCATTTTGTAAAAACAAAAACATTTTAATCTGTAAGACATGCTGGGTTGGTTGTGCGCCACCGTCCTGAACTCTGTGAAGTACAACGAACCCGAGCCAAGTGTTCCTACCATCCTTATTGTGTTTTTACACTTTTATCCGAGATGACGTCATAAATGTGGGATTGGTCCAATTTCTGCCTTAAAAACTACAAATTCCGTATCCAGTTAACACACACATATATGCAGTTTTTTTTACGCCTGTCGTCGTTTCCAGCTTCTCGATTTCCATTGCACTCGGTCCCTCCAGTTGTATTCCTGAAGTCCTGTGTTTAACATACGGTAGATTCTTCTAAGTCGTTCTTTCAGCTTCTTGGTGGCTTCCTCGTTTCTTTCTTGCAGGTGGTGTCCATTCACAATGTGTTTTTGATCATCTGGTACATCCATTCGCTGTAGGTGACCGATTCATGTGAGGCGTTTTCCTTCTATGGTGTCTATAATGGTGCTTTCCACATTTTTTTTTTTTTTTTTTTTTTTTTTTTTTTTTTTTTTTTTTTTACTGATTGTGTTATTTCTAACATGTTCTAATTTTGATGTACGACCACTACGTCTCCAAAAGTTAATTTCAAGGGTCAACAATCCATCTTTATCTCTTTTTACTATCTCCTATGGCTGTTGATATTTTTTTAAACATCGGATTTTCGATATATCGATATTTTAAAAAGTATTAATATCGGCTGTCAATATATCGGAAAAAAGTATCGATGTATCAATATATCGGTACTTTCATAAATGCAATTTTATCAAATTAAATCTTGGAAAAATAAGTCTGTCCACTGACAAATAGATGCGTGATATTGTTCTTAATCAACTTTTCACTTTCGAATCGTTTCTCTTGGTGATGATGATTGTTGATTTTTTTAAATTTGATCATTATGCGTGTCATAATTTTCAGAAAAATTAATAAAATTTGTAAAACTCAAAAGAGGTTCGAGTCAAATCTTATTTTGTGTATTTTTAAGTCTGATAAGCAATACAGTTGATGCATTTATTTGGGCAGAAGTTTAGCTATCATAGCATGCCAAGTTACATAACTTTTATTGATAAGATTTTTTGTGGTATTTCATTTAGTTTTTTATGTTGATAGCTTATTCTGAATTGTCTTACTTTTCTTGCTCTCTAATTATCAACTATTTGTTATTTACACTTCCCATTATTCCTGCTAACACATTAATTTCAAAGTGGACGTCCCTGGACAACACGCACGCTCATTTCAAACAATGGGTTCGCGTTCGATTGGTGCTGAGTGAGCGATGCCTTGCCTAGACTGCTTTCATCATCTGATTAGACTTGGTACTTATAACTTCCAATTTAATTGTAGAAACGTAATAGGATATACTTATGCTTGCTGATCTCTATGTGTAACAGAAATCTGAGCAAACTAGTGTCATTCATAGCAAACGTAAAATGATAACTCATTTTTTTTAAATATCTATGCCGATATCCAGATTTTAGTATCGAAATGTCGATATATCGACTTAAAAAATATCACTCATAAATATCGATACTTTCAAAAAATAATATAGATATTTCGATATATCGATATATTGATATATTATCAACAGTCCTACGATCTCCCACATCTCTGAACTGTAAGTACAAATACTTTCCATTATACTACCATAAATAGTAGTTTTTGTCTTCTTTGTAATTTTGTTGTTCCACAATAATTAGTAGAGCTGATAAATCACTCTTCTGCACTATCCTACCTTGTTGAACATATCCTCACTACTTTTGCCATTTGAAAAAATTTTAACACCTTCGTATTTTTGAAACATGAGAATAATAATCCAATCCTCCAGCTTGGAGGTTGAGTTGACGGACCTGCACTTCTTCTCTAGGAACAAGTCTCAGTTTCAAAAGTTCTTGAAAGAAAAAAAAGTAACTGGGCACACAGAGAAATGATAACCTTTATGTTCCACTCAATAGTACAGATAAAAGCATTAGGTAACTGCTAAAAGGCGGGTAAGGAAAACTGTTTCATCAAAAAATGAAAGACGTATTTCTGAATTTGATCAATAAGAAGATTCTAAATAATATGTCAGGTATCCCGCGGGGGTTCAAATTTCATTGTAATCGAACAGCTACTTCAGAACCTAACCAGAAAAATGAAGTATGCACCTTATGAGCTACGGATTTTTCCTGAAGAGTTATGAGGATTTGAAAATCGAAATATCACATTTCAGTATGGTGCAATAAGCACATTTAAAATTCCTGAAGCTACAGTGTTAAAGATAGGAAAAAGATTTAAAACTTAAAAGATACGTAATTTTTCATTACACCTCATATAAAATTTTGAGAGATATAACTAAGGATTATTTTTGGAAAGATTTTAAATTTTGGGTACACCATGAGGTTAAACTTACAAAGAGGGCTGTATGTTTAAATGAAAGGAAATTTTTTTCTGAGCGTAACACATCAATTGGTTTTTGAATATCTTGCAATATTTTGGCTGATATTTGAAAAAGCAAGTAATTACAAACTCGTAGGTAGAACGACTTCCGGTATAAGTTTAGTAAGAATTCAAATTGTAAAGAGAAGGAGGGTGGATTTGTAAAACGATGAAAAACGCTTTGAAAGAACTGTTATTACAGTTAGTGATGATACCGTATTGAATGTAGAATCGTTCAAAGTGAATTTTAGGGCCGTAATTTTAATACTTTAGGAAATAACTACGATTTAAATTTTTCAATTTTCACTTCACCCTGTTAGAAAATAGTAACAAAGTGGATTTAGGAATCAAATGAAAGAGGAGAGAAAATAAATCATTTCAAAAACTATTTCCACTTCGTAGCTCTTAAAGTTTAGAAGTTAGAAACATTTCTTGGAATTTTTTGGAAAATAATTTTTTTTGTTAAAGCATGAGAGCTACAGAAATTTTGACTAGGATTCATTTTAACGTTTAGGAGGCAAGCTTTCTAGTGTAAAATTTGCAGATTGATAGGAATTAATACTATCCCTAAGAGTTTTGGGTAAATCCATGAGAATCGGGTTCACACGCCACTGCTGTAATTAGACAGACAGTGGAGCCCCTCAGGATCAGTTGGCAACAGTCGTTTGCGGGGTGAGCACGTCCGTTTGTTCGGTTGCGAGATGTAGGCAGAACTCAGCACACGATACTGTGTAGGAGGACGTCCGGCAACGATCTTGGGTTTTTGGTCGCGTGTGTTGTAGTAATGCACGATCCACATGTGACTGAATTCAGTTAGGGGTTTATGTGGGTTGACCTGTCTTCGGTTCACCTATCAGTATCTGCAATCATTTAATTTTGGAAACGAAGTCTGGTGCCGATAAATTGTTTTTTTGACTTTATAAAAAATTTTAGAACAATACAGTGATAGTTAAAATTATCGGAGACAACAGTGACTTTAATTTGAACATACCTTTCCTGATTGAGGTTATCTAATCCGGTGGCGACGGATCCTAACAATTTATTATCCAAAGGTAACACATCACGGTCAAAGTTCAGACTAAGTGTACCAACCCCAGCAAGCACGAGTTGCTGAGAAAGTTTAGGTCAAATTCAACGAAAACAGATGTAATTAATTATTTTTAATAACATCTGCTGGTTTGGCAGTGTTGTACAGTACAATAACAGTCCAGAACCTAATTTCTTGTTCAGATAGTAGCAACGTGAAAATTCATAACCAGTGCTGTTAAGTATGTTTCACGAAAAAATAACAATAACAGCAGAAGACACTGGGTCACTGAAATGCTTATTAAATTAGAAAATTTTATTGCATCTGTAACAGTTTAATGTCTTAGTGAATAGATTATGCAAAGAACAGTGAGCCCCCGGTTCTATCCCTGTAAAGCTTTCCAGATAGCGGTTTCAGAGGTTATCAAATATCCCTCGAGATGAATTAGGCCATAGCTAATTTTCTTACTATTCTCAACGACAAAGTTTCGTTCCAGGTGGGGAGTAAGATACATGGTATTTCGCAGAGTCAGTGGCTGTAAATAGAGCATAACAAACTCCGAATGGTGGAAACATCCATGCGGTGAGGAAGTATAATGTTCTCCACACTTCCCTTCTGTTTGGGCACTGTCCTTTGAAACATGTACACGTTTTGCGACGATATCATCCACCTGAGTGTGATGCTTGTTATAACTTGCCACTGCGCGTGGCAACTGTATATTGATAATTTTATATTTGTAATTTTGGTGTAATGAGGTGTAAGTTTACTGATAGTGTGATAATTTTAACGTAAGAATATTTATTATTAAACAGCTGACAGAGGGAATACATGTAGGCCGACACCTTGCTGGTTTGGCGAGACAGGTGACTCACATAGCTGGCGCCAAGGGATCTGTTACGTGAGCCAACTATGGACAGCTAAAAACAGGGAAAGTAGCATGTATACTTAAAGTTCATCGCTGACATATCTGCAGAAACTCCCATAAGACGGATACTGTTTGTGAACCTCTCAGGTTAAATTTTTTTTTTTTTTTTTTTTAATGTATTTACGTCTCTCAACATCGAGGTCTTTAGAGACGGGAAAGGATGGGGGGCAAGGATGGGGGCAAGGAATGGGAAGGAATTCGGCCATGGACTTTTGAAGGAAGCATCCCGGCATTTGCCTGGAGTGATTTGGGAAACCATGGAAAACCCAAATCTGGATGCCCGGACGGGGATCGAACCGCCGTCCTCCCGAATGCGAGGCGAGAACGCTATCCGTTACACCGCCACGCTCGGTCTCTCAGGTTAAAAAGCTAGGGTTGGTATCTTGAGAGCCGACTGAAACTAGGATCCCGTTGGTTTAGAACTTATAAAAGGAACTTCCAGAACAAAGGGAACATCTTTCTGTTGGCAGCAGTTGAAGTGACCGGTCTGTGTGTGAGTGCGTCGGCTATGGCACCACGTGGTGGCCAGTACAGCATAATGTGACGAGTAAGTTGAACAGCTTTTCCTCCATCTATCTCTCTCTCTCTCATACCTGAATAAACTGAAATTTCATGAACAATAATTTCTTAAGAGAAATTTTGTGTGTTTATAAGACTTTGTAAGTTGAGTTATGCAGTATCTCGAGTAATGTTTGATTGTGCTATCGTGTAAGATGAATTTTATAATAAATGTAAATTATTTGTAATAGACTGCTCTATAGTGTAACGAGCTACTGATTTTATTGATATGGTCTTTCTCCCCAATGAACGTAGACAACCTTTGGCGATGAGTCCGAAACACTATTAATTAATATAAATAATTAAGGAGAAGTTGACAGGAATCAGGTTAAAAGAATTAACGGTGAAGGCGAAAGGGTGGCATAAATCTGACGGTATATGCAGTTCCCCATTGAGGACAGATCTTGGAACAAGTAGTTATTTATTCGCTATTGTGAGCAATGAAACCTCAACGTAGATAACGTCTTACTTTTTTGTTCAAAGAATATCGGGCCGGTTACTATAATTTTATAACATTTGTCTTGTCTCATTACAGCCAGAGAATCAGATTTTTTGATAATTTGATGTTTTGTTCGTTCTATTTTTCATGTTTCTGAACATTAGTTACCTTTGTGTGGCTGGCCTCTTCACAACAGTAGAGATTTGTCTTATTGTGTGTTCTTGTTTTGTATGTAACATGACTGAACACTTTACAGACAGTCACACAGGTATCAGTTCTTTTACATCTTTTGTCCTATGCTTTGTACTGTTCGTCAGATACGTATTGGGGTGCTAATGACCACGTCATTTACGCTCACTAAAACATAAAAACAGCAACAACAACAACGTTAAACTGACGTCCTTTTGGATATCATCACCAGTAAAAGATTCGAGTTGCCTTCAATAATTATTTGGCAGGTAAAGCGAAAAAAATGATCACTTCCTTGTCAAATTAATTCAATTCCTCTGATTTCATACTACCACAACTAAAAAAAATTATGGGTGGAGGTCTCTATTAGTTTTGTCAGGTCGCAATTCAGTCACGTAGCTGCACCTATTTTCATCGGAATTGTGTCCTCAGTTTTTTGAACGGTCAGCCATAAGCCTTAGAATCGCATTACTCCTCATGTGTGGGAAGTGGATTGAAGCGGCCGTGTGGAGAGCTCTATCAGCGAGCAATCACAGTCGAAAGCGTATTCGATCTGTCGATTGCGGTCCTGAACTTGGATCGCTAAGGTAGAGTGGGATTGGAAAATTTCTCATAAGTTAGCAATCCTACGAATTCCCAATATTATGTTGATGCCATTCCCGTTTCGGTTAGCAACATTGAATTACAGGTACTCAAAAGCGTAACTTGTTAACAAGTGACATCTCACTTTGTGATAACATGAGCAAGGGCCAAGATACAATTACTAATTTTTGAGTTGTGCAACGTAATGTTTTATTCATTGTAAGAGTTCCTCATTTGCATGTAAGAGTACTAGCAGCAGATATCAAGTGCATTTGTGTTACCTTCAGTTTTAAAGCAATCACTCTATTCAAAAGCAGAATTCTGAATTGCACATTCGAAATAATTATCTTAATTTTTTACTAAAACATTGAAATATGGTTCTTCAATGAAATAATATAATACTTTATGTGATAAAAATATCAGAATCAATATCAATAATTTGTTTGAGATTATTTTTAAGACAAAACTTATAGCAGTGTAAAAAGAAACTAAACAAAACAAAAATTAAATGAATCGAGTTTAAATCATGTCCACTTAATATTATTTCAAAATGTGTGACCTTTAGTGAGTTTGAGATGCAAGAGTGTAATCAATAGTTCAGTGTACCTCTATGGAATTGTAATTGTCTGTTTTGAACAGGTGGAGGATTGGGTAGTGATTCTTAAATAGTGTAGGTTACTGCATTCTTTCCACCGCATAGCACTTCCAGCTGCAGGTTACAGACATTATATCTAGGATTTTTTTTAGTCAGGAACTTGTCGTGATGAGAAAGATTGTAAGTAACAAGAGGAACTCAAGCGTCGTGTATTTATATACAGATTACTAGTGACTTTAACATTGTTGTAATTATCAACAACTTTTTACAGAAGTTTCAGTTTATAAAATATAAAAATATATAACGTCACGTATCTTCAAGTTGTCTTTTATTTGTATACCACTGGCAATTTTTAAGTTTTTTTTTTTTTTCTTCATTTTAAACTACTACGCTGGTCAAATATAAACAAGCACGTCTTCTAGCTCCGCAAATCCTGCCGGAATCGCGTGACCTTTACCTTTAAGTAGTTCTTTTGAATGCTTTGGTAAACTACAACCTTGTTTATACAGGCATTTGTGTACTAACAATGAGCAAGCAGAAACGTAATGCGTTCATTGCTCATTGTGTAATTGCGAAGTGTTTTAAAACAACAGTAATTTTGCGAATATTGTGAGCACAGTTTGTTGATGCACATTCGAATGTTCAGACGTAAGGTTTTCTGTTAATCTTATAGTAATTCATAACCTTACACATGCACGTCTTCCCAGAACGAGGATGATGCGGCAGACAGTTTTGTAAATTCAAGCTCTTATACACGAAGATACATGAACGACTGTTTGTGAAAACAGTGCACCAACTGAATTAAATTATGAAAGTATGCAGAAAATCGTTAAAAATGTGTTACATTCACGCAATATTGCATCCAACAGTGTGTCAGGCATATTTACTGCAAATCATAAAGTTGAAAGGATTCGAGTTTCTGAGAAGTTTGTGAAACGCTTTGAATTACAAGGAGTCTCATTTTTATTCGCATTCTCACTTGCGTTGAATCATGTTCACACCATTGTACTCTCGAAACGAGGAGTTCGAATATGGGATGGAGTGCAAACGGGAAAGGAGCTCTGAATACACGTTGGTCTGTTGGCATGGTTGTAATGATCATATTTTTTTGTTGCTAAAAGCGTTGTACTTATTGATTTTCTGTTTGATCAACTAGCAAACCTGCATACTACTGTCAGCCCTTGGACAAGGCTACAGAATCCTCTAGGTCCATATATATTAGACTGCAATCCGCAGCCTCCTGCTTCAGAGTTTCAACGCTCGACTTCACACTGGAAGCGAAACTACACTGGATAACATTGAATCGTATCCCATACACTGTTCGTCATCATGTAACTGTAATTTGTGTCTACCATTCGAAAAAGATTTATATTGAATAAATTTTTCAACTGTGAAGAGATAAAAAAAAAAACTTCGTGCATAGCTGAATACTGAAATTACATCAATAACCAAGTTTAATAGAAAGAATTTAAAAAACTATCGCGATAAAAAAAAAATTCAGAATAGTATAGGCTCTATAGAAAAATCGTTTATATACGTTTTTTATTTACTCATCAAGTAAAGAGTTAATATAATTTATCAATCAACTTCACCTTAACCAGCTGTCAGTAGACTAAAACAAACAATGAGGGTCCTGATTAACTCTAAACGTTGTGAAAGGAGATGTAGAGAGGTGTTGTAGAGAGGTGTGTTGTTGCAGTAGCTGCTGGAGGAGGCCCGCGAGGTTCCCGAGTTGGACCCTCCACGCTCTGGTGAGTGGCCGGTGCTCGTGCTCAAGGCGGACCACGTCGACAGGGTCTGGCTGCGAGTCCTCGCGCCGCATTACGACGTGAGTCACCAATACCTCTCATACAACAGCATGTCGCACACTCAGCAACTTAAATAACAACACCGATTTTATTGGTGACAAAATAAGGAGAATCTTGTTGGTTGGAGAAATGGGAAATTTCCGTGAGAGGTAATGAGAGAAATAGTACGGCTCGGAGGAGGACCAAGGGAGGAGTTCGTACTGAATAGAGGAGACGACTGGATTAAGGTGATGATACAGAGGTGGTGGGAGTAATGAAGAAAATGGAGAGGCTTGAAGACAAAGCAGAATTAGCCAGCATTTAGAAAGTGTTGTTGTTACCGATGATAATGATGACCTAGCGTGGTGGGTGACCTCGCATCTGGGAGAACACGGGTTCGAATCACCGTCCGGGCATCCAGATTTTGGTTTTAGATGGTTTCCCCAAATCACTCCTACTGAATGTCGGGTTGCTTCCTTCAAAAGGCCAAAGACGAATCTCTTCCCTTTCCTTGTCCCCAGTCTAATGACCACGATTCGGGTTCGAATCCCCGTCCGGGCATCCAGATTTGGGTTTTCCATGGTTTCCCCAAATCACTCCAGGCAAATGCCGGGATGCTTCCTTCAAAATGGTCATGGCCGAATTCCTTCTCGTTCCTTGTTCCCAGTCCCGTCCCGTATCTTATGACCTTAGCCGTCGACGAGGCGTAAAGCATTAAGTAAAAAAGAAAAGACCACGACGTCGACGAGGCGTAAAGCCATCAGCAAAAAAAATTGCTTGAATGGCACACACCACACACTCTGTTGGCAGAGGATGGAGACGGTAAAGTAGGAAGTCAATGACTTAATCATATAAAACTGGAAATAACAGCCACAGACAGTGTCAAAACGTACGTTTAACACGCATTGATACTCCAGGCTGAGTGGAGGGTTTATAAAGATGGAGCCCATACTATCAAAATAAAGTTGAGAACTAATTCTTTAAATCAACAAGTACTCCTGTTACAGAACGTTGTCGACCGTTGTCAGACAGTTAATTAACAGTCGAATACCAAATTGCCAACACATTCAAGCCCCCGTTGTTACAAACAATCTACCCCGAGTTTCTTTTACATTTTAGATAAATAACAAAAAAAAAAAAAAAAAAAAATCCTATTTAGCATTTAGCAAGCAGACTTTTGCCCTGATACTAGCTGCACAGGTCAGGTATCTTTTAAGTAACGACAGAAACCGGTTTCCAAAACCACCTGCATATGGCTCCCTCTGCAGGCACGATATAAACTGGTGCGAGTGATACCTACAATTATTATCTACGATGTTCTGACAGTCAGATCCTTCAAATAATCTTCAGGAGCGGAATTAGTGATCAATGGAAGCCGAAGAATGGCTTCCTTCCAGACTCACTGCTTTCGTCGTTATTTTTCAGCTTTTATATCGCAGAAGCACAAAGCAGCCACCCAACAAAAATCTTTAGAGGAGAAAGAAACCATGTTATTAAAGATACGACTGTGTTCGTAAAATTTTTCAGCGAATACATTCCAACGTAATTATAACAAGGACAATCCGTTTCTGTCATAATGATAAGTTGCCTGGCAGCAAATTTAATGTTATCTTCAGAAATAACAGATTTATGCCCAACAGTCACGATAGATATATTGGTGGCATACTTCACATAACGTTATCATTCAAAGAACAACTCATTCACACCAGTTCTAATTTAAAATGTGAGAAGCTTTGTAGCGCCACATTGGGTTATATGCCGGTAGGATCCTCTGGACAGTAATGTAACACAGTGCGGTTAAACAGCGCTAATACTGGAAACATAAAAATCCCATTCAACAACTCAGTTAATGTAATAACAGGCACAATAAAACTTACAGCCAATACTGGCTGCCTATTCTGAGCCACATCTCTTCTTCTCGACTCCTTCGGAAAAACTACCTTCTAAGAGGGCACAAAAAATTACACATACATACCGAACGCTTGCTGTTACTAAACATAAATATCAACAGAGTTGGTTGCGGAAAACTTAATAAAATCAGTAATACTTACTCTTTATACTTCTCTTCTTCCTTAACCACTCATCATTGAAGATGTTGAATATTTGCAAAGGAATTAGGCATGAAATCATAGGCCACACAGAAGTAACGAACCTAGATGCCCACCCAGTATTCAGTATACCATGCGATTCGATATTTGGATGTGGCATAATCAAGATTTCTATAAACACAGTTTCATAAGTATTCGACTGTGTAACATCAAGCTTGGCTGACAGATGCAGAAATGTGTGCTGGTGATATATGTGTAGAAGGTATGCAAGACGGATGGAATGTCGTGGACCAAATACGATAAACAGGATTGAACGTGTGAAATACTTTGCCCTGTTAAGAGTCTAGCTGGGGAAGGGGGGGGGGGTTGGCAGGAGCTGTAAGAGTCATGCAAACGTAGTAGAAGATAAGGTACAGCACGACTTTATGATAATAAAAGTAAATGTTTAAATTGGAAGAAAAATGTTGTGCTGTAGAAAGCATGTGAGTGGCGAAACCTAACTCCTGTAAATCCAGTTAGGCACAATCTGCTAGGTTACAGGTATTAAGAACAAAATGCAACGCTAGGTCAGGTGATAAACAGAAAATAGAAGATATGGCGTCACTGAGCAGAATCATCACAAAAGGGGATTGATAACTCCTGAGGAAAGTGGTATAAGAGGCGCATGTGGAATGGCTGTTGATCCTTAGTCCCCATAATCAGTACACTTGAACCCAGCTGGGAGTCGGATAAACTGGGCAGAGCTGATGCTTGGGAAACGCCCTGGTTCCGTCATAGAGGTTGAACCTGTGAGGTCATACTACGTAAGACCTACATCAAAATAAAAGTGGATATTTCTATGTTGGTAGCAAATGCTGGAAGGGACTCCACTTGGTGTTAGATGGAGTCTTTAGTAGGTTGGAGGCTGCATGCGAATAAATAAAAATACGAGTATATAAGCAAAGAATTACGGTTTTAGATGCAAAGTGGTAGTCATCTTTAATATTAAGTAAGTAAGTAAATTTGATTAAATGTTAAAAGGGGAAGTCGCAGTTAAAGAGATGACGGATAGTGAACAGCATATGTCAAATACAAATATCAGTCTACTACTGAAAAGAAGGAGTAAAATGAACGTAATAATAGAATTCTGTAACATATAGATGTATAAGACATAAATATATACAGGGGTAGGGTATAGGTTATGATTGAAGTAGTAGAAGATGAGATTTTCCCTGAGGCATATGAAGTATACAGTTCTGGAATGTTTTTTATACTGTTAAGCAAGGACAACTCCAGTTCACTGATTTCTTAGAAAATAGTCACGAATTACTAGGGGTAACGTTCTGGGGAAATACGGGACCTATGATAAGGGGTTTTTCCTCCTTACAATATTGAAAGAATGAGTGAGGCAGGAGAAATAAAACTCTTATTCAATGATCACAGATAGGAGTAGGATGGTAATTATTGATGGAGACTTGAATTTACCAGACGTGAAAAGAAATAGGTTTAATAACAGGAAAGAAGCAGACACTTGCAAATAGCTTATAGAGAGAAGTAGGTTTCACACAAGTGATAGAGGGCTACAGGCGACTATAATGTTTATGCATAAAATGTTACCCAGTCAGCACCTCGCTGATTTAATCGAAACATTGCTAACAGAAAGCTACGTTAATTTTGTCATCTACGAGTAATTTGCCTTCGTGATCTTTGATGTCTATTTTTTAATATTTTTTTTAATAGCTGAAAAGTAAAATGCATTCTGGGCACTCTTATCTAAAGTAACCCAATTATCACAATTCATAAAGTTATTAATTCTAATGTGGAATAATACTTACTTAGCAACCGTCTAACTTGCATTTTTAAAGTTTTATTAAATCATAAAGCATATTCATTCTGAGTTACTGCTCATGTCGATTCATATTAAAAGGATTTAAACCATAAAATCTACGAATGCCATTACAATACATACATAAATCCCTAGCACACTTAGTATGAAAACGCACTGAAATTTTAATTTTATAAAGTCTGAAATCAATTTTCCATCATACTTTCGGCCACAGAAACTATAAAAAAAATTCAAGCGCTTCTCTTCAAACAGCAAACTTTTTAGTAAACAGTAGATTCTGTAGACTTTATTCAAATCCTATAATGGCACTCTAGACGCCATACTAATAACAATCACATAGTTTTTGAAGGTTAGAGATATAAACTTTTAAATCAATCAGGCTCTCCTACGTAAACTTTGGACCCGCCCGTACAGTCTCGAATAACATGTTTAACAGAAAATTTCCAGAATTTTAGTTGTAAACAGCACTGGAATTGGGTCGTAGGTTGGCCACCTGATGTCACGTGATATTTAATTTGTCGTCGGCACTACCGCGCGAGGACCATGCCGATCGCCAAGACTCGACAAAGTTCGCGGGACAACGCTCTGTTTCGGGTGTGACCGATTCTCCCCCGTTAGGAGCGGTAACCGCTGTCTCAAGGTTACCAGACGTGTCCTCTGGCAAAACCCTTCATCATAATGCTTTATTGGCTGGCAACACCCTGTCGCTGGCAGCTAGTGGTTTCTTCCCAGTCAGTGTCCCTCAGGGAAGCCACTATTCTCTTCAAGCCTGCACAGCTCAATAAATGTTTAATATTCGTTGCAGAGGATAAACTGAATATTCTCTATTGGAATCACCGTCCTCCTCACATTTAATCTTGCGTCTTGATAAGGAAATTATCTAAAAATATATATATGGCCACCCAAGCTTTCATGAAAATCAGTCTAATATTATCACATATATATAATAAAAAGGTGCCTCGAATGTGGCGAAAAGTGTCACATTATGGCCTTTAACAATACTTCGTTATAAAACGGAGTTAATAATCAATAACTTCATAAAGAAAGTGGTATGACTTGAATTTTGAATCAGTACTATATCAAAACGTTGCCTTGAATTTCTGAATAGAAAAACTAACTTTGAAACTGTATTTGTGTTACTTAAACCATTGGCGATTCTAATTTCTAATTGCAAATATATCTGTCATTAATTTTATGGATGCCATCGTAAACCAAATGAATAAACGATCTGCTGGCTGACTGAAAATATTCAGCAGTGCTATTTGCGAGATTAAATTCTCCAAGATGGCAGCCGATGAGGTGGCAACACCTCATAAACACATATTTTACAGATTAGTGTTACTCTTACCCGTTCCCAAATTTTCCTGTTTATTCTTCAAATGCGGTTTCAGAAACAAAAGTTCCAAAATATGAAAAATCAAATGTGCCTCAATAATGATTTACATTATAATCAGCTTCTAAATTTTTCGCACTTTGAAGTTGATGTATAGCTTCCTTTCGTATTCTGGGTTACAAAACGACTTGGAAAAAAGATTTATCCCGTATTTCAGAGCGAACTGTATACGGACTACTGCTGAAAGACGTCGCTGTAATATTGGCATTAGAACAGGGTGAGAAGCTGGTAGGAACTGAATGTCCACAAATAAATCATAATTTGGGATATGCACCAATGGCAACAACACATTTCATTAATCAAATACTTGTTCGAGTGTGGTGGGAACTGTGAAATCCGAATTATTCGTATCAAATAAACGTGTTGTAGTTGGTACAAGTGAGAGCTCCAAGTTTTCTACCATAGTAAAGGAATTAGATTCAGAACAGTATGAAGATAGGAGGTGGAATAGGATATTCACGGACATGTGTAAGGCTTACATTGACGGTGAGACCAGGAGAATAATTAACAGTAGTATGTATAAACTAGCATTGGCATAAAGGAGTGGAAAACTTTTCATTGATAGTTAATAGTCAGAGAGTGAAATAAACCACCCAGGATATGCGGCAAAAGTTACCTCGAAGATTGAAGGAATGTGAAGCAACAATTCAGGTAGTGAAAAAATAGTTTATAAGGAAATTTCAACCTGGAAACATGCTCTACCGCAATTAATAAATAATAATATACACTAATACCAACCGTGATGAAATTTGACAAGGAAATACTAATATCATTAGATAGGATATAGAATAGTAGACAGATAGTGTGTGTAAGTTCTGTTACATCGTTCACTCAGACATTGTTTCTCTCACAGACAATTTGTGTATGATTTGTTGATAAATTTCATGTGGAAAAACACAACTTCTTATATGGTACAGATGTGGATTTGCGCTGCAACAGGCTATTTTTCTGTATTAATTGCCATGTTTAAACATATACTTTACATGTTGGTTCTGTTCATTAGACACCTTTTACGTAACTTACAGCTTTCTACACCCAAAACTAGTAATAAAATTCTATGTCTAAGCGTATGAAGTCGCAGAGAACAGCTAAGTAATACATGTTTTAAAGTTGACGAAATGTAAAGCATTCAGAAATCCCGATCGTTTCGCGCTGACCAGATATTGACAGCAACCCTAGTGTGGTGTCCTCCAGGAGGTTTTCCGGCAGCTGATGTCGAGGCTGGAGGACTTCTACGGTCAGCGTGGTGAGGGCCGCCTGGTGGGCTGCCCGCGGCCTGGCCTGGTGTGTGTGGCCCCGCTGCAAGGCTTCTGGTGCCGCGTCATGCTGGTGGCGATACATCCAGACGACACCACCACTGTGGCCTCCATCGACGAGATCACCTCGGCGCGCCTCCCAGTCTCGCACCTGCGACAAATAGAGCCCTGCTTCGCCGAACTTCCCAGTCAGGTACGAGACCATCACTTCCTATGACAAGCAACTTGTTGCTACCCGTACTCTCTTTAAAGGTGGATTTTGTATCTTTAGTTAGAGTTCTCCTTTAAAACTGTGAATTGCTCAGACAATACTTACATCATGATTTTTTTCTCGATAAGACTTGTCATCTTGTGAGGATGTTAAATTGTAAGTATGTGTGCTAATGATTCAATTGTCCAAGAAACAATTTTTGCTGGATTTAATTTGAAACTATAGGAAGGCATACGCTTTTTCGCAAGACGTGGTTTAGTGTTTCACTGTTTATCAGATACTGACATATGTTGTCAAAGTTTCGCTACTTCGTTTTCTGGCATACTTACTTGCTCATCTGTTGCCGAACTTCCGCTTTAACAACAAAGATATCTTTCGCAAAGATAAATTAATGTTTTAAAAGTTGATTTATATAAAATGTGAAAAAGATTGTTAACCTTTCTCATTACTGATTGAATTATTCATTAAATATCAATAACAAAGCAACAATGATATACTGTAATTAACTACATAAGTGGTGAAGATCATAAGTAATATCAAATTAATCATTTTTTTTCTCCGGCTGTTGACCATGAAATATCACACTGGATCAATAGTGGGTGTTGTGAATGACTTACATGGTCACATATTCAACGACGATTACCACCCCGCAGTCTTCTACAGTGACTCTGCGTCGGTAAAGGAAGTTGGTTGTAGTCGATTGTATCTGAGTCTTGAATTCAGTTGCCACAGCTCTCCGTGTTAAATTTACCACCCGCTCCCGCATCTAGAGATCCTTTGAACACAGGTTTAGCAAACGAGATTACTCACAACGGAAGAAGCTGCTGTATCCCCGTAGTAACAATGTAGTGTGGATCCTGTAATCCAAATCCCTCATGCTTTGCGATAATTCTCGATTAATCCACAGTTATCCTGAGTCTTTCATAATTTCCAACGGTCTGTCTCATAAAGATATACACAGAAGTGCCAAAAGACATCAGATACTTCCTAATATCGTTTGGAACCCCTTTTGCCTGGCGATGTGCAGCACCCCATCGTATCACTGAGTCAATAAGTCGTCGGAAGACCCCTGAAGAAATATTCAGCCAAGCTTCCTCTACAGTCGTCCAACCCTGCGAAACTGTTGTCGGTACAAGACTTTGTACACGAACCAACCTTTCCATCATGTGCCAGATATCTTTGATAGGATTCATTTCTGGCGATCATTCACTGAAACTGTCCAGAATGTTCCTCAAATCAATGTTGAACGATTTTGGATCTGTCACACAGTGCATTTTTGTCCTTAAAAATCCATGGTCGTTTGGGAACATGAAGGCTATCAATGGTTGTAAATGGCCTCCAAGTAGCTGAATATAATTATTTCCAGTCAGTAATCGTTTCAGTTTGACCAGAGATTTCAGTCCGTGCCATGTAAACACATCCCATACCGAGATGCAGCCACCTCCAGCTTGCACAGTGCCTTCCTGAGAACCTGGGTGCACGGACTCGTGGGTTCTGTACCACACTCGCACTCTATCATGAGCACCAACTAGAATCCTTACTCATCCGACCAGACAATCTTTTCCAAGTTCACGAGTGCGGGATGCACGTTGCAACTGATGACGTTCTGTTGGCAGAAGAACTCGCGTGGGTTTTCTGTTGCCATATTCCATCAACGCCAAATTTCATTGCATTGTTCGCACGTCTGCAGTAAGTCCCACATTGAGTGTTGCTATTCTTTGGCGCAGTACTGCCTGCCTGTCAACACTGACACCACCTACGCAGACTTGGGTCTCGGTCATTAAGCAGAAGTGTTGATGTACATTGCGAGAGGTAGCGCCGGAAATTACATATTCACGGCACAATCTTGACACTGTGGATCTAGGAATGTTGAATTGACGAACGATTTCTGAAATTGATTGTTCCACGTGTCTAGCGCTAACTACCCTTCCGCGTTCAAAGTTTTTAAATTCACATTGTGCTGTCAAACAACTCACAAGAGCACATATGAAAACCCCGAAACTACACGGTATATTCACATGTGCGAGAGAAGTAAAGGAACTGGGTTACAAAACTTGTGTCGGACCATTGGTTGAATATGTTGGGTATCAAATACAGGAGTTGGTGCTACTATATTTGACTTTGGAAATTACTGCAGAACACAATTAGTTACCGATATGATAAAAGAGCTGGAATGGAATTCATTGGAAGAAAGGAGGAGAGTGAAGAAAGTCATGGGAGTGTACATGACATATATTGGTGATGAGGCGTGGAAAGATGTTGGTGAAAGAATTAAAAGTAAATTAAACTAGAACTGTGGAACAAAGGCCATAACCAACTGATAACCATCCTATTGATATGTTTCTTCCACGCCATCTGGATATTTCAATCTTCCTATCTAAAGATATTTGTCACTTCGGAGTATATCTTTCAAAGTCCTGCAAGAATCTTTGTCTCGAAGATCTATCTGAAATTTACCTTCTTAGACTGGCATGCTCCCACTGTATAACAAACCATATAATCCCTTTTCTCTATTCTTCCGCGAATTGAAGGAACATGCGTGCTCCATCTCTTCTGTCTCTAAGTCATTGTTCCTTCTGTAAAGTTAAGGCCACGCCGTTCCTGTATACTTTGCTCGTAAACGCACTAGTGCCACCTCAAGTGGCTATCTGCGTCATCCTTGAATATTCATTGAGAGGCATCAAACCTTCCAGCCACTGGTGGGTTGGGAAGATAACAACCAAGAAATCATTCAATAAGATATAATGCTGTTCATCATTATTTTGTTTTATAGTCCCACTGAAACACCGAAACTGATTGGCCACCACCAAAATTTAACAATTAAGGCTAATCGTAACTTCTCTTTCCAAAGATCTTCGGCCCCTTTAGTGTGAAGCAATTTTAATTTACACACAGACGTCTTCTCACTGTACGCTGTAATCCTGCGACCGGCCACGATCTGACACTCCACGCGACTGACATAAGCCGGATCACAGTAGGGGTGCCAACCGTCGCACACGCAACAGTAGCGGCAGTAGTCACCTGTACTGTAACAAGCTGCGGCAGGCGCGGTAAAAGCTCGTTATCCTCCAAACGAGAACGTTGTACATTGCGGCGGTGTCAATAAAACCGTCCTTTACAATCGTCATTATCTTCGAACTGAGCCTCATAACTGCTCTTATAAATTTTAGCACACGCGTGGCCACTAGTACTATCGAAAAATGAGTGGACTGTCAAAGAGAAAACTCGACTTCCGATACCATACCAGTAACCGAAATTTCCATTGCGCACACTTTTGTAAAGTTAATTCAGTCGAATGCTGGAATAGTGCATTCATGTAATCCGCTTTCGCTACATTCGTTTTGTTGTGACGGTGCAGGCTTTCCGGTGCTGCCTGGAGGGTCTCTCGGAGCTGTCTAGTGGTGGTGACTGCGGAGGACCCTGGCTGTTGGGCCGCCTGGTGTCGCTGCGGCTGCAGGCCTCGTTCAACGCGAACGGCGGTCTGCCCCACGGACCACCGCTGGCCAGGCTGTGGGACTGCCGCGGCAGAGACCTCAACCAGTCGGTCGTCGACAGAGCCACGCTCAGGACCTTCAGACCACAACTGCCGCAGGTGAGGCAGACACTTGTAATCACCACAATACCGCTTAAAGGTACTGTCATTGAAGAATGCTTACTTTAAAGTCTTAGTCTATACTTACGTGATTCAACCATCAGCAATATCTTTACGGATTATGCTGATCCTGAGTGCTAAAACGCATTTTCGTCGGCAGTAAGTATCGTATGAAATGCTAGTGCGCTCAGTTGTGTTTTCTCCT
Source organism: Vandiemenella viatica (assembly GCA_031002005.1). Lineage (NCBI taxonomy): Eukaryota > Metazoa > Arthropoda > Insecta > Orthoptera > Morabidae > Vandiemenella > Vandiemenella viatica. Next base: position 228,458,370 of record CM061920.1, on the reverse strand, counting down.
CACAAATCTCAGTTTTAGCGAGAATTGCAAGAGATTTAACAATTCCCTGACGGCACCGGCGTCACAATGCTGCAGTGTCGAAAGTAAAATGTGGTTAATTCTTAATTCATTATCTACTTGCTGTAAGGGTATGGGTTGTTACATTCGACAGCACTATTCAGCACTATTTAAAGAAAACCTTGGCGATTAGCACAGACTGTCAAATCAAATACCAGTCTACAAAACCATTGTCTGCAGTGGTTCGGTAGTGAACCTACATTAATACTACCTCGAATGGCCTCTGATGGAAGAATATTACCATTTCTCTGCATCGTTTTTCCCTTCTGCAACTTCTAATTATATTTACCATGTAGAAACAATATCTTCCTCAGCCAATCCGTAATCTTTCTTTGTGGAGTGACCGTCTTTAAGTTCATCGCTGAGCGCATTTACTGTCCTTTTGGAGGAACTTCTAGGACTAAAAGATCATCTAGGATATCTTCCAACGAGAGTCAATTAATCTACAGCTATCCTCAATTCTTTCGCTGACCACTTAGATGAACATTTATTGTCCTATATCTGCCTTCGGGAAACATGATGTGACAGTATTTTTCACTCAGGCAATGGACGTCCTACATAACTAAGAACCACATTGAGCTCCAACGCACGAATGTCTACCTCATTACTCAGGCAAATGTCCTTTCATCAGGACGAAAATAACAATTTTTGTGGTGAATCACGACAAATGGCGGAAGTGGATGAGCATACGCATAAATAAGAATATGAACAGTACAAGGGATCTTAGTGTAAATTTTGCGCATCTGACGAAACTTGACGTTCACGACGTGGAAACTTCATGTTTACCTAACTAAATAAAATCGTCCATCTCAGAAGATTTTGTGAAACATTTTGTCACAATACAACTTTACATTGCACACCCACAGCTTCTGAGTACAACCTCCGCGAGCTTGAACGCTTGAAACTCTGAAACTTCATTCATTTCTCGCAGTCTAAGGCCTCGTATCCACTTGAGCACGCTCAGGTGAATGAGCCGTTCAGTGAAGCGAGCGGCTCAAGTGTGGACGCCTGAGCACGCTCCCAACGAATGACAGCGAGTGCGCTAAGGGCGAGCCGATAGGTTGTCGGTATTTTGGAATGCTCAAAGGTGAGCCAGTGTTTGTTCGGCGCTCAGTGTGGACGGTATTTGGCGGTTTCTACAATGAGCGCGAGCATGTGGAACAATGAAACTTGATTAACTCTAATTGATGCGTGTGAATCAAAGAGGGTGTTATGGGATAGCTCCAGTATTATAATCGAACTAAAAAATAAAGTGCATGCCGTGAAATCAGCGATATATTAAACTTTAGTATTGATGATGTAAAGAAAAAAATAACAAGCCAGCTTGGGTCAGTCAGGCGAGAACGATCAAAACAGAAGAGAACTTCTATAACGGGAGGTGGTAAGTCTTTTTTAATAGTATTTCTCACAGCTGAACGGATTTTGATTGAATTTGGTGTTACGAAAATCAGATCCTAAGTGCCTAAAATCATATTGATTTTGTGCCAGGCAATATAATTGTTTTACCAATTTTTATTAAAAACTTGAAATCAATGCCATAATTAAAAAAACATAAAAATAACCTTTAAATCTATATTTGTAAACACAAATTAAAAATAGGTACCAGCCTTCATATGATTTTGGAGTGACTCAATAGTGCCATCACAGACTATCCATACTAAACGGATGATGCTTTGTTTATATACTTTGAACATATACTGCAGGGACTTCCTGAGGCTAGGAATCTTAAAGTATTATTAATTTTATCTTCTGGTGGGATCGCTTCACGCATAGGCGTATCGTGCATTTTAATATGAGGTCCAACTAATGACAGCAAATGTTCGAAATCGATATCGTAAAGTTTTGAAATAGCTCTTTGTCTTCTTCTAAAGTCAATTCGCGAATTAAATTATTAAGATAATTTCTTCGCTGACTTTCTCTAATCCATCAACTTAGTAATTTTCTTCTCTGTTTTGACATCGTATGGATAATAATAAAGGCCGCAGCTACGCGTGACGACACGTCAATAGCCGAGCGTTTTCTGAGCACTGAAACCAGGCTCGTTCGACCAAAATTTCCTTTTCCTTGAGCACGCTCGAAGGAGCGCGCTCAAATGAATGAGCGGCTCATTCGCCTGAGTGTGCTCAAGTGGATACGAGGCTTAACAAGCGTGGAAGCCTCAGATTTCTCTGACCAGCATACAGGATTTATCGACTGCTTTGATTCGCCAATATTTCGATAACAACGTGAGCTTACCAGAGAGGTGTGGTTCTGGTATTTAAGCAGAGTTAATTCAATGTCACACAGAAAGCAAATTTAACATCCCAAAATGTTCATCGTATTTAACAGCCTCTCGAGATGCAGTGAACAATCGCCAGAATATGATAATACTATAGTTTGTCGATTCTACGAACATCAATTAGAGGGCAGTTAAAATGGCGAAGGAAATAAGATTTTTTCGTCGAAGTAAATAGTCCGAAAAAAAAAAAAAAAAAACACGTAGGGTATCAGGGTATATCACAGGTCACGAAGGCAAAGCGGTCAGAACTTAAAACACCGTTTCCATCTTCAATTGGAACTATTAGCCGGCAAAACTTTAATGAAACTTCAAGGTGAGACGCAGACCACATTCAAGAAATATAACTCTCAAGAAAGGGAACTATTACACCAAAACGGCCGCTACGTACAACTATGGCAATACATCTCCTTCAAAATTATAAACAGCCCTTTATCAGACGCAACACATGGTGGCTGAATGTTCTCACAGAGAAAAGACAATAAATTGAGAAATCATACTTTATTGCCCCGATCGATATTACAGTCGCGACTTGTTAGATGCTTCAAAAATTTCTGATTTTGTTAGCTTCCTTTCTTCACGACCTACTCAGTATTCAGTTCAACATATTCGTCATTGGTAGATTTTGTTTGATTGTACGGATTAGTCCACGAAAGGTAATTGAGTTGTTTTTTTTTTTTCATTCTGTTGCTTATTTTAATGGAAGCGATAAATATTTACGTGCTATAAGGGATTGGATCTACTGTGATTAAAGATGGATACCTTTTAGAATAAACGAATAGTCTTATAATCTTCGCCGGTTCGCTGCCGGATTGCATTGATGAAAGACGAGGTTTCGGTGACGTACTTTGCCGTCATCTCCAGGTCTGATGCTCATGCTGTGACAAACAGTGCAGGTCTAGTTGTCACAGCATGAGTATCAGATCTGGAGATAGCGGCAGACTACGCCAACCAAAGCTCTTCCTTCATCAATGCAATCCGGCAGCGAACCCCCAAAGATTATGTTTCCGCGACACGCCGGGAAAGCCTTCATTTCGCATAACAAATATTTCTGTTATACCGAAACTAAGACACAGATTTGTATCTAATCGATACATTAATTTCTATAACTTGTTGGTAACAGTTTAACATTGATACCCGTTATTGATTATGTTGTTTCTCATTACACATCATTAGCAAATAACGGGAAAAACCAGAATCTTTTTTTTTTTTTTTTTGTATTTGTAGACAGTTAAAGCTATGTAACACAGACACAAATTCAATTATCAAATCGGGATTTGCAATAGTTAAAAGGATCACATTAAAATAAAGATACGATCCAATAGTCTGCAGCAATCTAAGAATCAGTATACTGTTCTACATAACATGGTTTGAAATTTAAGCTTCGGAAACTACTTTAGCTTCATATGTAAAATAAATCATGGAAAAATTGGATGGTGGCTCACTTCTTGTAATATGTGGTGTCGATGATTACCTCAATTGAGGATATTGGCTGAAATTAATAACTATAAATGGAAAAAACTTCATTTACTTGAAAGGGATATGATGGTTGTATTATGTATGTGAAATTAAAGAGATAGCTGCAATCGGTCGATGTATTATTGATGGCATTAAAGATAACAATGGAATACCACTCCTTAATAGATAGTAATGAAGTAATGAGTACAGACACAGTTCGGGGTACACAGTGGTAGGGCGATGTACGGATTCGGCATAATTCCCAGCTGTGATTCACAATAAAGACCTCTTAGAGGAGCCGTTCTCGTTCCTTCCCTCTTGACGACTCCATCTCCTTTTTTTTTCCTTTTTTTACAAACTTCTCAGACGTATATGGAACTTGTTGACCTCTTTCGTCGTGCCGTGGCGACTGAACGCCTACTTTTACATTAACGGACAAACTTCTCGCTTCAACTTTATTAAATTCAGATCGTGTCACAAAGGCCACGTTAAATGTATGCATACAGCATCTCCCTGCCACTTCAGCATTGATATCGTTCCAGTTTAGTCAGAAGAATTTAATATCTACTGTAGCTCTTATCTCTGCCTGTTATACAGCACCAACTGTCTGTGCTATCGGAGGGAAACTTCTTTACGGCAGACATTTTCAGTGTTTTTGAATTAATTTTTCCGGTGAAAGTGATTGATATTCTGTCAATCACGAATATATCATTTTGTTAAAATCTTATCTAAAACTGAATTAAATAGTCAGACCTGAAACAGAAAGTGTGTTTGTGAGCTGCAATGCGAATCTGTTTTTGTAAATTCCAGCAATTTGCAAATGTTTTTAAGTTCCTATATAGAATATATGTATAACATTTCACATTTTTCTCTTGATAGTTTCAGTAATGTCAGAATTACTCGCCATTCAACAAGACAAAAATAAATCAAACAGATTTTTTTTTATTTATTATTTATTTTTATTTATTACCTAAGGAAATCTTAGATAGTGAAGGAATACTGAGATTAGTAGAACGGAAGGGGGAAGAACAAAAGTGCTCTACATGAAACATGAAAACAGAACCTTTATTTTATAAATAAAACTTAGGCATAACGCAAGAATATCGAAATTAGTTAAGAAAAAAATGTCAATACAGTCGAACTCCAACTATCCGAATCAATTGGGAGCGGACCCCATTCGGATAATCGAAAATTCGGATAGTTGGATTTTTTTCCAAAAAAGGGTCTATTATAATTAATTCCTGTTTGTATGTTGAAAATGGGAGAAAAAACTATATTTAAAGGAAAAGAGCTTTTAATTTATTGAATGAAAAGGCAACTCTTTTATATGTTAAGCGTAGTTAAACGTGCTGTACGTTAGTACAGTATGTACAGTACGTACCATACTGTAAATAGAAGTCATTGCTTCCTGAACATCTCTGTAAAAGTAAGCTGTTTGACTCTCTTCATCTGTTTTCTAGCAGTAAAATCGCTCATCCGCTTGACAGTGAGAAGTTTCATGTGGTATGTAGGCATAATCATTATTTTTTGAATCGCAGTACATTTCCGTTTCAATTAAAAAAGCTATTCGGATAATCAGCAATTCGGATAATCGGAGTTCGGATAGTTGGAGTTCTACTGTAATTGGGAAACTGAATAGTTATATATAGAATGGGTGTCGATATAAGAACATCTAAATAAAAATTTTTTAGAAAATAAATTACAATCGTAATGATAGAGAACTCATTTTAACCACAGTGGAAGTAGATGACAGACGGAATAAATTTATTAAAAATAGTGGTGTGAAGGCAATTTGAAATTAACACGCTGAAAAAAGATGACGCCGTTGGTGCTGATAATATAGGAAGAAAATAACTGAACAGGATTTTGATAAATTATGATTCAGAATGAGGTAAGAGTTGATAGTACTAACTCATAATTGCTAAACTCTCTGGTAGAAGAAAATTTTAAACCATTATTCTAACTGATAGGAAACAGTCAAATTTTTTTGAAGTAATGTCATCTCCACAGAATTAAACGACTATCTGACAAAAGGAATTCCATTGCACAGTAAGTTTGATACCACTTGCTTTCAAACCATTAGCTGCAAAATCACACTCATAGACAGGAACATGCATGAGGTAGTAAATCAATTTTTCTGTGGAAAAGACCATAGGACACAATCACTGGGTACTGTGCGGTTTGATCAAGAGCTGAATTTGATATTTTCCCACTAATATCCTTGTTTGAGGACATCTGATCCATAGATATCTTGAACACATTTAGAAGAGGTGCTTGAAGAAGTTCTGCCGCACGTATCTTGTGCAAACGCGTTGTTTTTGATAACAAGCATGCAGTCCACTTTATTTCAGGCAGGAAGATCGTGAACAGTCCCTGAGCACTAGTGACAAGCTGATCCTGTTACAGGACGGGGAGGTGTGTGTGGTGGCGGTGACTGCGGTGAGCGAGTCTGGAGATGTGTGGGTGCGGCCTCGCCAGCACGGCGTCCAGGTTCTGCAGTCCACACTGTCCAAGGCGATGGCCGAGTCGCAGCCGATCGCGGTCGCCATGGGAGACGCGCTGGCGGATCCGCTGGCAGTCTACCTCACCAGGGGCGACAACGGAGAGTGGCTGAGGGCGGTCGTACTGAGGCAGCACGAGAGCGAAGCGCAGGTGAGAGAGGCCTTAGCATACGAGATGAAGAGGGTAAAGATGGCATTATTGAGGCAGGTATGAAGACAGAAGGTACAAGAGAAATTGCTTCTGATATAATTCTTTTAAAAAAAAAAAAAAAAAATAAAAAAAAAAAACTCGTCAAATCTTTGTGCCATAATATACATTATTATATTTGGCAAAAGTACAACTCACTTCAAAACGATCTGTCAATTAACAAAATAAAATTGTAAGAAGATGATAAGTGATGAAAGGTCGACTCATGAGATATTATTGCACACGATTCCTCACCACGTTCATCTCCTTAACCAAAAGAGATATGCGTGTAAATTTTATTCCTTGAAGAAAATTCTGAATCTTTGTTTAGAATTTTTTTTCTGTTGTCAGTCTAATGACTGGTTTGATGCAATCCTCCATCCCTTCCTATCCTGTGCTAACCTCTTCATTTCTACATACCCCTTACAACCCACGTCCTCAATTATCTGCTTCATATATTCTAATATGTCTTCCTCTACAGTTCTTACCTTCGACTGTTCCCTCCACTAACAAATTAACCAATCCTGCATGTCTCAAAATATGACCTACCAGCCTGTCTCTTCTTTCTATAAGCTTCTTTCATAAACTTCTTTTCTCACCCATCATTTCCAAAACTCGTTCATTTCTTACTTTGTCTGACCACCTAATTTTCAGCATTCTTCTGTAGCACCACATTTCAAATGCTTCAAGTTTCTTTATTTCCGGTATTCCTAAAGTCCATGTTTCGCTACCGTAAAGTGCTGTGCTCCACACATAGAGTTTTAAAAAGTTCTTTCTAATTCCTAGATAAATATTTGACACTAAAAGGTTTCTCTTTTTCATGAAGACTCTTTTTTATTGAACTAAAACATCGGAATTTGAAATGTGATTCTTTGTTCGTGCAGGACTGATTCATAAACAAAAATTTGTATCAAAGCTCATATTTTATTAATTATATACATATCACTTATATTTGCTCCGTGTTTGAAATGAAACAGCTTTTATTATGTTGTATCGTAACTTGTTTCAGGTGGTTATCAGTTTGATTGACTATGGCGCCACAAAGTTAGTATCTATTGATGAGCTTTTCATTGTGGGAAAACTGTTCAGCGTCATCAGCAACTTCCCAGCACAGGTAAGACATTTTCGCGTAACATTTCAACATTATATTTTTATTTAATTTCTATGTGTGGTCCGTGTTGCACTAATAGTCATAAATATTATTTTTTACCTGTCTAAAGGATGCCGCTCACAGAAGCGCGCAGGAGAGGAAAGTGAGTCTGGACAAATCTCTTGCATCACGATTGCTAACGACATCTGAATGTCAGATAAATCAGAAATGGTCAATGGAAAATGAAGAATTCTTTGGAAAATCATTGCATTAAAGAACTCAAAGGGCATATAACCCACTCTTTCTAAATAAACGTTTGTTGGTATGAACAGTTTGGCCATAGAATTATTTTGATGAGGCAAGAAACTAAATCTTTACAAAGGAAATTTGTCTATACTTGTACGTTATTTCCACAAGACGATGACAGAATAGGGAAGATAAATGCTCACATTGAACAGCTAATTCAATATGTGAAGAGTTATTTGATCTAATAACCATGGTTGATTGGAACGGAAAAGTAGAAGGAACTGCAGTCCAGGATAAAGGAATTAGCTAGGAAGTAGGCTGTTAGAATGTTGTAAAAAATGTAAACTATTCGCATTATATAGGCTATTCGAGATTCATATAAGAAGAAAATGCACTTGGAATCGCCAAGCTTACATAGATTGCACCATAGTTAAAAAGAGATTATAGATTATAAATCATACCAGGAATCGGAAATGGATACCTACCACAATCTAAAGACAGTAATGCAGTGCAGATTGAAATTCAAGACCCTAAAGGAGGAACACAGGCCAAGCAGACCTGATGTGAGCAAGCTTCAACAAAAACACATGCAACAGTGATTACAGAAACTTTAATCAAAGGTTGGGGAAAAATTGTGAAAGTAATTCAACTGAATAAGAATAGAGTAAACTGATGAGAGAGATAATCAAAAAATGAGTACAAAACACGGAGGAAAACAAATATTAGAATGTAATCGCAAATAGCTGAAGAAATGGGGATGTTTGTACTTAGGCAGGACTAGACGCTTTGAAAAATTTCCGAGAAAATGATAACATGAAATAAAAGAGGCTGAAGGATTTGACTGTCACTTCTCATCCATGTTTACTGTTTTTAGCATCAATTACTTTGATATTCCGGCGTAATCATTTTACCAAACCTGGTCTAAGTGAGAAGGAGCGGAAAATATAAAAGCTAATATCTCGCGGATAATTAAGTAGTTTTTCCAAGTTAATTGCTGCCAGCGCTGGCTTCGCGTTGCAGAGGTCGCCGCTTCGAGTCCGACCAAGGGCATGGGTGGTTTTAATTAAGTGTTGTGTTCGTCCTATGTTTTCCTATCTCCAAAAGAGTCAAACACAATTGAGGAAAATGAAATACAGATGATGCTGGCTGAATGGCTAAAAATCCGAATGCCATTTTAAACTAAAAAATAAAGTTAATTGCTGTTTTATTGTAAATGTATTTCACACAAGAGATAAAACGCAAGCAACTGATTATATTTTTAAACTCTCACGTCAAAAAGTCACGACATATCCTTCATGAGTTGCTATGCTATGTTTCTAACATAAGGCGTTTCCACACGGGAGCCTATTTCACTCACCATTCATTTATTTCTGCAGAACAGCTAAGTACACTGCCTTTATCAAAAGCATTGTCATGAATTACCCAATACCCACTACACAACAGTGAACTTCCAGTGCCTCCAGTACTCGTGTTTGCAACACTCCTCTTGCAGTCTTTTAACCAGTCTCCAACGACAGTTGCATATATATTGTAAGCAGTATATCACATTCATGACTGTGGTATTAAGACAAACCTTTATGTGTAATGTAAGAATACACAGCTTCTTAGTTTTAGAATAATTAATAATTAATGTTTGTTTTTTATATTATTTCAATGGGAAGTGTTTTATATCGGGTTATTATTATGTCTTAAGTATTGTATCAAAGAATTCCAAGCAGCGTTATTACCAGATGAAAAGTACATGAAAATCTCTGGACAGTACAGGAGGAGGAAGATCTTTGGGCAAGGAGAAGAGATGAGAGTAGTATGCAGAGAGGTACGCTTAGAAAATAACTGCGAGTTGTATCTGTACACAGAAGGATGCAATTATTAATGTAAATTATAATAAAAAAGCCAAGTGGATGTTTTGATGGTTATTTTTATTCTTTTGGTGGAATAAAAGAGAAGTATTGGCACCTTTTACTAACAAGAAGGTAAGTAAAAAGTACAAAGATTATACGTGGCGTTCCGTGACAGACGATATGCCATATCGTAAGTAAGTAAAGGAGAAGAATACGGACAAATAATTTTACACGTGGCGACTGTGACCGTGACACAGAGCTAATTATTTAGCTCGTAATAGAAGAATCCTGTAATCTTCGGATTGAAGCTAGAAGAGGTTAAAATTGTCATTTGAACATGGAAATAATAGAGGTATGTGATTTGTTTGGGAGGACGAAACAGTGGATGGATAAAATAGTTTCTCTGAGATGTAATGTGAAAGAAGTGGAAAAGTTTGATGTTGACGTAAATAATATTGAGAGGATGATCGCATAATTTAATTGGGAGTGTGAAGTGAATTTATTATACTCTGAAAAGTTAAGGAAGTATGGTATGGTGAAAAATATAGAACTGTGTAGAGACAAAGTAGGGTTAGAGTTGGATAAGTATCAAGAGAGTATGGAGAATTACTGTGGCAGATTGGATATGTCAAAAATCACTTCTGCCATATATGAAATCGATAATGAAATACGGTTTATGAGTGGTAAATTAATGGAATATTGGAAAAATAGAAAAGATGTACAGTTAAGCGTTGAACGTGAGGATGATAAGCCAGATTATGACCATAATAACGTAGATGGATATACGGGGAAAGATATTGGTGGTGAAGTTAAAATGTCCGTTACTAGTGATAGACACAAAAAAGTAATCTTGGAAGAAGTAACGGCATATTTTGATGAAGACTTTACGAGAAGAAAGTGTCAAGAGAAGTTGATTAAAGATAATAACAATCAAGCCGATCATCCTGTTGGAAATTCTGAAGGAGCGATTGACAAAGGAACAGAAGACAAAACTGATCACTGGATTAAAGAAGTAAGAAGGGCGTGCGAAGTTAGGAATGAAAATTGAGGAGGATGAGAGAGAAGAAAACGGAGAAAATCGGCGAGATGACGATGAAGAAAACAATACAATGTGTGAGAATAGTGGACCAGTGAAATGGTGGGAATGTCTAGAACAGATAGAGGAAAAAGACAAAGTTAGAGATACTAAGAAAGATGACATAGCATCAGATCAAGTAATTGGCCTGGCGAGAATGGTTCAGTGGGACAGTAACGTGGAAAATACAGGAGAAGAGATGGAAAGGAAAGATGAAACGATTATTGTTTCCACTAGAAATGATGACAGAAATTATGGTTTGGGAACTGAAGAGGACGAGGAAATTGAAGACGAGAAGAGTTATGAAGATACCGAAGAAGAGTTAGAAGAAGAAGAAGAGGAGAAGTACTGTACACTTGTAGATGACAAGGAGGCAAGAGAAGATGAATACGAGGTGAGATGTTTCTTAATAAGGAAGAAGTGTGATGAAGTTAGTGAAGAAGAATCAACGAGAGGCAAAGTGAAGAAGAAGAGAGGGCTTGATATATATAATGAAGGCCGCAACATTATAAAATTCGAAAAGAAGAAGGATGGCGGAGAGGACAAGGAAAAAGATGCAACGATAGGGAAAGTGAAAATGAAGAGGGAGTGACACATGAGAATATTGAAGCAGAGGAATTGTTGGGATTAGAGAAAAAAAAATGTGATCTGAACTTATACCGGGGGTGTGAATGAATGTAACTATGGCTGAAAACGTATGTATGGGTGAGTGGTGTGATGATAAATCACACAAAAATTTGACAAATTTTTGGTGACAAATTGGCCAAGGGGATGTGTAAGAATACACAGCTTCTTAGTTTTAAATAATTAATAATTAATGTTTGTTTTATATTATTTCAATGGGAAGTGTTTTATATCGGGTTATTATTATGTCTTAAGTATTGTATCAAAGAATTCCAAGCAGCGTTATTACCAGATGAAAAGTACATGAAAATCTCTGGACAGTACAGGAGGAGGAAGATCTTTGGGCAAGGAGAAGAGAGGTACGCTTAGAAAATAACTGCGAGTTGTATCTGTACACAGAAGGATGCAATTATTAATGTAAATTATAATAAAAAAGCCAAGTGGATGTTTTGATGGTTATTTTTATTCTTTTGGTGGAATAAAAGAGAAGTATTGGCACCTTTTACTAACAAGAAGGTTAGTAAAAAGTACAAAGATTATACGTGGCGTTCCGTGACAGACGAGATGCCATATCGTAAGTAAGTAAAGGAGAAGAATACGGACAAATAATTTTACAGTAAGCGTCATCTGGTATACAGTGCTACTCATATGAGATAATAGAATTGTGTGTTGTCCCTGAGCAGCAGACCGCGGATTGACATTCCTCGGTGATACTGGGCAGTTAAGGTTTTTACCCAGAACGACAAGTAAAGAAGTCATTCACTGATTACATTCCGCATGTAAGTGAAATGAGACATTTGTAAGGAAATTAAATCTAACAAAAACGTGATGTGACAAGAACAAGTTGTTTTTCCAAGTTAATTGCTGCCAGCGCTGACTTCTTTACAAATATGGTTTAGGGTTTGGCGGCGGAAATGTATTACTTTCGCATTACTTCTAGTATCGTGTTACATCAGCGCTAAAAGTTATTGGTTCCGCAAATTATTTGGTCTTCTGTATATGTATTTTACACATTTAATGCTTATTTCTACGTATTTACCTATCTATTATTCCAGCATTCATTATAGCAGTTTGCTGATTAGACATCAGCATACTCTTTTATTGTTTATCTACATATTATCATTGGTTAAGTCTTAGAGTTCAATGACTGACACTTAAATCTTAAAACTGAGTTTATTTCCACTTCTCCGCTCATTCATAAGCTCACTAGCAGAGTTCTCGACGTTTTCCGGTATGATCTAGACTGATTTACCTGAGATCGTAGTTTCAAGAAGCAACAAAGTTCTCGGAAGGTCCTACATTAAAGGTTTTAAACAGTTCACTTTCATATTCAAACCCATCAAATATGCATTTACTTCCAAACATCAGACGGTGACCTGAGATCGTAAGATCGTAACTTCAAGAAGCAAAGAAAATCTCGAAAGAATTTTTCATTATATTATTAAAATTAATTTACATATTTTCCACTTTACTCATTCAGTACAACCATCTATGGGATTTAATTTAAGGAATGAAATGTTACATGCGATAATATGGCTATTATTTTTTACGAAGTCTGACGCATGCATCTAGTAGGTATTTCATCTTTGGTGTTTCACACTGTGTGTGCGTGCATTAAGATTTTCACTTACTGCTTATGTCCTGCGTTACGTTGAAGCTTAAGACATACCAAATTATTCAATTGAGATTCTAATATTTAAAATGGTGAATACCCGTATCGAAATCTTTGCGATAGTCATTTCATAGATATAGATACACCTCTCCGCTTGCTCTGGCACGGAATTGCCTTATCATGTGTCCGCAAAGTTCTTCTTTAGTGTGTGGCCGTTGACTCCGTCAGGTGTTGCGCGTCCGCCTGGAGGGCGTCCCGACGCCGCTCAGCGCCTCGGCGGCGAGACTGCTGCGCCAGAGGGTGTGCGGCCGGTCGGTGGCGCTGCGAGTGGTGCCGGCGCCGCAACCACCGCCCGGGGGCCGCCCGCCCCCGTCTCCGCCCCTCGTCCACATGTTCGTCCGCGCCGCCGCCACCGACCTGCGCTTGCGCTCCGTCAATGACGACCTAATCATGTCCTGTGACTTGTGATACTCACAATGGACTTATGTTTTAAAATTGTCGTTAAATTATTCATTTTTTATATAAAAAGCAAATAATTTCAGTTTTGCATATCTAATTATTACCACTTAAAACCCAAACAAAGTCATTTTAATCATTCTGAAGTGATCTGTTCCAACATGATATCGTATGTGAAATTAAAAACTTGTGAACAGTTCCAAAAATACGTCTGACAGCTGCCACTTATCTGCACTTGTGTAAACCGAAGTTCCAAAAGAAACTCGTGTGCTGTCCTTATATACGTCACTATTAGCTAAATTGTTCTAATTTCGCTAGCGTATCGGCCGTTTATATGACTTTGTCGGAAACGTAGCTGTTCTACAAGCTATAGATGAAATTTTCTCGGGAAACTAGCCCATTGAGTACATTTGTATTACACAACGCTTCGACGGTCATATTCTCTGCCACCAATGTCTGCTGACTGTGAGTGATGGGTTGCGTATAAACCGCGCAGAACGTAAATACTGGCAGAATTGTTGGCGTTGACTGTTGGCATTCACTATTGGCGTCGACCATTGTCATTGATTGTTGGCGGGGCAAATAGAGACGCTTTTCACAAGTTCCGATGTTATCTCATTTTTCGAATTAATGCTCTCCAGGCTTCATTTAACTGAAATCCAAATCTCTGTTAACTAGCTTATACGATATAGGGAAATCGACAGTTTCTGAAAAAATACTGTACCAGTAACTTCCCGTGGTTGCGAGAATTTCAGTAGCTTTAAAATCGAAGCCGTAACAGTCAATGCCAACAATCCCGCCAGTATTTGACGGTCACGCTCGGTTTATTAGCAACCCCATGTAGCGACCCGAATGTGGCTGGGGTTTATGTCAGGATGTCATGAGGAGTAGTTAGTGATCTGCTAACCACATTCGTAGCAGTTTGTCGAGATGGTGGAGTGATAGGCCGGAGGTAATAATTGGACTTACTTACGTAGATTACAGCTGCGTTCCAGCTATACCAAGTCTTCAGGCGTCCGGTTACTGGCTGCTTGTATAGCTACCCACTCAGCTCAGACTTATTCTTAAATAGTACTTCCAGGACGGGTTCTAATACTAGAAATGATTACCGAAGAACAGTTAACTCCGTTTATTGTACTAGAGCTGTGCCATTTTACAGCCTTGGGTTGCGTCGAGCGGGGTCCACGACTGTAATCTCGACAATCAACTATGGAAGTTAACTTATAGATAGGAGGAAGACTGGCGCGGACTCGACGTAAGTATCGGCGTTGAACATTCGAGGGCGAGGCCCTCATTTTTGGTGTTAATATAGCCGACAGTGACGCGTACAGGGAATGGGAGGTAAGGTCGTTACCTCGCGTCAGCTGCTTACTGACACACTTAGCTCCAGTACAATGCCGCTACCGAATATTCCAGAAGGAACACACGTGACAGTCCAGGCTCACATGTTAATTGCCAGTTGAGTCACGCGCTCCAGAACGTGACTCCATTCGTTTACCTTAAAATTGTGAGTAATCCGATTTTTTTTTTTTTTTTTGCTGTCATCAATCTTTTGACTAGTTTGATGCAGTCCTCCATCCCTTCCTATCTTGTGTTAACCTCTTCATCTCCACATACAACCCAGGTCCTCAATTATCTGCTTCATATATTCTAATCTCTGTCTTCCTCTACAGTTCTTACCTTCGACTGTTCCCTCCACTAACAAATTATCCAATCCAGCATGTCTCAAAATATGACCTACCAACCTGTCTCTTCCACAAACTTCTTTACTCACCCATTATTTCCAAAACTCGTTCATTTCGTACTTTGTCTGTCCATTTAATTTTCAGCATTCTTCTGTAGCACCACATTACAAATGCTTCAATTTTCTTTCTTTCTGGTATTTCTAAAGTCCATGTTTCGCTACCATAAATTTCTGTGCTCCACACGTAGAGTTTTAAAAGTTCTTTCTAATCCCTAGAACAGTATTTGAAAATAAAAGATTTCTCTTTTTCATGAACGCTTTTTTTGATAGTGCTATTCTGCTTTTAACATCATTCTTGCTTAGTCCATCGGTTGTAATTTTGCTTCCCAAGTAGCAGAATTCACTTACTTCTCCTATTGCATCCAATCCTATTTTTATATTTAATCTACTGTGATTGGTATTACAATCTTTTTTCTCTGGCTTTACATCTCATCGACGTAGACGCATTAATGGCGAGAAAAGACTTGGGGAAGGAATGAGAAGGCATACGTTCATGACCCTTTGAAGGAACCATACCGCCATTCGCCTGGAGTAATTTGGGGAAACAATGGAAAACTCACATTTCGATGGCTGGACGTGGAATAGAACCCGCGTCCTCCCGAATGGCCAGAACATTACCACTCACGTTTAATCGCTGCTAGCGGGGAACAAAACTGAGTGGAGAGTACTATACAATGAGAAATTAGGATCTGTCGAGTGTGTCCTGAAATAGTCCAACTCTGGTCGGATCTCTTATATTTCTTCACCTGTAGGTGTAATTATAAGTTAAAATTTCATTATAACAATTATAGTAATCAGTGGTATATTCCATTTCACAAGGTTAGTGATGCAAATTTGGAAAGCACGTTGCATAAACTAATGAAGCATTCATTCTCAAGTCTACAAAATGTTGGATTGCCTACTTCAGTCTTGTGTTGCTGAAAAAACACCTTCGTTTCTCTCATTATGATAGTGGTTTATACCACATACTCAAATATAAATGGGCCATATTCCTCAAGTGAAATTACCAGGTGAAGCAAATGATTAATTTTATGGGAAATTAAATTGATTTTTAATTCGGGCTTATTTTCAAAGCTTGAAACAAACACAAAGAAATACTGAAGTGCTTTAAATATAATAACAATTCAAAAATTCTATAACACGGAATGAATATACTTTGAGGTTTAATGAATCTTGACAATAGCGAGTTATTAACTTTCTCAAATGTGATTAAGGTAGTTTTAATTGAGAAAGCATAAGATTTACTTTTCATTTACTGAAGAAACATTTCCAAACTAGGCACCAGGCTTTTACCCAAAAAATTAGCAAGACACAATAGATGACAATTTGCCTAGCTTCCTCCTAACAAAATTCCTAGCAACACTGCTGGCTGCTGCCAGGGTGGCATTTTAAAAGCTTTCGGTCCCATAGCTCCAATCATAGCGTCAAAAATCGGTTACTATTAAAAACTATCGAAATCTACTTAAAAATACTTCGATCTAAACAAAAAATGACCCTTTTACGAAATTATAAAGAATTTACCACATTTTTTGGTTGTTTTAAATAATATAAAGGGTTTGAATCCATGGGATACACTCTTATGGTAGTTAACCCAACGTATTAATGACCTGCAAATTAACGCACAGAATATATCGGACACTACAGTCATTATTCAAAATAAAATATAAATTGCAACCATCAACAGACATGAAACTATTATCGAGACCACAAAGCAGAATAACCCACACATAAAGACATCCTAAGAGAGGTCCAAGCAGCATGTAAGCCAAATACCCAAAGAACGCAACAATGCAGCAATAAGAACTTTACAATCTCTTTTGAACAGAACACGGTTCAGCATGCAGAAAAATCGAAGAACGCTGTCAGAGAAGATAATGTGACTACTTAAATAAATGAAAACTGAAGAATAGAAGTATGCAATAATTTAAGAATACAATATGAATTTACGCAATGTACTAAAAAAAAAATAATTGTAATGTACATAAACTCACCAGAAAAGCATTGAATTTGCTTCAAAGAACGAAGCAGCACAAATTCAAACAAAATATAAATGGGTTAATAAACAATTTCACTGGCAATGTTATTCATTATGCATATAATTGACTATAAAACACTTTCAATTTACGAGTAAAACATTGGTAGAATAAATATCCCTGTGGTTACGAGGACATGCCACCACCATTTAACTGTGCATCTGCGGTCAGCCAGGTATATGCAAATAAATATTACTGTTGTGAGAAAATAATACATACCTTGCAGGGTTGAAAACAAATAAAAATTAGTGTTTTGTTTTCCGTTTAAATCTGACAAAATATCAACTCTCGGATTATTATTCAGTAATTTATCGTCTTAAAACCAATTAATCAAAATTCGTTCTTGACTTTATCCGCCGTGTCATAGAAAAACAGTCGGTTATTTTTTTGCATTCGTTTGCTTTGAAAACAATGGCATTCTTAGTAGCAGTACCGGGTACCAGTTTTTGAAACGGAGCTATAAACACCTAGAACTAGCACGCTGCAGGAAAACTTCTAACCGAAAAAACCGTATTCGCAGTCACTGTTAATTTCCGATGAAAAATGCTTATGTCATCAGGTTCACAGCGTCCTCAGATAGGCAACGGCCTATAATGCGTTCAGTTAACAAAGGCGGACGCTCTTCTTTATCCTCACTCCGCTAACACTACATCCGAAGGGTAAAGAGCGTCCGCTCACAAATTTTTCACACGGGTACCTTTACCCAGCGGTCTGCTCGGGGGGTTTCAACAGGAGGCCATGATGAGGGCAGGAGCGGAGCAAGGAAAAATGACCTTGACCCCTCAGTTGGGGTAAACAGATGACAGAATAAATCATCCCTCAAAACGATTATGGCGTATTTCACTTGTGAACTACCGCTGAACTCTAGGAATTCAAATTTCTAACATTTAACCATACTTTCACAGCAGCATTTCGCGTGCAATAAGTAAAACCAACTGAAGAAAATGCTTTTCGCTGTCTCAATATTCCGTTTTGCTCCGAAAGATAGAAGTATTTATCATAGAATACAATCGAAAATTCTCTACTAGATATTATTCTGGTCATTATCTTATATTGATGGCCAGGAAGCGTTGGAGAAGCTTTTGTTCCAAACAGACCCCGTCAATGGTTGAAAGCTGCTCAAGATGATGATTATCCTATGATGTAACCAAATATAAATCCGCGGCAAGTAACGAATTCTTGTTTACAGAGAGCGATGAAATGTTTATAGAATTTCATTTTCCGAAGTTTTCCAAAATCTATATCGTGTATGGGCAAGGTGATCGGTGTTGTTGGCACCGTACACAAACTGCAATCAAGCACAGAAGAATAAGTTACAGCACTTGAGGGTTGTCTAATAAAATAAAGAAAAAATGTGCTACCATGCTAAAAGGAAAAATTCACAACAAATAACCACGAAAGGTGTTAAGGAAACACCAGTTCACCACAAGAAAATGGCACATTTCAGTGTGAGAAATCGCATTCTGAAAAGGTCCTGAGTTTTTTCTAGTTCGTCGACAAACACCAATGAAGAAAGAAACCAGGGAATGGCATCATTAACTAACAGTTTTATCCTGATTTGTCCGTAATGTTATCAGTACCAAAATGAAGAAATAATACACAGTTAGAGAATTGATATATATTTGAAGAATCAATACACGGGTTGCATTGCTAGCGAAACGTAATTTTGGGTTAAAGCAACGGTGCCTCGCGCACGTAGGGTACCGTACTCTGATGATTTTAACAAATGTCTAGTATGTGTTAAGTCAGAAGGTAGTTTTTTCGTAGAAAAATCAATGCTTTACATTTTAGGAATTATTTATTCTGTTATCTGTTTAAGCTCAACTGGCGGAACGACTATACCACAGACAGCTCGAGGTCATGTTCCCTTTGCTCCGCTCCTACCCTTAAAATGGCCTCCCTTTGCCTATCCGCTGTGCCCAGGCACCCGGATGCTAATTGTTCAGAGGATAGAGTGAAGGGTAAAGAGTGCCAAGTCCACAGATTGTAGCCAATAGTGTATATGATACACATTGGCGTTACGATTGATACCACATGTTCCCATAATTTATGACGCTAGTATCATTCTATCAATACAATATTCGTAATTAATTTATAGAGTTGTTTCGTTCATTTTATAATGTGCGGATTGTAAATAAACCAGCATGGACATTGTATTTAACCAAAATTTGTATTTATTCTATTTTTTTTAAAAAAATGTGAACAGATATTTTTCATACTCCATATAACCACAAATTTAAATATTCATGCGTGACCATCACCATATAAATTTCACTGGTAGCCTTGCTTCCAATCGCGACTGATTTATCGTAATAAATCAACAGTTGATTTCAGCCACTCCTGGTTCATGTTTAAAAATTTCACAATGGCCGCAAATCTGGATTAATCCTATTTCAGAATAAATTTTATTTTATAATTATACGTTCTTAGCATGACAGATATCAGCTTAATATATATTTATACCTTCCAAATTCAAGATTCATAGTATTATTAGGCATGTTTTTCCACGCGGAAACCAGTATTAAATGCATATTGGACAGAAACGGTCTTCAATGGGTGAAGCATCACAAAGAAAAAAATGTTTCTTTCTTTCAGATTCTGCTTTGTTGCTGCAGACCGACGAGAGAAATTTATCGCAGCAGAAGGCATTAATAACTACTCGACTTTGTAACATTAATATTCATTAAATTTTCGGGCACAGAAATGTTACTTCACTTTTGTTTCTCAACTTGGCAGACGAATTTAATTTCACGCTTGCCTTGACTTTTTTAAGCAACTAATATCAGATTTACATTTACAACTTCCGGAATTTGTATTAAGGTAATTAGGTAAATACTTCTTTATTCCTGAGAAAGGCTATTTATAATTAAAACTCCGGTCACTACAAGGTCTCCCACACGACAAATGATATTCTGAAGAATATACACGAGTTACTCAGGGGCGGTTTGCTGCCACCTAATATAGGGGAAAAATAATTTCGTTTGTCACGACTGAATAAAAATTAAATAGAATGTGATGCATAATCACACCATGTTTTGAGGGAAATAATATGCGTCCTATATGCCTGCGGTGTAAAACTGAAGATCAATTATTTCCGCAAATCGCATATTTTTTGCCTGCCAGAGAGAATAGCAATTTATTGACTCTTTACTGGCAGTATTAAAGTCGTTCAAAACGCCATTATCTCTATACTGTTCATATCCTAGCAACTAAATTAAATTAAATTGCAATGGCGCACAGGCTACGATGGCAATTTCCCTAAACACCCATCATCCCCCTTTTCTGCATCCATCAACATTTATTCTTTACAAATTTTAACTTTAAATTCTTTCAACGTTTTTGGCAAATTATTCATCATTTCTCTCGGTAACTTATTCCAATCCCTGACACCCTTACCTAAAAAACAGAATCTTCCTACACCCTTGCGCCTGAAATCGAGTGCCAGCGTGTGATCATGGTCATCTTTTCCCTTCCATGCAATATTTTTAATTCTTACACCAATATCTTTCCATGTCTCATCACCAATATACACGTTCTTCGCCCCCATGACCCCCCTCACCCTCCTTCTGTCTTCCAACGAATCCCATTCCAGCTCTTTTATCATTGCGTACTGCGATAATTTCCAGAAACAAACCTAGCACCCCTTCTTTGCACCTTCTCCAACTCCTGTATTTGATACTCAAAATGTGGGTCCCATACTACACTACCATAGTCAAGCAATGGTCTGACCAAAGTTTTGTGACCGAATTCCTTTACTTCTCTCGTACATCCCCTCATCACACTCTCCAACAAATGCAGAATTTTGAAACCTTTTCCTACTACCTGTCCAATGTGATCTGGCCAGTTAAGCTTGTTATCAAATATAATGCCAAGATATTTACATTTCAAGTCTTCAATAAGCAATTATTTCCTCCCCCCCCCCTTATAATCATTATAAACCTCTAGTTTTTTATTTGTGTATCTAATAAGATGACTCTTCTTTGCATTTATCTTCATCCCATGTTTACCAACCCAACTAGATATCCTGTCCAGATCACCCTGCAAATGTTTACAATCCTCAACCGTTTTGATCCTTTTATATAGCATTATGTCATTTGCAAACAATCTAATTTCTGATAGTAAACAATCAACACAATTATTCATTAGAATAATAAATAGCAATGGTCCCAATCCGCTACTCTGTAGCACTCCCATCTTTACTTCCACTTCTTTTGATACCGCATTTCCTACCCTAACTTTCTGTTTTCTACCTTTCAAAAATTCTTCTATCCAGCAAATCACTTTCTGATCAACTCCAATAGATTTTACCTATTTACTACCATTTTATGGCTTACTCTGTCAAAAGCTTTTGATAAATCTAGTGCTACACTATCAATTTCACCTCCCTTGTCCATTTCATCCGAAATATCTTGCATATATCCCACCAACTGAGATTCATATGAATATCCTTGCCTAAAGCGATGTTGCCTACTTGAAAACCACTTAAGCTCCTCACATACATTTCTGATGTGGTTGCATATCAATCTCTCCATTAAGTTACCTACCATTAACGTCAAGCTAATTGGCCTATAATTTTCTAGTGGTGTTAAAGTATATCAATGTATATCAATGTGTTAGTCCTTAATAAAGAGGAGACCAGGTAGCTAATTTTAATTGAAAATTAATAATATCAATTAATTCGGCTGGCTATAGTGAAAACCTAATGCTAATAATTTAAAAAAAAAAAAAAACAGCATATTAAGGAGTAGTTTCGATCGTATACTGCTATCCTTTATCGCCTAGTCAAATTCCACATGTTAAACTAAAATATAAAAAAAAATTTTGGAGAATAATAATCATCATTCCTATCTACTTTGCAATTTATGTTTATTCATATTTATTTATAGGCTGTTTGTAAATACTTCTAAGCAACGACATGATATTCAACTTCAACCAGCAGTTGGTAACAAGTGTATACATTCGTGACTGGCTCGCTGAATCTCTCTGACTGGCAATACCAACGAAACTAACAATTCTTAATTGTCTGCCTGTTTAGCTGTCCACCAGTCATTGACCTACCGCACCATCCCCTTCTCTCCCAGCTTGACTGTTAGCCATACAGTTACCTCTCGACTCTGGATGGTATATATAATCGCTCGATCAACTAGAGAATTTCCCTTGGCAGGAACTTTTTTGATAATGCGTACGAGATTTAGTGAAACTTCTAACCGGTAATTTATTTCGAAGGACATTTATTTTCAGACCTGGGAGAGGACAGATTTTTTTAAATTATTTTTTGCGTCTCGATGGTATGGGTCCGGTTGCAGACAGATACTAATTGCCTAGGCTGTGTGAATCCAAGCTCTTGATAAAAATAATAGAACTCACAGGGCTTCTGACTGGTACCTCCATAATATAATAAACAATATCTCAAAGTTTTCTCACACAACATTCTCATTCATAACATGGAAAAAATAAAGTCGGTTGTTTTTTTATATTTTCATCCCTTACTCTGTTGTTCCATTTGCATCCAAGTAAATCCTCCAGATGCACATGAAATACTTAAATCGCAGGAGATTTGTAGAAATTGTAGTAGACAATCCAGATAAGATGTTTGAAGGACAATTTGCAACGGTTTGTAGATTATTTTGTGTGTATATAACTGTAATATCTCTAATTTTCATTTATGTATGATTCATGATAATTGTGAATGATTTTGTATGAATTCTGATTGTTTTAATGCGATTTTAATTGTTTAAGTATTGTTAGAATTCGAGAAACGTCCGTTGGTACTATTTGAACAATTCCAGATGTTTCTGAAGTGTCTATTTAAGACCGCATAGATGTAGCACAGAGAGGCGAGCAGAGAGTTGTCAGTCAGTAGTTTTATGAAATGCATGAGCTTAATCGCTGAAACGTTTGTTTATGTTTGTACATAGCATCTTTGGATCGAGACGATATCTTGTTCCGCAAAGTCGTTATCGGCGCACGGGAAAATAAACATAAGTGGAAATTGATTCTTCAAGTAATTATTTCACACAACCAAATACCTAACAGCCTGTGTTACAGTATTTCGTTTCACTCGTATTGTTTTGATAGTAAATTAATTTCTGTATCGTATTTATTTTACGGACTTTGACGATTTACTGTTTCTTATTTTCTACACTGTTTTAATGCTTATCGAAATTGTTTTCCTTAATGAATCTTTAAACCATACAGAACTGTTACAACATATTCCAGAAATGAAAAAATCATAAGAGTATTCACCCTGAAAGTGTATATAACATTTCACAAAACTTCCAGGAAATTATGTTGCTCCACCAGGCGCCTTATATTTAATATCCAGTGTTACGTGCCTCGATAAAATTAGTTCCATGATAAATTTTAACATCGATTGCAAATGATAGGTTTATCAATACATACGGCCACCGATAAGATTCTTTTTAAAATCAGAAAGATTTCATGCATTGTATTTGACGACAGTCACTTCATGCTTCGCGAAATATTATTATATAGAGTTTTGCAGTAGCATAAGTCACTTTAAAATTAATGTCTGGGATGGAAGCGAATGAAGATGGAAGAACTATAAATAGCTATAACTGTACCCTTCACTTAATAAAACATGGCATCATTGTTCATTATATACTGTTAAATTCTTTGAAACAAGTGTGGTAATGAAAGATGCGCTTCCTGCTTCTAATATCTTCAGAATAGCAATATGTTGCGGATAAGCAAAACTGAAACATGGTTTACTAAACCAGTCTCAACAGTATCTTGGACAATGAGATGGATAAAGAATTAGTTACATTTGAAACACTTGTCTGAAACTGTCAATAACAGTAACTCAGTATTCACAATTACAAAATTGGTAACACCTTTGGGTTTCACGGTCAGCAATAGTTCTTACCACCACAAAATCTCAACCCCCCATTAAGATGACGCAAATAAGAACTCATTAAGAGAATTCAGTGTTAAGCTCTTGCTGAAAATCACTTTTCCTTATTCCACCACCTTTTAGTATGAAACATTAATCTATGATCAGAAAAACTTTCTAAAACTAAATACGCTCGAGCCTGGTTTTCAGGATGATACGGGTTCAAATCTCAGCCTACAGAGCCACTTTTTGTTTTTTCCATGGTTTCCCGAAATCAATTCCAGCGATTGCCTAGGAGGTTCCTTCAAAAGGTAATGGTTTCATTCCTTCCAGTTTCTTGTCCCTAATCCTCTCCAACCTCGACTTCGACGAGGCGTAAAAGCGTAATAAAAATTTACAATTAAAACTGAATGAATGAAGTACCCGCTTTTGGTAGGGAAGACTGAATTTCGAAAATATCAGAACGATATCAGTAGGCGAAGTGCTTCAATAGAAATCTGCTACCATTGAAGGATGTTGTAAATTAATTGGGCATATAATATGCGAAGGGAGCAATCTTCTGAAAAAGATAATAGAGTATGTGAAACAGGTAAAGTATAATAAAGAATATGAAAAATGGAAGATTGTGTCGAACAAACCGTGAAAATGGTGATAGGGATACAAAGAGGTATTGCCAAATATGATACATGTTCCTTGTGTTTTCATAAATAACAGATTATGTCGAAATAACACAAGAAAATAAAAATTTATATAAATCTAACAATAATAGTCGTATTATTGCCGTTTCCGACAAAGATAACTGACATACATAGTAACGAAAAATCGTGTAAACGTCTTCGGGAAACATCTATACGTGAAGATTCGACGAAAAGTTGAAACTGAAAAGTTTCTTAAGGCAACCACTTTTTTAAAAACAAATCATGGTGTATCACATACCGATATACTATCAGGATGATAATTTAATTGTTTTGTCTTTCGTTTAAACAAGATATTGTATTTATAACTACAGTGACTTAAATTTCATAAGTTGCAACAGAATAACGCTTATGACATAAAACTTTTATTTTTGGCTGCACCTAAATAGTTAGTATCTATAAACTGGATGTCGGTTGATTTTGTTAGAATAATAAGCTATGCTGATGTCGGACACGCATTTCATACCCTTAATGTGTATCATACCAATATTAGTTATAATCGCAAATTTTATTCTAATACGCTTAATATCTTTGAAACGTTTGCATTCTTACCATCGAGTTTATTGCTACATATCTTCTTCTAGTATAATAGACATATGCCACTGCTTTTACTATTACTGACGCAGATGTATATTGGAGCGAAGATACATACATAGATTAGAAATGTGTACGAGTGACAGTAGAACATTCTTTGACGGAAGTATCACAAATTTTATTAGGATTTTTTGGGAGGGATTATAACAAGCTGTTGATTCAATGAAGCCCTGATTACTGTGTGCTTTATTAGACTTCATCACCTTAGTCACGTGATAAATGTGAAGGTCCAGATCCTGCCATTTACTTGTACGTGTAACGCGCTTCTGCAAACTACGCAGGCGCGAGTGGGCACGTCAGGTGATGAGGAGGAACGGCCATTGGACGGGCGTCTTTATAGCCTCACACAGAGAGAAACTCGGACTGGGGTCTTTACGAGCACCGCACTAATGCACACTTTTTGTCAAGCGACGGAGATAAATGTGGGTCCCCAAGGATTTGGTAAAGGCCGGACCGAGAGGACAATGCGAGAATACACAACAGAAACCCCGGACAAAATTACAGCCCGGACAGGTACTAAAAGACGACCACACTGAACATTTCTGAGGGAAGACCGCAGTGGCTCAAAATTTATCTAGATAAAATGTGTATCCTGAAGACTTAATTTGAGCAGTGTTACTGTTTAAATTGACACTATGGCGTCAACAGTTGTGCCCAAGATTCTTCTGTTTGACGCCAGTAGTTCTCGTGTAGACCCTACCACATTTCATCAACATTTTTCGAGAGATCGTAAAACTTGTAACTGCGATCGCCTGCAGAAATAGCAAACAATTTATCACCTTTTATACTGTAATCTCTTGGTTATCCGGTTGAAGTAAGATCGATTTAATAAAACCAAACGTGTCAGACTTTTAAATGTGGCTTTCAGCAGAGGACTCCGATTAAATCCTCTGATGAAAGGCGTAGCAAGATGGTTGAAATTTAAGGTTTTGTTAAATCGACATGGTTTCATCCGAAGAACCAAGAGAATTCAGACAACGACTGCAGAAATCTACTCAATCCCCTTTTTATACTGCTTGCTCCTGTTTGAATTTTTTTGTAGGATCTGTTCGTTTCCATGATAATGAACCCCAACAAATTGTTTATAATAACTAAATCCTCCCCATTTATTTACATCTTTGGGTACTACATCGGACACCAGAGACCCTTCCAATTTTTTACTATCACTCGGTAGAACAAAATCTAATCGCTCTGTATCTTTATCTTCATTCTAGTTTTCTGCGTTATTTGGTAAGCGTTTGTTTCGTAGAATTCTTTGCAGATATGTTTCGGACACATTCGATGATTTCACATCATTTATCTAAACATGTTTTAGAATTCCTCAAACACCGGATAGATTATCGATCTATTCACCTTGTATAAACCATTTTCTCTTCCGTCTCCCATTGTCCCAGACATCATTGTCGCTTGTTTTATAAAAAAATAGATTAGGGAGAGAAATATTTGTTGATATATTCGCAGCCTTATACACAAACCATATAACACTTCGATGACTTTGCATATAATACCAAAGTGGTGACCCGGAAGGCACAGTGCTGAATTAACAATCGAGAACGAATATCTTAGAGGCAGGAAGGATATCGTTGAGTGCGAAAAGTTAAAACGATTTTAATATTTGGAACTACAGCTCATGGGATGTGATAACCTGAACAAATCTGTAGAGCTCCGGAGAGTAAAACTGAAAATAGTCATCATTCATCACTAGCATAACATATTTTGTCATACAGGACTTTTGGCAATTCAGATTTTTCTTCGTTCAGTGACATCCCCCCTGTTAAATCGAAAGCTCTTACAGATTTGCAAAATACGTAACAAATGTAATGTACTTCTGGCAGCGAAGATTTGCCCACAAGGGAACACTTATTTCTCGCCGTAATGAAACAGCTGCGAATTAATTAATGAAAAATCCTTCTAAAACAGGAATCCCATTACGGATGGCCTTGTTCGCAAACGGAAAATATGTCAGTAGTAAGAAAGTTTTCATGAAAAATTATCGGATCAGCAGCGTGAGGGTGTTACAGAAACATTAGTTTTTGTCGCTAAACTGAATAAACGACATTGTCGTTTGTCTTTTCAGCGTATTGTTAGAATACTTACGAAATATTATAATTAAAAAACATACGTTATTATTTTTTATCAATATTGAATGAAGTTGGTAGATATCCACACAGATATTCACTTTCCGTCAAGAATCAGCACCGTCAATAGAGACATTATCTTTTCCATGTGCGTTCCTTAGCCAAATCACCATCCCACACAGATATCGAACACGCGCGAAAGCTCTCCCTGTCTGAAGAAGAGAAAATATTTCGTATAATCAAATTTTTTAACTACAGGAATCTTGCAAGAAACAGAGAATGCGGCTAGAAGGAAACAATTATTGCACGAGGAATCAGTGCAGAGATCAACGCATGCTCCTATATTTTACCATATTCACGTTGGCTTTACATTTTTTGAAGAGAAGACGACACTGATTCTACAGCGCTTCCGACAAAATGTTGACATCTGGTTCAGCGTTTCACAATGCCCTATTGTGACTCCGCGCTCACACATAAATATTCAGAGGTCGAGAGGTAGAACCAGAACGATCGGAAATCTCTTTCTGAAAATATTGTGTGACACAGACAGCTGTCGGAATACATTTACTTTCGCGATGTGCTTTACTACATAAGCATCTTTCTTGCCAGATGACGACGGGGTAGGGATTACATTAACACCAAACGAGATCATCACCTGCTGCCTTGATATGCTTTGAATTTACTTTTAGCATCTTTATTTGAGAACATTTACTAGGTACTATCTTAACTTATCTCTTGCGATCTAAGAAAATTTCTTGGAATTTCATAACAATTAGCATTCTCTGTTAGGCAATAAAACTGATAAATTTCGTAATATTGAACTCTCACATGTTTTTGGTGGGTTATGTTTTATAGCAGCTAATACTAAATTATGTCATATTCTATCAATTACATTACAATATCATCGTTAATTTGATGCTTCATTTAAACATCTATTTGCTTACATGAATTTATGTTTACTATTGTTTATAATGAAATAATTGAACTGTTTACTTCCGTATCTCTCTGGATGTACGCATATTATAGTGAGAAAAACCGAGAGTGGTGGGTGAGCGGTTAACGCTCTGGACTCGCAATCGGGAGGATGCCGGTTCGAATCCCCGTCCTGGCATCCAGATTTGGGTTTTCCATGGTTTCTCCAGATCATTCCTGGCGAATGGTGGGATGCTTCCTTCAAAAGGCCATGGCCATGGCCGAATTCCTTGTTCCCAGTCCCATCCCGCCTCTAATGACCTCGACGTCTACGAGGCGTAAAGCCATAAGATATAGTGAGAAACCCTAAATACAGTCTCTATCACGTGTTATCAATTAACCATTGATATTCCCCAAACTTCTGGATGGCAGAGCTAGATTTTTTGCATGATTTCTCTTACTACCAAAAATTAGGAATGACTGCAGAACATTAGAGCTAAAATTCAATCATTACCCAACATGATCCATTTACTGCTACTGGGAACTAGTATGTAATGTACTTCATAATTGAAGCAAGACGTTGCTATAAA
Source organism: Vandiemenella viatica (assembly GCA_031002005.1). NCBI lineage: Eukaryota > Metazoa > Arthropoda > Insecta > Orthoptera > Morabidae > Vandiemenella > Vandiemenella viatica. The sequence continues at coordinate 228,429,449 of CM061920.1, read as the reverse complement.
ATTTTCCTTTTTATGTAGTGTTTTACTGTATCTATTCCGTGCCACCTTTTCTATTTCGGATCTGGATCAAGTGGGGAAATATTCACCGGCGAAGTGTGGGATTAATTTGCATTAAGCTTGCACGGGTGGTCTTATCACCCCACGAACCTCACCTAGCGAAGTCACGTGCCTGGCCAATTGTCGGCTGGCGGTTCAACCCTGGGGTGAGCCGCCTGTCACCGTCCCTGTCTGAAGCGCCAGAGGGTTCACAAGGAATGCAATTTCCGTCGTTTTGCAATTAAATGTTAAGTCCTCTCCTAAAGGACACGAAACAAATAATGTCCCGCGATTCTATTGATTTGATTGATTGTTGCCGACTATCAACTTCTGAACGATTGTTTACGTCACAACTAGTACAATCATTGAGTGAAAAGTTTTCCGTACACTTTTGTCAAAGTAAGTACTAAACTATAAGAAAGATGGGTATGAAATCAGCAGAATATAATCTCTAGTTTTTGCACATACTTCTTACATCTGGCGATAACTGTTTTGATTTTCTCTTTATTACAATTAGTCTTTCGGCTGTTTTGCTGCAATCATCCATGTGTTTGTATCTTGAGGTATTCTTTTCATCTTACCTCTGTACATAAACAATCAAATGCAGCTAAAACAGAAATCTTTCTAATAAAATAATACACCAAATCCGTTTAAAAAGACTAAGTGATGATATTTTTCCACTGTGATCTTAATAACAACAATATGCCAATGCATTAAGCATAGATGGGAGGAAGCTTCCATATTAGACCTATACTATGTTGGCTTCGCAATCTGCAAGAGTCCCTCGCAGGAACAGATCTCATTTTCGAACTGTTCATACCAGTTCCTCGATTGCCACGTCTGAGATACACTTGATCCTGAGTTCCACAATTATTAAGGAAAGACATTCGTAGACCGTCAACCCTATAGTCCAAACACGGATCCATCTGACATCAGGGTGTTTCAAAAACTTAAAACGTGACTGAATTGTTCCACGGAGGACATAAGAAGACGACTACGATGGCAGCCATTTTGAAAGAAGCCTTCCTGACGTGCTTCCAACCTCAAAGGAGACGCAAGTGAACTGTAAAAGTCGTTAATACTCGCGTGGAAGTCGGGTAATTTTTGAAAAGTGATAAATTACCTGTAACTCAATGTCGTTCTCATTTAATAAATACTTAATATCGCGATAAAATTATTTTGCTAAGACATAATAAATGAATACACAAACCTCACACACCTAACACTATACAAAACACTGAAACTAATATAAAATAGAAACATCAACACAGGAAAAACAACAATAAATAATGAAAAAAAAACACAATAAACTGCTGAAATCATTTACATTTGAAAAAACCGCCAAATAAATGGAAGACTGAAAAAAACAAAACAACACCGCACAACTACCAAACTCGATATTTAGTAAACAAAACATAACGACCATTCGCAAGAAAAAACACTCAGTGCAGTGCAATAAAGTGCAGTGTTGTGAATCCAAATAATGAACACACTTCTCACCAAAAATGCAAGAGCACTGATGCTGAGAATGGAGCTAAAAGAAATGAAATAGACCACAAAATGTAAGTAGATTATAAGTTAGATAATAATTCATTCCACTGTACCAAACACAACATAACCTGCTTACAACTTTTGTACATAATTAACAGAAAAACTCGCTGAAGATGCTTCTGCAAAAGAAGTGAAACGCGTACGGGAGACCAATAAATATTAAAAAGTCAATTGCTTTGGCGTAATTCATTTATTAAAAAAAGAAGCAGTAGAGTTTGTGTTAGATTTTCAAGCATTTTGACATCAGATTATTAATTAAATAATTCTTGTTCGCCATGAAATTATTTCTTATGTGTAATCAGAATATTAGTTTTATAATAATAGTTTCCATGTCTCGTATAAGAAAATGACAGTCCTCTGCTGAAAGCCATAGCACGATGGTTCGGTTTTCGGTTCCGTACGAAGGAACAAGAGAACGAGCGTAGAAGTCTACCCAATCACAACAAATTCGTAAGGTTTGTTGAATCATTGTCATTCCTATCACCCTACCTAGTTTTAAATTGTTAGTAACTTGTGTTAGAATAGTTTCAGAGAAAATACACTCTTCTTATCAGCAATAATCAAAAGTTCTGCAGAAAAAAGAACTATCTGAGCAAAGCATAGTAACTGTAAAAAATAAAATTATAGTATTACCCCAGTAATACATGTCTGTAGCTATCTCGAGGCATAACTTGTAGTATGCTCAAATAATTTTAATAAACTGAATTATTTTTCTAAACAAAATACTGATACTGTTCTACGTGAAATAACTTGCTTGAAACAACTTTCATGAAAGGCAGGCGGGTATACTCTGATTTTTTTTTTTTTTTTTTTTTTTTTTTTTTTACGTCTCTCAACAGCGAGGTCTTTAGAGACGGGAAAGGATGGGGGCAAGGAATGGGAAGGAATTCGGCCATGGCCTTTTTAAGGAAGCATCCCGGCATTTGCCTGGAGTGATTTGGGAAACCATGGAAAACCCAAATCTGGATGCCCGGACGGGGATTCGAACCACCGTCCTCCCGAATGCGAGGCCAGAACGCTATCCGTTACAGCACCACGCTCGGTGACTCTGTTTCATGCATTTCATCTATAAAATCACAACTTGAGTTACAGACAGGGGTGGCTCTATACGTAGTGACACAATGACTTGTCACCACCTTTTACTCAAGAATAAGTACGTAAATGAAAAAATAAAAATAGCTAAAGAAAAATAAATATTTTAAAATGCGGCATTCTCTAAAACATGATAACTTACGATAACTAGGGAAAATATTGAACACCATCTGCTAGCAACATCAATGAAGTATTTCGCCATTTTGGAGTAGATACCAGACGGTACAAATCACGCATGCGCATTGGCAGCTTTTCCTGCAGCGACTTGTGACAACTCTGTTCTGTCTGAGAGTGCTCATGGACAGTGGGCAGACACGCGGGCTCCGCAACTTTACGGAGCTTGAAAAAGTTGTAACACTGTCGATTGAGCGCAGCAGATGCGATTTTTTTCACATTCAGCTTGCATCCCACAGTGCTGTCAAAGATACGGCACGCGGGCCGCATCCGGCCCCCGGGCCCTATCAATACGGCCCGCGATCGCAATGTGACACAGAAAGAAGAATCATGGTTTTTAGAGCTTTTAGACTTCACTCGATTCCTCTACGGAAATTTTAACATCTGGCCCGCCTACACATTCTAAATTTAATATACGGCCCTCTGCAAAATTGAGTTTGACACCTACGCCCTAGAACCTTTGTCAATACGAGGAGGAAATACTGTTTCTTAGTTCCATTCAAGTAGTATTGTACAAGTTTATTAATGCAAAAAACTACTCTCACGAGAAAACAACTCTCGTAGTCATCGAAGGCAGTGCCGTATTAAGAAAGTATGGATGAGGCCCTCCGGTTTTGGAATATATGTATATAATTTATAAGTACAAGGTTTCGTAGATGACTAATTGATTATATTATATTTTCTATTCAATTAAAGAAACGAATTTTACAATTAATAATATTTTTAAAATTTCTTTTATTTTCCTTAAATTACAATGAAACCAAACAAATTAATTTTCATATTACTTTCATTGTTTTATTTTGGATGATTTTATTCATTTTTTATTACATACTTTAATTTAATGAACAAATGTTAACTCTCAGGTGACCCTTAAAAATCGGGGGTCCTAGACTAGTACCTGGTCCTGTCTATTGGGTAATCCAGCGCTGCATGTAGGTCATCCCGTCGATTTTTGGTTAATCAGTCATTGTTTACCTTTAGGTCAATTTTAAAGCATTTATCATTGATTCCTTCAGTTTCAAAATGATTTATTTAATCCGGCAGTACACGCAAGTAATGAGATATTTACACACTGCAAATTTTTAAGTTACGAGATTTATAACTATGAGCTGTTCTTTGGAGCACCAATAATGAAGATCAGTAATCCGTAGAAAAATTTCAGTGTTGTCATTACCTGAGCAAATCACATAGGCCGCCACTGCTTAAAGGCATCTATCAAACACGTCGCAATGTCGTCTCTAAAAGAAACTACACGCATAATGTATGTCAGATTTATCCGTGTTAATAATACTTGTTATAAGAAAATTTGCATGGATACTGTAGTAGAAATTCAGACTGCTTACTTTTCACTCTTTCTACAGTAAGCGGTAAAAATTTGGATCAATTCTAATACCAAGGCGCACGGGCAGAATCGTGAGCGGATAGTATGACATGCTCTCTTACTTAAAGTTATCATTGACCGTGATCAGGCAAACATAGAAAGTGACAACAGTTATGCTCACATGGTGCTATATGGGAAGACGACTACCGCAACAATTATAAGGTGAAATACTTCTTCGTTTTGACGGACAAATTGTTTTCGCACAAGTGAATATTTGCACATATGACTCACTCGTGTTCTTCACCCTGTAACGCCTTGAGTAGAGAAATCTACATTCATGAGAGTCCTGTTCTTAATTATAAACTCAGCTTAAATACAGCCGAAAGCACAAGAAAACTTTCATGCGCTAGAATGAACTTTATTGACCACGATTTTTGAAGTAAATTTAGATCTAACCCAGTAAACTTGCATGTCCACTTTTACTGTAGCTAATTTTTGTAAACATTTCACGTTCCTTTTATTGAATTTTTTTTGGGAGATTAACTTTTGTGAAATCGTGTTAAATCGGAATATAAGCTTGCACCGTATAGTTTATTCGATTCTAGCAAATAGCGTCCTTTGTTGTAGGATGAGGTGTTTCTTTCGATCCATTTTTTAAATGGCTATGAAAATGTTTAAATTTAAATACACCTTCGTCTGCTGGCCATGTTCTTTATGCAATAAACATTCAGGTTATGACATTTTAGTCTTAACGAGGATTAAAAATTATTTCGCATCTATTTCTACTGATCTCAATTATTAATTTTGAAGTACGGAATTAATAATATAAATTCAGCAGAAAAGGCGTGCCGTCAGTGTGAGAGGTTGTACCACTGGATCAGTTGTGGTTTACGGTCTGCTTAAGGGGAGATAGCTTATCACACCTACTCTGCTCTGCTCTGAGTTGGAGAGAACAATGTACTTGTTGGTCTGAATTCACAGGAAGCAATATCCATTATTTCTTCTCCCGGAATGGGATCAGCAAAATACTGTAATTCACCTGATATTCAGACTTCGTGCTGAGAGCTACGACCTTATATTTGAGACGCATCAAGGTGTCTCCGAACTATAGGCAGTATGCGAGATTCATATATAACGGCTTCGTGGCAGAGCAACTCGAATTCTTTAATATTACTCAAGGCACAGTTCATGAACTCGTCTTCACGGCCAATATTTCAGGCTCGAGACAATCGATGTCGACCACAACTACGGCTCAAGTAGCGGTATTGCAATGCACATTGTTTTGAAGGAATTATGTGCATGTTATAGTGTGGTGCGCCAACACTGTAACATTTAATGAGATAATCTTGAGCTCTCCAAAAATATAAGCTCTCCGGACAATTAATTAAGACCCATTAAATCATTTTTTATTTTCATTACAATAAAGTATTTCATTCGTGTAAGGAATAAATAACAAGCCTTTTTATGTCATGTTATCATGCCAATAAAATATTATCTCGTGTATAAAATCTTCTTTACAGGCGATATGATGATTATTATGATAATGCCCAATAAATCTACTCGCAGATAAATGATCGAAGCAAATTTCAACACAGAGATAATAATTTCACTGACGTACCTACTGCGGGCTGTTGGTATCTCGCTGTGGGTAGCTGATAAGTTGACTCCCCAGTCAGCCTATCTCCAGGTTGTAGACCTCAACTCTAACGTCTTATCCAGGGTTCCTGGTTAAGCCTGACAGATCCCAGGCGGCTTGCGGTTAATTATTGGCTTCCAGTCTCCCCCAGTTAGTCGCGTCTCAAGAAACCGACATTCGCAGTGCTCACAGTAACTTAAAGAGTGGGAACTGCGCTGCACAAAATCTCAAGGCAGCATAAAACTAGAACCTGAACAACAAAATACAAATTCTGCTTACAATTTAAAACTAGATACATCGATAGGCTACTACAGCTTGACGAAAATTATTAGTTATCAGTAAAATTTACGTAAGTCAATTAAAGCAAATAGGGATTTACCTAAATTCAGGTGGTATCTGCAGCGCCAAACCAAATCCCAGCATCCACCTTCCAATAAGTAACACTAATTACAGTTATCTAGCTGCTACCAGTGATCTTGTTGGAAAATGGTCAAATGGTATTCTATTACATTAATAATAATAATAATTCTGTGTGGTCGTAATGACTTGGCGACAGGGTTTCTATCGGCTGCGCATTCCGCCCCTGTCGTAGTCGCCTTAAGCTAACCCCTAATCCTATCGTGTACAGGGGACCTACAGTTTAACGTGGAATCCGAACCACGGAAGCTTAGCGTACTTCACATTGCACGGCAAGCTGTGCCAGAGGTGAACTCGGGTTAAGGGATCTATGAAAATCCCCGGAGAGACAGGGATTCGAACCGGGACCTTTCGATCTCCAGTCTGACACCTTAACCACTGAGTCAGCAAACCGCTTACTAAGACTAATATGTAACTTGGGTTTTTGCCATTCTTCCGCAATTACTTCTTATATGGTTTATAATGTTTCTTTTAAAGAAAAAAGTATTACTGACAAACGGTGATTAATTTATAAATACCATAACTGTCAGACATTTTGTACATGTTCTCTAACCCCGCAGTTTTTTCCTCGAGTCTTATTCGTTGCCAACAAGACGTATATTAACAGCGAAATGAAACAGATCAGCTGACTTGTGTTAAAGCGCAGCAATGTTGGCCACAGGATTTCTCACTGTGTGTTTTTTTAACACACTGTGCCATCCCAGGCACCATCCTATGGATCAAGGGTTCTCAGTCCACCAATCTGGTATTTTTGCAGGCCCGTAAAGTGACCTTCATCTCTTGTAGAGTTTACTTTGTTGTATGAAGAAATCTAGAATGCTCAGTGTTTCGGATTCCGTGTAAAACGGAAGGCCGCTTTTCGTGTAAGGGAGGGATTACCGAGTTTGTTTAGGGTAGCCACATCAGTCAGATATAGTGACAAATTGAAATTAACCCTTTTTTGGCAGCTGAATCACCCTTCGAAATCTTCATAGTAATGTTAAAGGCCTATAATTTTGTATCTGAATAATAAGATGATCTCTCAGTTTTGTCAATTACAAGTAAAAATAACAGAAAACATCGCAAAGAATAGCAATAGACGTAAGAGGCTCACGGAGAGATGACAGCACTCACTTCCCTTTATGAGCACAGATCAAAATATGTTGAACTATGGAAAATTTAATGAACCAAAATTGTAAGGCTGCATTCAAAAGGGATCTAGAAATTATCTGCTTCAATGATACTCGTTTGTACTCATTACAGAATCTCTTTAGGGACTTTTGTATCGTTATGATGATGAAATTTCCGTGAAAGTTGCGTCTGTATTGAAGTGCGGCAGATTATCAGACAATGAGAACGCGAATAGGACAAAAACAATAACAGTGTTATTTTTGCCGGCTTGCGTACTCGCCTTAGGTGAGGTCAAAATGGAAACCAACGTTAAAAATTCTTAACGGATATTTCATACGTTTTTCATACTGCATTTCATCATGACTTCTTTCTAGATACTGTACTTTTTGTGAAACTTGCTGTCACCTGTTTCTGCTTTAGTTTTGGCTGCAGTAAGCGCTGTACAACTTGGTTTAGTAACTCCAACAATTAAATCGAATTGTGTGAGAGTGTGAGTCTAGTTGAAAATGTGTGCCGAAGCAACTTTTAACAAGGTCGTCTGCAAGAGGAGCATATAATGAGTAAAGCAGTCTGAAAGTTCAAACAGCAGGCATGAGTGAGAGGAGGCTTCACAGAGCTGTATACTTTTGTCAATCCACCATTCGACTCGAAATTTTTATGGTTACTTGATTTTAATTAATAAAAATTCTCAGATCTCACAGATTTAATTACACTGGTGACTACCAGTAACTAGATTGTTCAGAAACATTAACCATCTTTTTACAAAGTTTGGGAAGTTTGCTAGGAACAACACCGGCAAACATATGTCTCTTCTACGCTGTAAAGACCATTTGTTGGCTATCGTTAAGAAAACGTGAGTTGCCAAAAAAGGGAGGGGGGAATTATTAAAAATCTTAAATAATTCCTGAAAATGGAAAATACATATAATAATGATGCTATAAGGGGATCTAATAGGTTACTAACTAGAACCATGAATTTCAGACACAAAATAAAACCTCATTTATTGAGTCTTATGGCCTTACAAGGTCGGGTAGTAATTAACGTTACGTTAAACACAATTAGATCAGCAAAAACAAGCAATACCCGACGTTTACAATTCGCCGGAGTAAGCAAACAAAACTGAATGAAATATCTCAAACAAGTAATAAAAAACAGCAAAGTTAACATTGAAATAACGTGGCAACACAGGCCATCAAATTGAAGCTAACATTTTACTGTACAAAGGAAAATCCCAGGGGGCGCCGTATAAAGTGAATGAAAAGCATCAAAATTGAATTAACAAACAGCAAGATGCTCAAGAAAAAATTGAATCGAAATATAAATTCAGCTAGCTCAGAATTTAAGTGACGGGAGCAGAGTCTTAACCCAGGCGTCGATTAAGGGCTCATAAGTCTGTTAAAATCCACTGAATAGTGACCGTCGTTTCTGGTACATTACCATAGAATCATCGCCGTGATGGTGAGCGACAAACACAATGCCACTGCAGCAATGGAAGCTAAATAAGCGGCTACGACCGCGTTATTAGCATAACTTCCAAATAATGGCAAGCATGCCACTCAACATCTCGCTTTCCCAAAGCAAGAAATGATCAACCACAATGATCATCAGAGAGCGTGCCGGCTGACACGTCTGTTCACCAGCTCGTCTTGGACCCAAGTGATGTCTAAGATGGCTCCTTCCTCTTCCTCGGCCAGTTGCACTCCACATGTAAAAGAACTCCATGGAATTAGCATTGTAGACCCCAATAAGTGTTCAGGATTGGCTATCTACACATTTCCGTCGTCACGTGTTTAATATCATGCGTCGCATTCGCCGCCTCCTTCGCGCGTTTCCTACGTGGCCTTCGGGGTAGTAGCGGGGTAGGGATAGGTCACCGCCCGATTTCGAACGGGACTCAAGCCGGGCTGTCCCGGCGCCATCGAGTCGCCTCGCCTGCTCCATTGTTCCTCTCTCAACCGCCGAAATGGCAGTTTCTAGCCTTCGATATTCAGCCCTTCTGAGCCATGCGTTTACAGAAAAATTGATTTACAATAAAATATACCTTTGGCCGCCCTGGTTTTAAACATACATTTAACCTATCCAGACAACCCTCATTATTTACAATTAATTACACTAAATAATTAATAAATTTGAATATAATAAAAAAAGAAAGGAATATGAATATAATTAATAATAATTTAATTATATTCATTGTGGGTGACACTGTCACACCACAACGCTGATACTTAAACTTTACTGATTGAGTAGAATTCTCCATTGGCGATTACTTTTTAACAGCCTCAAGACGACTGTCAGGCGTAAAATATTGTGGGTGTAGAAATTCATCAGATAACGACAGTAAATGGGCATTGAAATTGTGTAAGAAACTAATTTAATTTTGAAGATAGTTGTATCCCTAAAATGTCCTTAAAACTTTTGCAATAAGTATGTTTGAAGGTTTCCAACCCGAAAGTCAATTAATCATGAAAAAAAAACATACATCAGGTATCAAAGATGATTTTAAGATATGCACTGGAACGAAGTTTTGGCTCTTACTGAAAACTTTCAATATTTTTCAATTCATCCACTCACTTCATCAATGTGCGAGAGCGGTAATGATCCGGAGTGGCAGTCGGGAGGTCGCAGGTTTGAATCCCTTCCGAACATTCAGATTTAGTTTTTCGTGCTTTCCATGCTTCTTGCATGGTTCCTTCCAAAAGCCGAGGCAGTACATATTCCCGTTCATAGCTTTCCTGGCATCGCAAACATGGCATGATATTCGAAATACCATATTTCACAAAGTAACACTGTCTTGCGGTAGTAAAGTGAAAGGAGTTTGTTAAACTTAGGTCTAAATGATGAATTATAGAGTAGATGACACGTTTAAAGAATTTTAGGAAGTGTCGGTTGACTAATAAGTTTAAAGAAATAGAAGGAATCGGAGTAAAGGATATAGTAGCAACAATAGGTTCCAAAAACTAATTAATGGTTTTCTTTTGGAGTTTATTCGGAAATTTTTCAGGGAATAAGTTTGGTGACTGCAGTTTTCTTAGAAGTTCAATAAACAACAATTGTTAAATAATAAACGACAAATATTATTTACAACACTATTCCCAGAACATTTTCACGTAAATTGAGTCGCTTGAAACTTGCACAATACCATGACAACAGGAGGCGCGGCGGTTGCACCGACATTGTGTTCATTTATCCGTCAAGTATGAGCCAGAACTAACACACCATAAGTACGGCTACAGGAAGTACCTTAGAATTTTCAGTATTATAAGTGAGTGAGGAAGTGACAAAATCGCTGAAGTTTGTATTGAATAACATCCGAACTAAGAACAGTAACGAAATAAAATTTAGTATATTTTCAAAGATTGCTGATATCTATGCACAACAGAAATTTGAGACACGTAGCATCAATACGACTGAAGGAATTGAGTTTCAAAAATGGCTCGAATCGCTTCGAGAAAAGGGTAGGCAGTGCGCCGTTGACTCGACTTGGCGGATGCAATGTCGGTCACCCGGTTTTTGGATACTGAGTCACTCGGAAACGCGGTCCAGCACTTAGCAAATCCACGCGGTTGTAAGTGGCTAATGACATAGCAAAGTTGGAAGTCCCTCCTGAATATAATATTAGTGGGTGAGGAAAAAGGGGGGAATGTAAGACGCGAATGAGATGTAAGTGAAGGTACTATATGGGATAAAATAGTGGAGGAAATTCTTTTAAAGACTTCTGAAAGGTGGAATAGGATATGCCAACCAATTCGAAAACTTTGAATTATGATCACTAATATATGAAAACAATATGGGCATCACAGACGTCGACAGGAACGCCTTTTACACGTATTACGTAACTGAGTAGTCTTTCAGCCCCGTATATCTCCAAATTTTACTTTAGTAATATTATAAGTTTCTATAAGAATCCAACATAAAATAGAAAAGAACTAATCTTTTTTTTGTATGGCAGAAGCTTGAAATGCAACGGGATTACGAAGGAGCCAGTGGTGAACAGTTCAAATAAAAATTAAAAAAGGACTCAAAAACAAGAATTATTAGTGTAAATAGAAATAACTGTAAATTAGTTACTGTATTTCGGGACATTTATAGAGGGAGCAAACACATAAATGTCATGAATAGGTATAGCTACGTATGTTTGGAAGGAAGTTACAAACAGCGGCCATTTTCAGGCCCAGGTGACTCTGACGTTAGGAGGTAGACAGGTTGGCAGCTATGACTGGACTGTAATGGTCAACCTTGGAAAACAAAATCGGGTTGTGGTAGAGAGAGGGGGGCAAGGCAGCGTCTCTGGGTTTTGTATGCGAACCCTCATACGGCAGAGATACCAGAACGCCATAGAGCCGTAAGGTAAGGGTGGTACCGCCGGTTACAGTTTCGTTGAACAAGAAAGGCGCGACTGGTGGTGACGGAAAGTGCCGTTATCTGAGAGCTTAAAAACCCTCTCGACTTAAACGCGGCTTCAGCGTGCGACAGAATTTTTTATAGAGCATTGTCAGTCAGTAGCAGTGATGTGACGGATATCTGTATCCGTATCCGCGGATATCCGAGGGGGAAAAAAGATCTGTATCCGTATCCGTTACTTTTGTAACGGATCTTTTGTAAAGAATTTCACTAAGCACGTATATAAAATTTAGAGATAGGTAGCAATGAAATATTATTAACTTCAATTCCAATTACTTTATATTTCTTAAAATCTCATACCTAGCACATTTATATTACAAAAATTAATTATTTAAACACTTATTTTACCAGGTTACCAACGGGAACTGGTACCTTAAAGTAAGTTTTAAGGTATTATTTTAATCATCTTTTGGTGATATCAGACCTCTAATCTTCGTGATTTGCTAACTGGAATTATTATTAAGTTTGGTAAATTGTAGTTCAAAAGAGTAATTTGGCTGCTTTGTCACCCAAAAGTCTATTACGATGAGCATCATAAACAATTCCTACTGCACTGAAAAAGTGCTCACTTGGAACGCTTGGTGCAGGTGATGATAAATGAATCATGGGCCTCCAATTTTTTTACTATTAACCTACCAATAATTAAACGGATATTGATCTCATGATATTCTTTTTTCATTGGGATATTCTGCTGGCGAAGTAGCATTCGTACATGATAACTGGTTTTCAGTTTCCTCATTATCATCGTCCTATCTAACATATTGACTGTAGAGCCTTCTAAATTGTTGCAACCTTGCTTTTCATACAACATTTGGTTTTTCTGTGCCAATTGTAGTTGTGAGATTTACTTCGGTTTCTGAAGTTGTAAGTAATTTCTGTTTTATAGCTTTGATCAAAAAGTCACTGAAGAATTATTATTGTAGCATGGTACTAATAACGTTGCTACTGGAACAATAGATTTTTGTCGATTTCAGAAAAACAATAATTTAATTCATTCTGCAAAGAGGACAAAAACTCAAGAACGGAGGGTGTGATGACGTTGGGAGTTTTCCCTCTATCATCAGGAATTTGCATCTCATCATACAATTTATTTAATGCTTTTACTACAGGAATAACGTCGGATATATATTGTTTTGTGCGCGCAATTTTCTTGTGGCATCGTACAAAAGCTTTAGTACAATCACCTAATTCTTGAATTAATATCCACTCTTCGGCATCAAGTTGATCTATTTTATTATTAGTAGCATAAAGCGATGGCGAATCCTTAATGCAATCAAGCCTTTCCAACATATAATAGCTGGAATTCCAATGCGTGGGTGAATCTTGCAAAAATTTGAAATCTTTTTGATTGAGTGAAACTTGTATTGTTTCTAATTCTTGCTTTGCCATTGTAGAGTGGTTGAAACTTGAAATGGCCTGCATTTTTTCTGCATTTTATAAGTAATATGGAGATTGCATCTAATTTTGTTAACAGCTTTTTTAACAACCAGATGCATCTCATGTGCGGTACAGTCAATCTTATATCTTTAAACGAGCAATTCTTGTATATATATATATATATATATATTTCGGATCTCGGAAACGGCTATGACGATTTGGATGAAATTTGATGTTTAGATAATGTTTTGACTTTTAAGATTACCTAAATAGTTGTCTTCCGTACAAAAAAGCGAATTTGCAAAATACAAACAATTTTTTCACTTGATATCTCGAAAACGGCACTAGCGCCATCTCGTAGACAATTCAGGTACCAGAAAGCCTACAAATAGATTCTCTCTGATTTCAAAGAATATTTAAACGAACAGTTCTTGTATACTGGCTGAGGCGTGGAAATAGTAACATTGCAAGTTTAATTGTAAAACATTTAAAAAGGAAGATAATTAAAAATTTATGATTGGTTTTGTCAGAGGTGATAAACTTCTTTGAAAATAATATTACCAGTACCAGTTATAAACTAATCACCGTTTACTTTTTGACCGTAAAAAGTGGTTGTTAGTTTGTCATTAAATACTACCACGCGAGGTATGAGCATAGTTTTAGCGGAGTGAATTGATTTAGCACTGATGATGTTCTATCATTACCGTGATGTCACAATCTGATGATGAATTCTTATAGAACGCGACGAAACATATCGAAAATAAAGAATAAATGTTCTTGATATCTCGCTTGGTTTACGAGATATAGCATGTCAAAAATCAGTTATAGGTATAGTTCCTTGTGCTTTTGGCGACGTTTCTTCTGGTCCATGCTGTATTTCAACCTAACAACAACCATTTGGAACAAAATAAAACATTAAAAGTACATTTCCACCGTATCGACATAGTGCTTTTGGTGGATTCTTTTTTCTGGTCCAGGTCGTAGCTAATCCTAACCTCTTCACTTGAGATATCAGAAAAATAATTCTTTATTTTCGATTTTTCTCGACGAGTTTCATACGAATTCATCATCAAACTTGGCTGTGACGAAATTTATCTTCTGGTCCAGGTCGCATTTCAACCAACCACGTCAATTTTGCGATATGGTATCTCGAGAACTAAGCGAGATATATAAATTTAAAAATATTTTGTACTTTAAATTTTTCTCGTCGAGGTACATAAGAATCCATCATCAAGGGTTTTCGTAGAATGCCCTGAATTAACACAAATCTCGCAGCGTTAATCAATCCCTGACTGGCATTAAGATTTCTGTTTAGCATAATAATAGCATTTTTCTTTGAAAGCAATTTATGAGGCAAATGGATCTAACGATTTGGATGAAATTTCATATGTAGATAACGTTTTGCTATTCAAGTTTTTAACACGATTTAAAAAAAAAAAAATGTGCAATTTTTGTATTTGGTTTCTCGAAAACGGCTCTAACCTCATTACGTAGAAGGTTCAGGTACCAGTAAGCCTAATGATGTTAGTGAAGTTTCTCTTTGGTTAACTGTGCACCTCAAAACGCCTAGGAAGTCTTCAAGCCTTTTACTTTAATCAAACTTTACTCGAAATCTTGGATATTAAATAGAAATCGAAAGATGCCGAGCGAAGATCGGTCACCCAGGTACTATTATTTATGTCAGCAGCTGATGTGATGTACTATCAATATTATCTACGTCAGATAAAGTGCAGGCACGCTTCATGTTGATCCCCCATCTCTTTCCATGCAGAGCACATTCTGTTTCAGGATTATCCACCCTATAAACACACTCTGAAGTATTACCGAAATATAACTTCCCGTTTGGCGTTCATCAAGAATCTCCGCTTTTAAAGAGATATTTTTTCTTATATAAACTTTTGTAATTTTAAGTTTAACAATGAAACACCTGACCGAAAAAACCGACCAGATCTCTGAAGTGAAGGAAACATTCTCAGAATCCTTCAACACGTTCTTTATTGTGGTGTGACATAGAACCACATTAAAATTAGGTATCTGGGTAACACAACAAGGCAGGCTTTACGCTGGCCTGGCTTAGCTATAATTCCAAGTTGGACTCTCTGCAGGACAAGAGTCAGCGAATTCTCCATTCAGGCTGGAAGAAAGACGAAACACAATAGGACTTGCCAGTTTGAAAAGGCAGATTTACGACCTTTCACCGCTCAGTATGGGGTCGGCCGCAGTTCTGTGCGTTGACAGTGTTGACGGATGAGATTTAATGCGTGATCAATTTCAGATACGTGATAATGTCAAGACACGCCAAATTAGAGATTCTATAAGTGCTCACTGCGTGAAACTAGTAAAACCGAGTGGACACGAAAGAAATACGACAGTTTCCGAACAAATCCTCCAACCCCGTCAAAGGAATGATGTGTTGAACCTGAGAGTGCTTGGAGGGGCGAATGTTTTGCCAATAGCATTTTAGTTTATAGAATAGTTCTTTTTTTTGTGTATAATGTTGTTTCATGTCCCCCAATGAGGAGAGAGGCAATAACTTCTACATCGACGATAGGACCAGAGAAAATCGCCCAAGGAGACGGAGCAAGATCCAGAGATTTTAAAAGGTGGCGCGAGAGGATTCTCGTGGTCTTTTTGGGTCTGACTGGTTCGTATTCAATTGTGCTGGTGCACAAGAACGACCCAGAAAGCAGACAGCATATCATGCGATCGGTTGTGTCTTCATTTTGAGTCACAAGGTGACAGATAAGTTCAGTGTGGGGCCGGAGTTTGCTGACTACGTCAGTGCCGGACAGACGGTAAAAAGACAAACATTGCACCAACTAATGATATTGTGTTTGCACTTTAAACCTCCGTGGTCACCCAACATAACGCTCTGAGCGGAGATGTCCGCACGTTAAGAATTCTCACTCTCCGATATATAAACTGAGAGATTAGCCGTGGCATTTTATAAATTGAATTCATAGTTTCTGTGATTGAAACGAAGGACGTTAGCTTTTAACAAATAATCTCATTACGTGTCCTGCCGGAAACTGTAAACAGTTATTGTGTATAGGAAAATCTGAACGGATATTTTGTTGTCTTGTATAACTTAATTTTAATGGCCATTAATGTAGGGCAAAGGTGTTGTTTGTGAATAATTTTTTATTGTATCTCATCATTAAATTTAAATCACCTTATGTCTGTTGGCCTTCATTCAAAGAATATATGGTCAGGTTATGACTTTTTCATTCTTATTAGTGATCAATAAATAATTTTGAGAACCCTTTTCAATCCATAAAAACAATCATTTGCATTTTGGTAAATTTAAAATAATAATTAATTACCATTTATAATGGCGGTATACTGTACCCGCTTCATTATTTTCTATCGTGAAGTTCGCTACGAATAAGTTCCATAAAATATTATTTTTAGAACATAATTTGCAACAACTTATTTCATTAATCGTCGGAACCCAAAATCTTCTACGTGTTTGAAAGGTAAATCGGATAAAGCTATCATTTCTGCAATTAAATAGTAATTTTTTATTTTGTATTATCCCACATTTTGATTTTTTCTGTGTGTTCTTTAAAAATGTTTTTCTAAATTCTCTTTTTTCCGTTTTTAAAGACGTTCCCTGTTTAATGTATTCACTGGTAATATTCTTAGCGGAGTCTTCTTTTAAGAATAAGTCATACTCTTGTGGGTGTTTCGTCTGAAGGCGATTTTTTAAAGAAGTTGTACCTTTATGGGAATACATTCCTTCACAGATTTTGTATTTAGCAGATTCGTCATTTGCTATCGTAAAATATTTCAATATAACACAACTATACTTTTTGTAGATATTATTTGTATTTAACTTACAACTTCCCAATAAAAAAACTTACACAATGTACGCTACCCTATGTCATCTTAAAATATAAACATAAACACGCACAGTGCAAGGTCAAAACAAGTCACGTAAGCTGCACGTTCGTTGATAAATAGATCGTAATTGACGACTTTTTCACTGTCGGTGCAAGTTGAAAAAGTTGAAATCCGTATCCGTATTCGCTGATCTACACACTAATGATCCGTATCTGAATCCTTATCGCGGATATACATTTTTAACGATCCGGCACATCACTAGTCAGTAGTGCCAAGAATCGTATTTAGGTAGAGCATCGATGGGTGACTGCCTGAAGGTGATCAGGGATTCAGTCCAGCAACAATAACAAAGTAAGTGAAATCTTCCTTTTCCTATCTCTCCTGTTTGCTCTCTCTCTTTCTCTCATCTGTGCCATTTTAAACTCCCATATAAGCAATAATACTTTAGTAAATACTTCAGTAAATATGGTATTAATCCTTTATAACAGAAATAAAAGACGCAGTGAGCTCAAACATTTTCTTTAATTTTCGTAGTATAAGTAAGAAGCAGCTTTGAGGAATACAAAGCTTATCATATCAACTTTGAATCGGTGAACATAAACCAACAAGTGACGTAAATGAAGCATATCTGAACTGCAATCATAAATTGGCCGCTTAGTTTAGAAGCAAGCATGTTAAAGAAAGAATAATAGAAGTAAAGAATTGAACAATTACCGGGGGAGGTTCGAAGCTGCTGAGTCGAATACCTCTTGCTACATAATATCTTCTGCACTATTTCATTAATATAGTATTCTCTAGAGCTATATAACATCATTTATTGCTGCTTGGTTCCGCATTACATACCAGATCTCATCGGTAAATGACACAACCTTTGTTTATAGTCTATATAAGTATTAGTTCTGGTTTCTCGCGTTATCATGCCGTAGAATTTCGTCAATATTCAACCGCATTATGTATCCTTTTTTATAGATTTTCGCGCTACAACTCGACTTTTATTTGATAACCATCTAGCACGAGAGAAATAGTCTGGTATATTGCTGGCTTCTTTTGATAGATAGCTGAGGCACTGGGAGTCGCTGTGATGGGTCAATAAATATAGATGGCAGTCCAGACGCCAGCGGATAACTTCAAAGCCAAAAGAATTGCTATTGGCTAGCAAGAATCTCTGTGCAGTCGCTTCCTGATCGCCGTAGAGGTAACATCGGCGCTTAGAGAGCTACACTCCGAGTTTTCCTTGTGACGAATAACGCGTGAACTAGGACAGTGCAAGCACCAGTTGTGTATACTATTATACAGTGAATAGCAGTCAACAAACCAACTAAAAAGTTTTGTTTAGGAGAGTGTGTGTACCTCGCCACCATGGAGGGTGGCGAGTATGGTGAAGGTGGCATACAGCCACATACTGACAGTGCGCCGTCGGGTAACACGTGCACCAGTTCCGTAGTGGGCGAGGCGCTGGAAACATTAGCAATGGACTACGCCGACGGTGCCCCTATACTCCAAAAGCAGTCCAAGAAAGAGACCACGCCGAGAGGAGAACAACGTAACAGCACTGGGAGAGGAAGTCAACATGCTGCTGCCAGCTGCAGCAAGCACGCCGCCAACAGCTCCTCCAAGCACGTCGCTGTCAACTCCAGCCTACAGCATACAGTCAACATCCCCGCACACTCAGCTGGATTGGTAAGTGAAGACGCTTTGCAAGCCAGTGATCCTAACGCAGTGCTGAGGCAGCCCCATTTCTACAAAGAAACAGATTGCGGTCCATTTGTTGTACATGCAGAATATGAAGCAAGTTATGTGGAGCAGCACAAAACAAACCTAGGCCGTCTGCACCCAATGGCGGTAGGGAAATTAATACGTGACGCTGTGCCCGGCATAAGAAACTTTATCTTAGACATAAGAAACAAAGGGAGAAACAAAGTTCAAATCGAGCTTAAATCTGCTAAGTGGGCAAACCTTTTGGCGAATTCCAACAACCAGCCAAAGCATATACAATATTATATCCCTCGTTTCTTTACTGTTAAGGAGGGCGTGGTTAGGAATGTGGACCCAGGGCTTACTGACTCAGAAATCTGCAGGAAGTGGAATCCGCTATAGAAGTTTTGGAAGTGCGACGTATAATGAGGAAGTTGTAAAAGACGGAGGGTTGAATACGTTCCGACTCAATCGGTCCGCCTAACGTTTGGAGGACAGCGACTACCTGAATATATTAGCATCTTTTGCACAAGATGTACTGTAGAGCCATATATACCCCGTGTAACTCAATGTTTAACTGTTTACGTTTTGGACACCTGAGCAAGCAGTGCCGCAGCGCATCCCGCTGTGGCCAAGTGCATGGGTAAACACGTTACAACTAGCTGCGACTTTCAGGGCCCAGTCATCTGTATCTATTGTGAAGGCAACCACTTGGCCACTAATTTCAATTGCCAGAATTCAAAAAACAAAAGAGGATTAAGGAGAACATCATCCTCCATAACATGACTCTGGAACAGGCTCTGACCTTAGAAAATACGTCAACTTATGCAAAACGCACAGCTCCACCACCCCCACCCAGAAGCAACAAGGAATACCCCCCCCTTGCCGCTACGTAATAATGTGGAATACTCCACACCGTCGCCAGTTGCCCAAATAGCCGGTACTACTCCACTCATACCACAAGCCAGGGCCACGAGAAATCATTACACCATAAAACCACGACAACCCACAGTCTGTATACAACCGTACAGAACAACCCGCCGTTCCTCATGGGCGTCGCAACAAGACAGAATAGACAGGAAAACAGGCAACACATGACGCAGAAAAACCTCCAGCCCCGAAGAAGACCAACTTGCCCCCCGCGGAGTTGTATTACGACGCATATGCACAGGCCAGTGGACTTCCCATACAGAATAACCCACACGGTGCTAGTAATACAGTAGCGAACGAGGAAGCAATTGATAGAGTATGTAGACTTGTGACCTCACTTTTCAGTATGGCCAACACAGGAAACCTCCACACAACTTGAGGAACACATAGCCGCATTCCTAAACTCGGACGGTCCACAGGAAGAAGCAGAGACAAACGCACGAGACAATGGAACAGATCTTATGTGGAATACACAACCAATCATGGCAAACAACGACAATATCGCATCTCGTTATAACTGTACTGATGGGTAACCACGGCCCCAATATCTTACAGTGGAACTGCAGGTCTATCCGCTCAAACAAGGAATCCCTAGAACACTTGCTGAAATCAAATAACATTAGCATAGCCGCCATATTAGAAACTTGGCTGAAACCCGAAGAGGAATTTAAGTGCGCGGGCTACAGAATAGTGCGTGCCGACCGTCCAGGCGGCTACGGGGGAGCGGCTCTACTAATAAAGAAGAACATACAATTTTCTGAAATAAAAATCCGGAGCACTGCTCCGAATATCGAGGCTTGCGCGATACGTCTCAAAATTATGGGGACAGAAACAACGGTCATGGCTCTCTACCGGCCTCCAAACACTCAGTTCGATAAACAAGCATTTTCAAATATCCTGAAGTATGTCATGCAACCTGCCCTGATAATGGCTGACCTAAACGCACACCATAGCACATGGGGATGTGGAAGAACAGACCGCGCCGGAAGACTGTTGCTAGATGCGTTGGACGACACAGATATAATAATTTAAATGATGGCACTGAAACAAGGATAGTTGGGCCAGCACACCAAAAATCAGCAGTGGACATAACGCTAGCATCACCAGCCATTTCTCTGGCAGCCACATGGCAGGTCATCCAAGACCCATCCGGATCAGATCACTTACCAATAATGATCACCTTCCCTGTGACTAGACAAAGAATAACACCGACACGATCGCCATACCGCTGGAAGATAACTAACGCGGACTGGTCGCAGTATGAGAAGGAAGTCACAAGAAACCTTGAGAGCTTCGAACTCTCGGACGACGTAGTAGCTGACTACCAAGGCCTTATGACAGTCATTGAAAAGGCGGCAATAAAAGCTATCCCCGAGATTAAACCACGCACCTGCCATAAGAAATCACCTCCTTGGTGGGATAAAGAGTGTCAACTAGCAATAAAAGAAAGACAGATGGCCCTCGAAAATACAAAGTCTTGGCGACAGAAGAAAACTACCTGTATCTTCAGAGAACAGTAGCAAGGACCAAAAGAGTCCTAAAGAAGAAAAAACGCCAGGGCTGGACTGACTTTTGTAACTCTCTCAACAGAACTGCTCCAGTAAAAGATATATGGAAGAAAAATACAAAGCTTTCAGAACTCGACAGGAACTACACTTAATACGGCTCCAACTAAAAACGTTGCGGAGGACATCTTGGGCAACCTTACCCCAGCCACAGCCTCGGAGAAGGTGGAGATCACAGAAGATGGGAGGCAACATGACCCTCTGTTAGCGCCTTTTACAGAAGAGTGAACTTGAAGCATCACTTAAAACGTAATAAACAACAGTGCCCAGGCCCAGACAACATTCATTACAGCATGATCTCATTCCTCCCAAGGCGAGGGAAGAATATATTCTTAAGATTGATTAACGCTGTGTGGAGCAAACGCGTGAGTGTACCAGAGATGAAGCGCGTAAGAGTAGTACCTATCCTGAAACAGGGCAAAGACCCCGCACTTGCTTCGTCCTACAGGCCAATATCTCTTCTATCCTGTGCTCTTAAAACACTAGAACGAATGGTCAAACACCGGCTGGAGTGGCACCTAGAAAATAAAAGTAAACTAACCAAGACACCAAATAGGCTTCAGGAAGGGAAAAGGCACTATAGAGGTAGTTGCTAACCTAATGACAGACATTTATGAATGCTATCGCAGTAAAGCGTATCTCATGGCCTTGTACGTGGACTTAACACATGCCTATGATAATGTGGCTCCATCGATACTCTCTAGAAAAACTATTGGACTTAGGCCTACCGAGCAGATTCGTAACTAACCTCATGTCATTGCAGGCAGATAGGGCGCTAGAAATTCACATCAATGGTACAACAGTAGGCCCTCGAATTGCATCTCACGGTCTCCCTCAAGGCTACACGCTATCACCACTGCTGTTCAACATATATACTAGCGACCTTGGAAGACTGCTAATAGGGAGGGTAATGATGCTCCAGTATGTAGACGACTTGTGCTTCTACGTAATGATAATGAGCTAGCTGACTGCAAGAAGGTCTTGGGAGACTTTGTCAACCTTTTGCGAAAATGGCTCGTTAACATGGCTTGGACATATCCCAAACCAAATCAGCGGTGTCAATTTATAGCAGACGCAGGATACCTGACATGGACGAGATACAGCTCGGACCCTACCGCTTCCCGTATCGACGAGTCGTCAAATACCTAGGGGTCACAATAGATAACAAACTCAGCTGGAAACCCCAAATCAAAGACATCTCAAGCAAATGTGAGGCGGCACTTAACGTCTTGAAGGCAACCACAAAACCTTGGTGGGGTACAGACCCTAAAGTGGCCATGACCTTATACCGATCGCTCATTAGACCACACCTGGATTATGCAAGCATCTTCTACGGATCAGCAGCAGAGACCACCCTAAAAACCCTTGATAGACTGCAGTACAAAGCACTAAGAATATGCACAGGTGCAATGACATCAACCCCAACCAACGCGCTATTGGTAGAAGCGCTAGAGCCACCTCTTCATATAAGACGAATGCAGCTCTGCAAACAGTTTCTACTTAAGCAAATGAAGATTACAAACAATCCCCTCATCCAGAAGATTGAGGCACTTGGAAGTCAGCTCACTAATAGAAGAAACTGGCCACGCAAAAGGACTCCAGAGCTAATTATAGCAGAAAATGAAATCAACATGTACAGCAACAACATAATGTCGACCTCCCACCTACCAGAGTTTTGTGTGCCATACGAAGCAACGATTACACCTCTCAACGTGAGAACCGACATCAAGCTGAAAGACTCCAGTCAGAACAACTCCGCTAGACTGGCAGAATTTCTCGCGAATGATGCGTCGACCACATCTACACAGATGGGTCAAAATCAGGTTCATCAGTTGGTTGTGCATTTTTGGATCTGAAGAGGAAGTCATACGGTATGCTGAAACTACGCAAGGAAGCAACCATCTTCACTGCGGAAATGGTTGGCAATTCAAAAGGCATTGAGTACGCTGAGGGTTTGGAGGACACAACATCGGTCATCATATCAGATTCCCTCTCTTCGCTGACCAGCCTGCAAGGACACACGCAGACTACCAACAAAGACAACATCTTATGCAACATCTTGGAAGCAGCATACCGGGCGAAACAGAAAGGCAAAACACTTGTGTTCGTGTGGGTGAAAGCCCACATCGGTCTGCACGGTAACGAACAGGTGGACCAACTGGCGAAACGAGCTTGCGAAGAAGGTGGCGACTACCCCCTCCTAACTGCGAGGGACCTACTGGCAACTGTGAAGAAACAAACCAGAGACGCATGGAATAGAGAATGGGAAGAATCTCTATTGATCAAAGGGAAACACTATGGAAAAATCCACCCAGTCATCCCTCACCATCATTGGCACCACAAACTCAACCTACCAAGGAAAGCTATTGTAACAATCGCTAGATTAAAGTTCAACCACGGTTGTTTCCCGGCACACCTAAACAGAATCAACATTGCCCAAAGTCCTTTATGTGGATGCGACGATACGAGCATAGGGGACATGGACCACATCTTCTTCGGCTGCAAAAACAGACAGGTTAGCATCACAGACCTGATAGAGGAACTAGTGAGGTTAGGTCACTCTCCACCCTCAAAGTGTCACACCTACTGACGACCGACGACGCCAGAGTTTTCATGGTGCTGTACAGATTCCTGAAAGACGGTGGTATTGACATATAAACCCCAAAGATCTCCAAGAACATTAGTATCCACGATCCCTGATTTTACACACCTAATAACAATATGTTACGTAGAATAGAGACATTAGACCCTGAACGCAAGATATGTAACACTGTGTCACTAACCATGTGAGTGTGAGTGAAGCCACAAATTGTGCGATGGACACACGGGCTACATGACATTCAGGACCTGTGTTTTGTGTGGAAAGTGATATAACTATAATTACTTTATGTACCTAATAATAAAAATGTAGTACTGTAATAACGACCAAGGACTTGGGAGAGAAGTCCATATACTGTTATAGACATAATTGTTATGACTAGAGCTATGTGTGGATAGCTCAGGTAACCGTGGTGATATCAAATACCTAATATAGATATGAAACATTGTAATAACGACCAGGTATTCTTATCTTTATCCTACTCTATCTTCTTTTGTTCAGAGAAATCACAGATTGTGATACAATTATAAATGTCACATAATATCAAGGACCAGTATAATATGTATGTAGCTAGAGACGTAAGACTAACCATTTTGAATTCTCATTCCTGTCATTACGCAAAGTAATAGAAACCATGTATATGTGAGAGAGCTTATAATTTGTGTTAAGGCCATAAGCGCCACATATTAATCATGACCAGGTCTTCCCGTGGAAACACAATGTACTGTAATCATAGCTTTAGGTAATTAGAGATATGAAATATTGTAACAATGTCCAAGCAATGTGTAAGAGAAGTCATAATTGTGGCATGTGAGATACAATATCCATGATCAATAATACCTGTAAATAAGTGATGTAACAATTGATATGGCTATATGGCTCACCGGCCCACTGCCAATAATAAAAAGAAAAAAAAAAAGAATCTCTGTGGCTTCGTAAATAAATTATCAAAGACTGTTCGGCATACGTCGCAATCGGTACAAGGTTTGGAGATATTGTAATGGTCCTACCGTATATGTGCTTAAATAGCAAAGAAAATTATGAAAATTAAATATTTTAATTCATTTTTATATCAAAACTTCTGGCACCGATATCATATAAGCATTTTAATCTTTGCAGGGATTGGATCAGATTCGCTCTGAACAAAAGATTCATAAACATAACTAAACATTTATTTTCACATATGAAAACCTTAATGCATTTAATTATAAAAATTTGACAATCGCCTTCTTTTTACATAATGATCAAATATAATACAACACAGTTTATTATGGGCGCCACCCTACATATACTATATGCTTATGCTTACACGCTGTTGATACTCAATAAAAATTGTCGGACTAGCTCAAATAAAAAAAAAAAGCAATTTTAATAGGCATCAGAAGTTCTCATCTGGTGAATTGCTTCACCTAGGAGCGTTTACTGGAGTATTGATCCATAAACATTTTCAGTGGTAAAAAATATAATCACCTTATCATTTTCTCATGGGAACAATATAAAATATGTATGAGATTGTGCACTGCTGCGAAAGCAACCGTAGGTTCAACCGCTGCGTCAAGCAACCGTAGACTTTGTTAAACCGTAGGTTCAACCACTTCACTACTTCCCGCTGAAAACACACTTAGACTCGTAACTTTACACTTCAAACACCGCTTCTGATCTGCAACCACTGGGAGGTGGCACAGAGGTCTTGCTTGGGCACGCACCTGTGGCCCAGTGTCGTCGACGCACCCTTTGTCTGTTTTTGACGGGCGAAATTCCATCGGCCAATTAGGTGTCTAAGCCGCTGGTCAACCCCCGCCATTCGAACAGCGCCATGCACAGAGAAAAAAAACATCTTTCCGTCAATAGGTGGCATTCCCTGTCTCTCCAGCCAACCTTGGCATTCATAACAAAAACTATGGAGTGACCCTGTTCACTACAATATTATTCCGAATATAGGAAATAATCATGAAATATGCTGTCAACTTATCGGTTGGAGGCAATGAAAAACAGTAGTTACAGGAAATATTGTGTCATTACACCGGAAATATTACATATAGGCTTGAAAGTTATTGAGGAGAAATAGTGAAGGAAAGATGATTATTAGTAGAGGCGTGATGCCAGTGTCTGGCAATATTTTGCTTTAGGGTAGCAATTTTTATGCAGTTTTTATAAAGAAGAAGTTAGGAATGTTATTAAGCGCTGGTCTAAGTGACAAATTAGTGAAACGAAGAAGTGTTTAAAGAAGGTTAGTAAGCATCGATCATAAGAAGACAAGGCTAATAAGTTTAAATCAAAAGTAGGCCCAGCGTGAAATATATATTAAGCAACAAAAAATAGGGTTATTTTTTAACTATTTTTCCTAACAAGCTGTTGTATCTCAGATCGAACAAATATGTTTTGGGAGACAGTGTCTCACGGTTCTGTTGCCTTATTTCGAATTTTAAGGTCGCTGCATTGGGTAACAATAAATATAACTGGCCAACTGTCGTTTTAATGTTGTCTTTTACTGTAGTTTTACGTTTATATTTCATTGGCCTCTTCGATCAGAAATCTTGCCAAATACAGCAAATTGTTTGCAGTACTCGTCGCGTCACCCAGTGGAGCACTTAAATTTATATTCGCTCGTCCTCTCTTTCTTATCTGGTCACACGCCAGTAATCTGATTGGCGCATACTTCAAAATTGCTGAAGTTTGACTGCACACCTTACATATACCAAAACTACTGCGCAGGTGCAGATCGCAACATCTTAAACTGCAACTGTTTGAATTTAACTACAGTATTTGTCTTATATTCTGGAGCTGTATGGCTTCCACTCTGTTCGGTTATGACTTCCTCTACGGAACTGTGACGTTGCACAGCCCACTAATAAAGTCTTTCGTAGCTCGTCGATGATTTCATCTGGTTCCTGTATCTCTCTTGACAACACTAACATCAACTACGGGAACGACTGCGCATCTAATTGGTAAATTATACATGTTTTCAGCTAATATTTCTACGTGCTTCTTTTCAAATTTATTTCCAGAAACGTTGGTTTTCACCTTTACACCTTTTGCTCGGCAGCCAAGGAGAATTTTTTTTTTTTCCTTATGGAATTGCGCCTCGTCGACGTCGAGTTCATTAGAGGCGGGATGAAACTGGGGACAAGGAACGGAAAGGAATACGGTCATGGTCCTTTTGAAGGTAGCAACGCAGCATTCGCCTGGAGTAATTTGGGGAAATGGAAAACCCACATCTGGATGTCCGGACGGGGATTTTAACCGGCGTCATCCCGAATGCGAGGACAGAGCTCGAGGAGATGTGCCGCTGGGAGGACTTAAAGTTGTGATGTCTGTTTTAGGGAAAATAAATTCTTGATCTTACTGTTCTAACAATAGTAAAAATCATCAAGTTTGAATATTATTAAGAAGCTACGATTTGCTGATGACATTGTCTTGTTAGCAGAGAGGGCTGAGGATATTGAGGAGTTACTGAATGGCATGAACAAAATACTGAAGGAAGATTTTGGACTGAATATAAATCAAAGCAAGACAAAAGGGATGAAATGTAGCAGAAATGATACCAATACTAGTAGATCAAATATAAAAATAAGATCGAATGCAATAGAGAAGTAAGCGAATTATGTTACTTGGGAAGTAAAATTACAACCGATGGCCGAAGCAGGAATGATGTTAAAAGCAGAATTGTGCTAGCAAAAAGAGCCTTCATGAAACAGAGGGATCTGTTAGTTTGAAATATTGATCTAGGAATTAGAAAGAACTCTGTGTGGAGCACAGCACTTTATGGTAGCGAAACATGGACTTTAGGAATACCGGAAATAAAGAAAATTCAAGCATTTGAAATGTGGTGCTACAGAAGAATGCTGAAAATTAAGTGGACAGACAAAGTAAGAAATGAACGAATTTTGGAAATGATAGGTGAGAAAAGAAGTTTGTGGAATAAGCTTACAGAAAGAAGAGACAGGCTGGTAGGTCATTTTTTGAGACATGCTGGATTGGTTAATTTGTTAGTGGAGGGAACAGTCGAAGGTAAGAACTGTAGAGGTAGACAGAGATTGGAATATATGAAGCAGATAATTGAGGACGTGGGCTGTAAGGGGTATGTAGAAATGAAGAGGTTAGCACTGGATAGGAAGGGATGGAGGATTGCATCAAACCAGTCGAAAGACTGACGACAGCAAAAAAAAAAGGAACAATTACACACTGTCGAATGTCTTTGATTTTAAAACAGTTAGAACAATTTCTCAGGGTCGTTTACAGGGTAGAATAGATTGCATAATCTTCCGTGGTGACCGAAGGTTTACCGTTTCACCGCTACCGAGGTCAGGACCCACGCATCAAAAGCCAGAATAGCGCCGCAGAGGTTTCTGTTGACCGCCGCCAGTGACCTGGCCTGCCGAGATGCCGAGCTGCCTTGCGCTGCCCAGACGGAGTAGTGAAGATTACTTGCTGCTGTCAGATGAGCATCCCAACGAGAGTCAGATACTGAATGTCACTCGATCCGTTCCTCTGTTCCGACGAAATCTCTGTCCCCTACGCACTACGATGTGGCGTATGACACTCGGCGATTCATAGCGCTGCCCGCGAAGATGACCGCTCCTGGTAGGCACAACAGAAAAACAAAAACACCAAAACGTTAATAACATTGCTGGCGAAGTTCTTTAGCGGTTGGATCGTCCCCCACCACTCTCCAAGCTCGCCTCTTTATTTAGAAACGGCACTGAGGTCTATTTTCGGTCGTCGTCACTAGGCGGATCTTTTCCGAAACGTTACCAAATGGAAATCGAGCCTTATTTATGATGGGCAATAAATCCACTGAATGTCCTGATCAGGTAGAAAGTCTGTTTGATATGCCGCACGCCAACATCTCACACATACTGAGCGAACACTCGGTGCCTAATAACACTGTACTTATTAATTCATTTCAAAGTGGACGCAACACTCAATGACAACTCGTCTATTGTACTGATATCCACCGTCAGGGTCAACCCGACCTATATCCATTTGAAATCGGGCGTACTTTACTACGTCAATACACGCCGAAAATTCTTTTCATTGTCTTTTTCCTTCATTTCTTACGAGTACTTTTCATTACAAATAAAAATATATTCCCAGTGTTCAGTATTCTCCTGTATATTTCCGTCATGCCTCGCTCTTAATGTTTCAACAATGTTATGTCTCAAAATGAGCCTTACACACTTCATTAAAAAAATTGCTCAAACGTAGGCATGTTGTTAATCACTTCTGTAAAACACAAGGGATAAATTAATAGTATAACATGCAACAAAATAACGGAGTTGATTTATTGAAATAACAATATAATGGTGATAGTAAAAAAACTTTTTATTTGATAGGTAATTAGCTAAAACTAACATTAACATTCATGTAATATTTATAACGAATTTTATGTTCGAGAGGCAATCCGTTACAATAGAATCAGTGGAAATTGCAACTGAAAAACATTTTCTACAATCAGAGTGGAGAGTTACAGAATTACAGAAATATTTAACTGCAAAGTAAAACCTTTTTTTAATTTAATTGCAATGGAGCACACGCTCCGGTGGCAATCTTCCCCTTTTCCTGCACCCACCTACCTTTTCCCTCTACAAATTTTAACTTTAAATTCTTTCAACGTTTTTGGTAAATTATTCATCATTTCCCTTGGTAACTTACTCCAATCCCTGACACCCTTACATAAAAACGAGAATTTTCCCACACCCTTGTGCCTGAAATGCAATGCCAGCTTGTGGTCATGGTCATCTTCTCCCTTCCATGCACAACTTTTCATACCTACAACAATACATTTCCACGCCTCATCACCAGTATACTCCTTGTACACTCCCATGATCCTCTTCACCATCCTCCCGTCTTGTAATCGTTTTAGCCGTCGATTGACCACAATTACGTAACCTCAATTCCTGTTCCAACTTTCCATAATACTCCAATCTCTGGCTCACTCTTGCCTCCTCCCCCTCTTTTTCTGAGTATATCCTTCTCTTTTCCTGATTAGTTTTTCTTCGGACAGATTCTTTAACTCCAAAATCTTTCTTCTGAACAGTTCCCTGTTTCCGATGTATTCCGCCTTGATCCCACACTTTTTCAGGTAATGACGAACTTCTTTCAGCCACGGAACTTGAGTCTTCTTGACGTTATTTTGAAGTTGAGGATTTTCTTTGACGTTCTGTCTGGTTCCATTCTGTTAATGTGGCCATAGAATACTAATTTGCTCTTTATAATTGTGTTTGAGCCCTTTTCCAACCTTTCTTTGCTATCACTATGTTCACTGTCGGAAGTAATTCTCGATGTCGTTCTATCCCGCACCGACCTCTTCCTCTGCAATATGTTTATATTACCTTTTTAAATACTCATATTTCAGACGATGAATGAGATGAAAATACTGTTGTTTGTGTTGATGCTTCGTTCGGCAGTAAAGTAACTTTATTACGAATGTCTGCTATAGTTATTTGATATATAATCCGAAATAATGTTTTAGCCAAGTCATACATATGATTAACTATGGAGATAATCAAAGTTGAAAAATGCGACATTACGATCATCTTCTTTCAACAGATGCTGATTACTCATAGAAGCGAGATAGTATGTTGCTATCAAATTTACTCTACAATATCGTAAGAAAAAGTTATTTGAGACAGTATCTACAATCAAGCGGTGTGTGATATTATACTACCCATTTTGTCCGCTAATGGTGACAGCAATTGTTTGATAGTCTGTATTAAGTCCCAATAAATTTATTCTATAGTTCTTCCGTAAATAACATGGTGGACCTCT
This sequence comes from Vandiemenella viatica, assembly GCA_031002005.1. Classification (NCBI taxonomy): domain Eukaryota; kingdom Metazoa; phylum Arthropoda; class Insecta; order Orthoptera; family Morabidae; genus Vandiemenella; species Vandiemenella viatica. Next base: position 228,398,931 of record CM061920.1, on the reverse strand, counting down.
CATTGATATGAAAGGTAGCCTATTCAATCTTCTCAGGAACTATTTTAAGGTTCAGACTATTGCCTATAAACAAGTAGTGACAGGCATATCGGATAGTACTCAGTATTTGGAAATCTTTCTCTCTCAGACTATTACTTTATTCAGTGACCGTCAAACGGGACATAATTAAGCCTCATTATTTAACATCATAAAGCATTCATCTGTGCATCTCGGCAGCGTAGTTTTAACAACTGTAGACATCCCTCAGTGGAGGCTATGTGGTTAATTCATCAGTAGGAAGGATTTCGGTGTCAGCGAGGGAATGAAATCTCTTTGGCAGCCCCATCTCTTCCGCTTCCACTCTCCCTGAAGGGATTGCGGTGACAAGGGTATCTGCATAACATCTGAAACATACTTCTATTTTGACTTGAAATCGCTTTTTTGAATTTAAGTCCATCAGGATTCACTACTACAGTCCATGTAAAGTCATTACAGTAATTACGCATACTACTGTCCTTAATAATACGAATTTAGACTTCTACGAATGTGACACACACGAGATAGAACTAATTTTATAACTGTAACGCTTTTATTCCTCGTAATTATCATACTCGTATTTTCATATCATAGCTATCATACAAATTGTTTTGAAACTGAAAAACAATCAGTTCCTCATAAATTTGAATAAAAAATACAAAACAATGATTCAACGAAATGGAAGGTCAGTGGCACTCTAAAAAAAAAATCATTATTCGATCACTTGAACAAGTAATTTTTATTATTATGTTTGGGTTGCGCAACGTTTACTGGAATCCTAAGCCCCCCCTCCCCCAAAAAAAAACAAAAAAAAAACACAGCAACAAAGATGATATATTTTCCAGTTGCAAATAGGGGCTCGTAGTCTAAAAGTACTGCCATAAAACGTTTATAAACAATCAGTAGAATGGCTAGTACGCCGGAAGTGATTTGAATCCGCATCCATTGGACCAACCCACTGTCCCGTTTTATGAGGCATCAACGCAAATGGGTACTGAGAATTTGCATTCTTTGAGTTAAAGGAAGAGATCAGGTCTATTTGTACAGTCTCAGTTTCTCAGATACCTCGGGTAAAAAATAACGAAAGGCTTAGCCTTGCTTCAGCAACTTGTATCAACTCTTGGTAAATTTCCATTGATTTCGTTCTACGTTTTCACCGTCCTTAATAGGTTATATCGACAGCTGGTTCTGAGTCTGAATCCATTCATTTGTATTTTATACGTTTAGGTTATAACGAAATATTTAATCTCCTGGCACCATGTAGATGGGCGAGAAACACGTACATTGCACAAGGTCTCGTGGCAGGAAGACGCCAACAAAACGCCTTATTGTCAGCTGGAAGAGCCACCACTTCCGATCGTGATTTTGTAACTGTAAACAACTGCTTCCTTCCAACGTTCAAAGGACTGTGCCGGAACTCTTGTCGCTTCAAATGGCTGTAAAGCATGGATGAAGCTGCGAAGAAGCTAGGACCAAAAACATAGGCTACCTACTCACCATTCCAAAGAAGGATATTCAAACATGGAGTTTCAAGGAGAGTCTTTCATCGTTCAAGAGTCGACTACACGCTGTTCTCTACCCAGGAGCCATTGATCCGCTTGCTGTGGCGCGGTCAAGCAGACAGTGGCGTGTACTGATCTTCATGTTTACCAAATACTGCCTGCAGAAATTCAACACGTCACTGCTTCCTCTTTCTGGTGACAATATTAAATTTTAACCATTTCATATCGGGTCACTGTGTTTTTCCATAGCTAGTAACTCCCTTCAGACATGGTCAAAACAGTGTGACGCATTTCAGTCAAGTTATATTCACCTTCATAACTCTCAAATAAACTTAAATTTTATATTTTTAGGCAAACTAATAGTTACAGTTGAGTAATGTTAAACGATTTTCAAAATATGAAATATATTTTTTGTGTGTTTTGTCATTTCAAGTTAAACCCAGCTCGTTAATAGCTTTTTCCTTGATTTATTTCCCTTGAAGTTCCAGGTATTCCTTAACCTAGGATAATTGTCTCTGGTAATATGCCTCAGAAGCTACTCACCAACTTGGGAGTTCCATCAAATTTAATCCCAGGACAGAGGCACTTTGGTGATACTACTACCAACCATCTAGGGATTTAGATATAACTAGTGTTGTAAAAAAAACGGTTTTTCTTCTGACTTGAAAAAAAAAACATGAAAAAAACCTGTGAAAAATAACGTTTTTTTTTTTTTAATACTACTAAATCTCAAATTTGTGAGGCAATTATCGTTTAATATGACTGTTTTAGTGTTTATATTAAGTACTTATCTTAATTTTTAAATCTACTATATTTTTCTGTTTCAGTAGAAAAGAAAACTGTTTTAGAGTTTATATTAAGTACTTATCTTAATTTTTAAATCTACTATATTTTTCTCGTTCAGTAGAAAAGAAAATATTGACAACATTGACTGAAGTTTTCTTTTACGAATGGGGACTTCCCGAAGAGGTTATGTTGCATGAGAAGGAATCCCCGTTCCCCTTTGTTTGGATTCATACTTGCTATTTGAACTAGCGCTGCCAACCCTGCGAATTTATCTGTAGACCTACGGATCTTTTCAAAAAATTAGGAATTTTAAATTTATCTACGGCTTTTTGCCTCTTTTTATTACTTATTGTTCTTTCCTTATATACATATACCTGTTAAACTCTCAGCGTATAGTGATACTGAGTCATTAAATTGTCAGTAAGGGGACATCCATTAATTACGTGAGGTGAAATAAGGGGAGGGTCCAGCGAAATCTCACCAAGGGGGAGGGGGTCTACGGAAATCTCACGTGAGATTTGCGCCAAAGTCAATTTTAGGAGGGTATTTCGTCGAATAGTGAGGCTGTGACCTAAAAAAAAAGCTCTACAAAAGTTTCCAGGGCTATTTCTGGGGGGATTCTCACGGACCAGATCTCACCACAGGAATGGGGGGGGGGTCCCGTCAGATCTCACGAAATCTCACCATGGGGGAGGGGGGCGTCCAGAAATCCGTAAAAACACCTCATGAAATTCGTGGATGCCCCCTAATTATGAATCGTTTCCTTGCAACCGTTGGCGTAAACCAACGATTGAAAAACAAATAAAGCCTTTATTTTGTATGATAACAGATTTAAATTCAAACTTAAAAGACCTTAATACAGAATTATCGGCGCAGTCTTCATGCACAGTGTGTACTTTGCTCACAATTTAAAATTGCAATCTCAAAATCTTTTGCGTACAATACAAGGATAACCAGTAAAAGAAAATGTAATTATTTCTGAAGTAATATATCTAGAGGAGACAGAAGAAGAAGCAGAAAATTCCGACACAGACCGAACTAGTGTTGGTAGTGCTGATACTAGTGAATGTGGTACTGACATAGAGGATAAATAAAATTATGCTACCCATATAAATACATTTATGAATCATTATGTAAGACATTATATGATTCAGTAAGATTTAAAACACACATGTAAAATGTAAGTTCCATAAGTAAAACTATAATTTATCAAATATTCTGTTTTCTGAAAAAAAAAAAAAAATTAGAAAAAAAACAAGGGTGCTAGATTTTTTTATCATGTTTTTTTTTCAGTTTGCAACACTAGATATAACTATGAGAAGATTTCCGTTTCCATACCCCAACAACTCCGGGAAGCTGTTCATCTTCGTTCCGCACAAAAAATTAACAAAGTAAATTCGGCCGGTAAGTGGCCGGACTGAGGAAGAGACTCGGAATAAAAGAATGAGAAAGAACGGAAATCAGCGGGAAGAAACCCCAAATTAGCCACTCTCTACCAAATATATCTCGTTTCACGCCACCCGCTTTTCTGAAGTGTTATCGCCTGTGGCAGTGAGTGCTGTTATCTGAGCCAGTATGGCGCCATTACACTGGACAGTCTACCTGTGCTGTTTACACAATGTTTCATTATACAGTATCCTTGTATGTGTTGCACTTTTTTAAATTTTATAATACGATTTAGCATCTTTGTTTGTAAATTCATACAGTATTACCAAACTGAGACTTTTATTCCTAGTACATTTGGGTGTAACCATTGAACTTAGCGTAGGAAAACAGTTATAATCATTTATAACGCATCCCCTCCAGCATAACAGGGACCCCACCTCCATTATTACATCACTTGAGCACTTACTAGTTCCGAATCTTGTCATCCTATTTCACTTTTTCCTTTCTTCCTTAAAACATTTTTCTACTGTTTCTAGTCTTCTTTGTTCAAACTACATTATTCATCTGCATATACTACAATGCTTACCTACACAACATTTCGGTTAGTCATCTCCGGATGTGAAATGTTACACTCACTTCTCATCAGCACACTCACTGGAACTTCTGGAGATCTTTCGCAGCATCTATTATATAATTTCCTAAGCTGACTCACTCAATCACCTCGATAACTATTGGCTGGAGAACGGTGAAGTCGCGCAACAGCCGTCGCTCGCAAGCCACCAGAGATATGAGCAGAAGAAATTCCAGGTTATGTCCACAATTTAATAGCTAAGCAATTGCTACAAAATTAATTATCATAATACATTCATTAAGTTTGCTTTTCGTAGCATTTCATTGTTAAAAAAATATCTATGAAGCTTAGTGTTGAAGAACCGTTGAACTGCTGTTGATAATGAAAGCAACTTAAAAAACTTTAAAAAAATTAAATTACTCATGGTCTCTGCTGTAACCACAATTACCAATTGTCATTCCGGCTTAGGATAAGTTTCAATTTAATTAAAACTTTCACTAATATTGTTGCTTGACCAAACTTCATGCATTACGATTTATTTGCTTTTTACATATTTTACTGGCCACTTTCGTTAATGGTCTTTCTTCATGTTCGCTGTACGTGAGTTATTAGGTTATTTTAAGTGGACATAAGTCCAAATGTGTTATCTAACCAACTATTCTGGCAATTCATTTCTTCGGAGTTGTTCAATTGTTTAATAATATGGAATATGTAGTAAGTTCTCTGGCCATTACGGATATTATGACCAATGATCACGGGTGTTTGCCCAGTCTCAATAAAAAAAAAAAAAAGAACGTGATGCTTTCGAAGCAAAGAGGAATTTTTTAAACTTTGCAGAGTGAACTTTAAGTGTCAAAACAAGTCAAGTTTGTATTTAAGCAATTGTACGATTGCGCTATCGTCCCTGTTCATATTTAATATCTGCCTCTATTAATGCTTCTGAGTTCTTCAAGATCAGAGATTTTATTCACCCTGAAACACAGGTCAACCCGTCATAATCTTTCATCTTAAAACAGGAACTATTCTAGACCAGTGACGATACGCAAACAAAAGGTCACGGGCTTACACTAGTCTATAATAATTACTTACAATGACAGCCGATTGTATTTTTAATGACCGTCAGAGTTTTGGTTGGATTGACGCTAACCTTCACCTCTTCGTATCCGTAGTCAATATCTTTCTCTGCAAGTACCAGTTAAGTCATCTCCAACATCTGCTTTACTTATTGTCAGAGATGCGGCTACATGATTTCTCCGCCCATTTGTTTTTTAATTGAAATGCAATTTTTATGTATAATTACTAACAGCAGGGTACGGCTCTGTCAGGTTGCCTATCAAGATATGGCCGCAAGTACTTATAATTAAATTTTGAATAGTTAGTTTTTTTTAAATTTCGTTCACTTATTTTTTAAACAAATTATAATTATTTTTTTCAAAGAGAGACTGTGTTGCCTATGTAAAATTGGCCGGAAGTAGAGGTTGCCATCTGTTAGCACATCTCACTCTTAATATCTTTAACAGCTGGAATCCCTACTTGCAGCCACGTTTACATAGACAATCCAAACTTTTTTTTTTTTATATGTCTCTCTTTGAAATGAATTACAATTTATCCAAGCAACAAGTGAACGAAATTTTTCAACAACAACAAAAAAAAATTTTAACTTTAATTAAAAACACTTGCGGCAATATTTTGATAGGCAACCCGGCAGAAATATATTCTGCTATTAATAATTATATATGAAAATCGAATTTCAATTAAAAAACAGGTGGACGTAGATATCATGCAGCCGAATCTTAGACTTTTTCATATTTCTATGTGGACACCGAGCGTGGCGGTGTAACAAGCTAGTGTTCTGGCCTCGCATTTCGGGAGGACGGCGGTTCGAATCCCCGTCCGGGCATCCAGGTTTGGGTTTTCCATGGTTTCCCAAATCACTCCAGGCAAATGCCGTGATGCTTCCTTCAAAAGACCATGGCCGAATTCCTTCCCATTCCTTGCCCTCCATCCTTTCCCGCCTCTAAATGCCTCGCTGTTAGAGAGACGTTAAGCAGATTAAAATAAAAAAATCTATGTGGATCTTCCTCCGAACTGAATTGCCAACAACGTACTAACTAGGGCATTGTGTCTCAGAAACTGCTTTCGATCATCGTCATTTCTATAACGTATTCATTTCATGCTTCTATAGCGGCATATATGAGAAGTTTAATATCTTGGAGATGGAGTGGCTTCCCTGGTTGCGAGTTCCCGCTGGTGCCTGCTCTAATCCCAGTGGGCCGGCCGCTCGCTATCTGCGCGCCATTGTCTGCCGCTCTTCGGATCAGAACCGCTCTCCTCCCCGTTCCTCCTCGGTATTCAAATTAGGACTACTCACACGGAGCGTCTCGAATGGAAAACAAACACCCGTATCGCGACTGCCTCTTGTCTTCGTCTGCGCGGCTTACCGTCACCGTGAAAGATAACTTCGAGCGACAATTCTACCCAGCAACTGAGATTTCATTTACGTGTGTGAGTGTGTCGCCATAAATGTGCCCTATGTTGAGAGTACGTTACAGTTTCTGTAACAATTCTTTCCGTCACTAGTTTCCCATTTAAAATGCTATAGAAAAGTACAAACTGATCTTCACAATCTGGGATTTTCATGAGACGAATTTATTAACGTAAGCTTACTTTCTGTGGATTCTGATTGCATATCTATGATAAACTTCTGTGAATACGATAGTTGGTGCAATATTATACCCATTCAGATGAAAATGATAAGAAGTCCACTAAAAGTGATTATTTCGGCTTTTAGTTAAAACACTTGATTTTGCCAGTGTTTACGTAATATAATATGTAACTTTAAAAACATCACAAATAGTGGAAATAAAGCTCTTGATAATTTATAAAGTCTTTTATTTTCCTTCTAACCATTATTACGACAAATATTTTTAAAAATTATAATAAAATATTTTATTTAGTTGTGCCACCTTATATTATAGTTCCAGAAAAAAATAAATTAGTCTGTCATGTATTTCTCAAAATGTGAATTATCATTCTACCACTTGTTAGAATAAAATTCTTTTTCTTCGCTGTGAAGCGATTCGCTCTATTAAGAATATAAAAATAATCGGAAAGTATAACTGTTCTGGGAAGAACACCAAAAAAAAGTTCAGATAATATAATTCATGAACAATAGCTTAGAGATTTATTTATTTTTATTTTAACAAATCAGATAACTATTTGTTGACATTAAACAACAGCAATTAATTCTTGGCTATTTATGGATTTAAATAATTGGCATCAATATCATTCAAAGAGTGTGTCAAGGTCCTGTCGTTTGTAGTGAACAATGTTTGTCGGCAATTATTACTAGAGGTGGGCAAAGTGATTCACTAAAAAGAACGGTGTTCATTTGATCACTCTACGAAAAGAACTAGTTCTTTTGAACGGTTCACTAGCTCACTTGCTCAGTAATATTTGAGACATTTTCTTTTAAAGGTCTCACCCCTCAGAATCCGGTTACAACCCCACTTTTCGATGAAAATACTCCCCTTAAATCGACTTTGTGCAATTAGTAGACTTTTCTTTTTTTTTTTTAGCTCAACAGTCCACGTGAACCAGCTCTTTCTTGGTCTTTAGCCGACTCACCTAGAAGAACTACCGTTCAATTTTTTTAGTGAACGACTGCTCACTCGCTCTTTTAAAATAATTGCTCAAAATAACTTATTCACTCACGAACGACCCATCTCTAATTATTACCTCCTGGTCGAAGTTTTCATTTTAAGCATAGTTTTGAGGGCCCAGGAAGAGCTCGTCATCGTTTTGTTGTCGCCAGCACCCCTAACAAACAATACACTTATCACACACAGAACATATTTATATATTTCGCAGACAGGTGGCACACTTCACTTCCTCCATTAGTAAGTAGTACGACTTGCCAGAAGATATAATATGTTTGGTACCAGCAAGGGGATGCAGCCATAAGATTAAAGCTCCAAATTTGACCATGCCAACGATGAGTAAAATTCATCAAAAGCCTCCAATCCTCATTGTTTGGAAAAGGCGATGAATAAAAAGATTCAAGCCTGCCTTAAAAAACATCGCTTGACAAGACGTGACTGTTAAAGGTAGATGGGCCTGCGGCTTCTGTGTTCTTTAACGAAGTGGCTCTTTAACTTGTTTAGAGATATCTCACAAATCACGGGTTTCACTCCACACCATTTAATTTGTATATTACAGTCAGGTACATTGCTCACTTTTCACTTATCGAAGCTTGGTTACACCAAGCTGTGGTTTATAAAACGCTTTCCTTTAGTAATTTGTTCATCCGCTTTTTGCCAAAATCCATTCAGAAGTTTTTCTTTTTATTACTTACAGCCTTGTCTTGAGGATTCACCTCCCGCCTTCGTTGGGCGCACTTGAAAACATATGTCACAGGGCAATCTTTATGAGCAATGCTGTTTTTACTAATATAATCTGCGGTTAATGTTTTTTTGGTTCGACTACTAGTTGTGATTTTAGTGGTTTTGTTAAATAACAAATTCTCTCAACACACCCATTCCTTTTCTTAAGATACTGTGTGTTCACTGTCAATTCTTTTGAATTCATAACTTTTGTTTACTTTTATTTATATAGAAATACAGAAAAATTGTATGACGTTGATGGTTTGAATAACAATGTACTGGAAAGAAAATACGATGTTGGCATTGATAATTTAGGAGGTCCTGTTTTAAAGACAGAATTTGGCAGATAACTTAAAAATACAGTAAGAATTGATGAGTTTACTGCAGACCTGGAAGGGGAATTAAGAAAACCGAGGATACTTTTGAGGCGTTTGTGGTCTTTTAAAAAGCTTTTGATACTGTTAAATGAGACAAGATATTAAAAATGTTAATGAAGTCAGATCTAAAATATAGAAGTGAAGAAATAATTTATGATATATATAAGAATCAAATAGATATGATAAAAGTAAAAAAGCACGTGAGACTAGGTTGTAATCAATTCTTACTCTACGAAATAAAGAAGTAAAATGAAAAATTTGAATGTTGCAAAGGTGTTTAATTGGAAACAATCAATATGCTAAGATTTTCTCAGAATGAAGAAGTTACTGAGTTAAATGAGCAAAACCTTAAGAGAAGAATTTGGACTAAATATAAATCAAAGCAAGTCAAAAATAATTAAGTGAAGCTGAAATGAAAACATTAACAGTAGGTTCAATATAAAAGTATGGTCAAATGTAATAGTAGAAGTATGTGAATTTTTTATTTAGGAATTAAAATTACAACTAATGGCCGAAGCAATAACGATGTGAATAATATAATAACGCTAGTGTAAAAAAACTTCTGGAAAAAAGTATTTTTTTAGTTTCAGATATTGATCTAGGAACACTTGATGGTAGTGAAAGAATACCATAAAGAAGAAAAATTGAAGCATTTGAAATAAAGTGCTATTATTTGAGTGTAAAATACGAAAAGAATATGTTTTGTAAATTATGAGCGAGGATAGAAGTTTGTGGGATAGTCTCGCAGAAAAAAAGAAAGATGATGGTGACTTATATCTCAAGACGCGTGGAAATGTTAGTGTAGCGAACAGTTGATGGAAAAGGTATAGAGAAAAATTATAATATATGAAGAAGATAATTGAGGACCTAGGTTGAAAGAGGTGTTTTGAGATGAAGAGGTCAGCTCAAGATAGGAAGAGATGGTTGACTGTATCAAATCAGTCGACACACTGATGAAGTAAATATTTATATGTAGTATTAAAACAGAACACAAGGTTGGCTGTAAAAACTGATCGAAGAATTTTTCGGCGTTTGTGACTTAAAAAAACCAACAACAAAGACGACAACGACAACGACAATAGTGACGTCAACAACGACGACGACGAAGATGACAACAACAACAACAACAACTTACGAGTGAATGTGTTCAACTGAACTATCAGGTGTTAAAAAGATTCATGAGATGTATTCCTATCCTTTTCTTTTACCTCAGAGATGTCAGTCGATGTAAAAAAAGATGCGTTTGTAATAAAGAAAAACTGAGGTGGTGCCATGACATGGTTTTTAGCTTTTCGGTCCTGTCTCTTTGTGTACAGCGCACAGGCAGTGAAGTGTTTCAGACGCTGCTCTGAAATAACAATTGTGCCCCTGCGCATTTCGCTCGCTCAAGTCCTCGTGAGTAGAATTCCCGGCGTACCTTTGAAATTAAACTTCCAACGTCATCAGTTTTTCGCATATCATATTACGTTTACCAAGCTTTGTGACAGTAGCACACAGGACGAAAAAATTGAAACGGACGGAGAATTCTCTGCATAAAAGAGAGTGAACAATGTTTAACAAAGCCCTGCAATGTCTTCAGTAGTACCCATAACTATACAGAAAGAATTAAATGGAAACACTGTACAAAATATTTCTCAAAATCCGGAACTAAATGGAATGTAATAGTGAGAGTTAAACAATTCTGTTGAAATCAGATATGCGTGAATGAATGCGAAGAATTTCGCAGGACCAGGCACACAAGAGGAACCCTAAGAGAGAAGGTTATTTTTAAGGCGACCTCCGACCCTGTCTCCATCTGAATATTGACTTTCGGATCAACTTCAGGGAGGAAGCGATTACAGTGGCTCGCTACATCGGCAGTCATCCTAATAACCGGACTCATTGAGGTAAAAGGGGACACAGTCCATCTCACACGATATCGCAAACAGCAAATAAGAAAGGCCTGTTTCTTCATCTACTCCAAAATGTTCAATAAATATTTTAACGAGAAATGTTAACAGCATAACTATCTGAGCTAAAATAAATAGTTCAAGATTACAGAATAATAATTCCTAAAATAATTCGCAATTAGTATTCATTGAAAGGATGTCAGACAAGATCAGAAAGAGGAGAATCAATTTTTTTGATCACATAATGAGAATGGATAACAATAGACTTACAAAAAAAAATTCAATCATGTTTACAAGAGTAAGAAGGGCAACCAGTGGATCCAAGGAGTAAAGAAAGATATAATTGAGGTCGGAATAACAGAAGATTTAATACAAGATAGAGCAACTTTTAGGAGATTGATCCAAAATTTCAAGGGTTTCCAGGAGAAGAGGAAATGTAGTAACATATGGACAGAAGAAAGGAGGAAACAGCAAAATGAGAGGATGAAGACCTATTGGAAGTCAAGAAAAGAAGCATCGAAATGAATGCACGGGATTACTTTTCGTGGTCCTTAGATGTCCGATATCGAAGAGAAGGAGAAGGGCAATATGTGATAATTTTTTTATTACAATTTCTCACATTTAGGCCTACTAAACAGACGAAGATGAAAATGCCAGTATCGTAACAGCGGATGGTAGCGTGCACACAGATGGCGAATTTTACTGCCAGCTTCCTGAATAATGAAACACTTGTAAACAATTTGATATACGTTTTCTTTTTTCAGAGGTAATAATGTCAACATGGGAGACATATTAAATGTAATAATCGTTGGTGGAGATGTTTCTGTGAAGAGCAATCTTTAGCGTGGCCACAATAAACAGATAGGAAATAGTAATGAAGTCTATCAGGTGCAGCGATGCAATTCCAATCTTTAGATGATCATTTCAAACGCATGTACCTACAACGAAATGCTTTTTAGTTACTCGCTTCACGTATTCTATGTTATCTTCTTGGAGTTCCGTACCGAAAGATAAACACTGCGTTGCTTGTCCGTTTCCACAGACCTTTAGCTCTTAAACAACTTCCAGTTTGCAATGAATTGTTTGCTGACATATGCACATATGCCTAGAGCTTGTAACATAACAGTAGCATTCCGCCGCTCCAAAATGAGCGCATGACTACATTGTTTAAAGTCAGTCGTTATCGAGGTATGGTAGCGGACGGCTCGCGTCGCGTAATGTGAGGCGCTATACTAACTGTGCGGGTGTAGCAAGAAGTAAGAAGAATGAATGAACTAGTTTAACCATTGCGACGTATGTTTTAAATTGATTTGAACAGTGGGTTGAGATACCAGAACAGTGAAGTGTGGCATCGAAAGTAATATAGTGTGGACTGATTTGGATTAATAACTTTCCTTTTTTTCTAAGAATCTTGCAATCGACGGATTACGAAGTTTCAATAGCCTTATCATCTAAATTCTGATAGTGGCCAACTGGTTTGATGTGTACTTTATTCTAATAATGTGTGGAGAACCTATTTTCATTACTTAATACTTGAAAATTTCTCTTAATTAGTTATCCTCACACTTTTATCGGACTGGTTTGGACCCTATCTGGCGACCGACGGCGACTACGAACTCATTTATCCGGCTTCTAGTGCTGTATGTCAGTAATTAAAACTTTAGCAAGCACGAAGTTCAGTCTACAGTAAGTAAGTATCATGTCAACCCCAAGAAAGGCAATAGTCTTACATGGCGACGAGTGACGGGACTGTGTGGTAGAAATTAGTCGTGTCCGGACAAAACCGCGAAGTGACAAAACCGCGAGGACAAAACCGCGCAGACAGAACCGCGAACGGACAAAACCGCGAACGGACAAAACAGCGAAACGGACAAAACCGCGAAACGGCAGCTAGGGTTACGTTATTATGGAGTACGGTACTGTAATTTATTTTGTGTATATGTAATTTATAATCTACGAGTTATCCCCTCACTGTTTGATCTCTTATGCATCAAAATATTATCCTAACGCAGTTTTAAATGATTTGTGGATCGCAGCTAGGGTTACTTTATTATGGAGTACTGTAGCTCATTTTGTGTATATGTAATTTATAATCTACAAGTTATCCCCTCACTCTTTGATCTCTTATGCACCAAAATATTATTCTGATAGGGAGTTTGCAGACGAGGAATTCTCTCCACTTTTGGATAACATTGATGATACATGGATTGGACGTATTCTTCGAGGAAATCGACGACGAGAACCACTATTTCCAATCGAAATTTGGAACCAAAACCAGAATGTTAAAAATTCGTTAGAGAGAACCAACAACTCCGTCGAAGGTTGGCACAATGCTTTTCGGTTATTACTTGGATCAAGCCATCCTACAATTTGGAAACTCATAGAAGCTTTCAAGAAGCAGCAAAATCTGACGGAGGTTAAATTGGTGCAATATGGAAGGGGAGATAGAAAAATACAGAAAATGACATATGCGAGAGTCACCTAGTCGATTTTCAATTTAGTTAGTGAATATGATTGTAGCGATGCACAGAAATTTTTTTCTGGTATAGTTCATAATTTCGATTATTAGATAGTGTGCTTGTGTATTTTGTTACAATTTATATTAACTTATTAATGGTTCATTGATGTATATTTCGTATAATCCATCTATATTGTATTTTTATTTTCCATAATGTTCATACTTTTGTGTAATTTTTTTAAATAAAAAAAATAATGGGGTGTTACGTAGATCACCTCCTCGTGGTGCACCCTGGGTAAAGCTAAGAATCTACGAACTCTTGTGGTTTTATTTATTCCTGGTTTTTCTGTATTCGCGGTTTTGTCCTTTCGCGGTTTTGTCCGTTCGCTGTTTTGCCCGTTCGCGGTTTTGTCCGTCGCGGTTTTGCCCTAGAACCAAATTAGTACTAGGAGGAGAGACAATTTTTCTCAAATCCTAGGAAAACACACAAAGAAAAAAAAGGAAAACTAGTAATATCAAGACGACGACAATCGAAACAGGTGTCGACAATACCCAAAGGTGCGGAAGAACTCCCACTCGACGAAGGCAGCGCGGTCAAGGAGCAGCGGGGAAGATATTCTACATTGTTCGGCGCGGAGCTGGGCAGCCGAGACGACGAAGGCGGGAGAAAGAAGAAACGTCGTGCAGAGTCTCCGAAAGCTAAGGACGCGCTGTGCGCTGCTTATTTGGCTGTTTTTGAAGGCTTAAATCCTTCCTAATTTTTTCCTCATAATTTTCCTTTTTTTCTGTGAAATATCGAGGAAGAAAATCGGACAAGATTTTTCTCTCCTAACTCGACAATACATTTTCTTCTCCTTTGCCATCTGTGATGACAGAAGCAATTATTTAAATTTCACTTGTAATTATTCCTATAGTGCAACCTTTTGTTTCCTTTTTTCTTTAAATGGCATGCTTAGCTAGATAGCTTGCAGCAGCTGGCGCTTCGTGTATAACGGCGTTGTTGTGGTCTGGTTGTCTGATTCGCGGGAAGCGAATTTACAATATTTTTTGATCCAGTTTTCTGTGTAAAATTTATAATCATGCCGGGTACGGAAGGAGACGCTAGTCTAAGTCTCGCTGAGGTGGTGGAAATCCTGAGAGCGGAAATGCGCTCACTAAAGTCAGATATGAGTACGAATATTGAAAGCTTAAATTCCAAGTTTGAAAATTTAAACACAAATTCTGAGATTCAAAATTCCAAGTTGGAAAATTTAACTCTAGACCTTCAGTCAACCACTGAAAGCTTAAAGTCAGATATTAGTATAAATACTGAGACCCTAAATTCAAAATTTGCAAACTTAAATTTGGACCTCAAATCAAGTACTGAAATCCTCCATGATAAATTTGAAAAGTTGGATTCAGATCTTAAGTTAAGTACTCAAACCTTTGATTCCAAGCTCGATAATTTAAAAGCTGAACTAAAGTCTGACGCGGAAGTGTTACATTCTAAGTCTCTGAAAGAACACAAATCCCAAATAGCTGAATTACGTAAGGATATGGAAGAGTATCATGCTTTGTGTAATATGCGAGCAGAGAACAACCCAGTTTTCCGATTTAAAACAAGAGTTAAAGAGTGAAACTAATAGTTTGCGCCAGGAAACCGACACCTTGCAAGAACAGTATACGCAGTTACAAGAAAAAAGCGATAGTCACTGCCACCGTATAAAGACGATCGAAGGACAGTTCCAAACATTGCAAGAAGGTACCCGACAGGGCTATGCGGAAGTGAAATTTGGGATGAAAGAGATAACTGCGGAGGTGGAACAGCTGAATGAGAAGTTAGAGAAATTAAAAGTGTCAACTGCCGTATTTGTGGATGAAAGAATGAAGGTACAGGCTCCACTAATTATAAAACAAGAAGTATTAAAACAAGTACCGGGTGTAGTGAGAGAAGAGTTCTGTAAATACAAAGAAACCGGAAAGGGCACAGTAATTCCTGTTCAATGCTACGACGAAAAGATTGATTGGGAAGAATTTTCTGACCGAAATGGCATCCATCCTGTAAAGTTTATTAAAAATTTCGAAAATTTTCCACCTTTTATGGCTGCTAGTGAGGAGAAGAAAATTAATATGGTAATAAAACATTTAAGAGCAGGACCTCGACTGTGGGCAGAGCAATTGGAGGAGGAATTTACATCTTTTGCACAATTCAAAGAAGATTTTTTGAATTTTTACTGGTCGGCAGAACGGCAGATCGCCGTGAAATCAGAATTAATGTGCGGTGACCGTTATGATCCGAGAAGAGGATCGCAAACCGATTTCTTCATGCGGTGCTATGCATCTTGCCGATACTTAGACCAGCCTCATAGTGAAGAAGAGTATGTACGAATGATTGCGGCTAGGTTACCGGAACAGACACAGCTAATACTTACTAGCCACAAGATCCGCTCCATAAAGGATGCTGTAGATATGCTGGGAAGATTAGATGTACAAGAGCAAAGAATGTACAGAACAAGATACCAGGGACAACATAACACTAATCATTTTCAAAATAACGGATTCAGACAGGAAAACCACCGAAGACAAGGGAATAGAAATTTTCGGCAAGAACCGGAAAACTCATGCCGGCAAGACGGAATTCAAAAGGAAAACATAGAGGATGGAAAATCTCATAGGCGGTTCCAGAATCACAACTACCGACCGCAAAATGAAGAACAGAGGGTAGCCGTGGTTTCAGAAGACAATACCAGACATTTAAACTAGTGCCTGCCACTGAGAAGGCTTCGCCAGCGGCGGAGGCAGAAAAGAGGCCGAATACAGCGAAAATATTACAAGTAAAAGAAGAAAAAATAGGCTTGAGGAAAAAGAAGAATCAACCAGAAATATGTCTATATGATACAGTATTTAATAACGAGGCTAAAGAGGAACTGACAAGATACGAGAACATTTTATTGACCAGTACAAGTGGAGAATTGAGAGCGGATAAACTAGAAGATTTTAAGGAAGGCAATATGGAAATTGAGAATGACGAGTACCAGAAGACTGAAATTAAGTTGATAGAAATCGATGTATCCGGAGAAGAAACAAATAGCGGTAAAGCGAGCCGGGAAGTAATTGAAATGGCACCCCAGCAATATGTCAAAAATAACAGAAGCATGCGCGCGCGTGACAGCAACCAGCGCTCGCGCAACAGTCAATGCGTAAGCACTATAGTAACCTGTGCCAAAAATAGTTTAAAGTGTGCGGCAGCCACGGGCGCAATAAACGAAGAATGCGGAACATTTTCTGTCAACTAAAGAACGGTATGGAGATGAAGAATCAATACCAACAGACTACGGAACTTGTAAAGAAGATGTCGGGAAGCTGAAGCAGTCACAGATATATGAAGAAGAGAAAAGAATTGACAGGAAGTCAATAAAATGGAAGAGTAAAAGTAAGTTGCGACTGGACGAAGATTTACCATATAGTGACAAGCAATTAACGGACATTACTAGCACTTGCTACTCAAATTTGAATAATGAAGCGAATCTAACGGCTCGCCAATCACAAGTCTTTTCAGTCTACAATAACGACCCGAGAGAAGATTTGTTGGAAGAAGAAGGAATTTTAAGGAGAAAGGAAGCCCGTACACCTACTGTTTTGGTGAAATTTAAATCACGACAAGTAGAAGCCTTGATAGATTCTGGCGCGGACATATCCTGTGTTTCGGAAAACCTATTTCAAATCCTTGTGAATGAACCTGACGCATGTTTACACTCGGTACAAGGAATGACAGTTACCGTTGCGAATGGGGGTAAAATTAAAAGAATCACCCAGCAAATTCGAGTAGATGGTGAGATTGGAGGACACAGGATTGAAATAAAAGCATTTGTTATCCCTAAATTAACCGTTGATCTAATTCTGGGAGTCGATTGGCTTGCCGAGAAAATGGTTAAACTGGACTGGGAAGAGAATAGTCTGCAATTTATTACGGAAGGAAAAAGAGTGAATATAAGTTATGAAACCAAAATTTGTGAAGAAGGAAAGGAAGCGGTTCAAGTTAGAGTCATTTCAAGAGGAGAGGTGCAGGAGTTTGTATGCTATGATGAGCTTAGTGAGGAAGAAGTGCAGCTGTCACAATTATTCGTCGAAAAGGACAGTGAGGATTTAATGTACTCGCAACAACAGCTCGAAAATGAAGAAGAAGCTCAAGTGCGGGTGCAGGAAATTATTAACGAGTTTCAAGAGATATTTTCAGATAAACCTGGCTTAATTAAAGGATATCAGTGCCACTTCAAGGTCAAGGACGACACTCCATTTACTGTTAAACCTTATCCTATTCCCTTTGCGCTGAAAAGCAAGGCACAAGAGGAGATAGATCGTATGTTAGAATGGGGTGTGATCGAACGATCAAATAGTGCATTTGTAAACCCTTTGGTCGCAGTAACCAAAGCTGATAAATCAATAAGACTAGTTTTGGGCGCAAGGGCGCTTAATAAAATTCTGGTTACTGAAAGAGACCATCCATTACCAGTCGATGATATCTTGCAAAAATTTCATGGTGTCAAATACATGAGTTCCTTGGATTTAACAGCATCCTATTGGCAAGTACCCATTGATGAAGCTTCGAGGAAATATACCGCTTTCCGATTTGAAGGCAAATGTTTTCATTTTCGTGTGTTGCCTTTCGGGTTGAATAACGCCGTAGCCAATTTTATAAGGGCACTGGATCAGGTGTTAGGAAGGCGATTGAGAGACAAAATCCACACGTATGTCGACGACATAATTATTGCTTCACGAACTTTAGAAGAGCATCTTGAGACACTACGAGAAGTGCTTACTGCTTTGAAAAAGGGAGGAATGACTTTAAAAATTAAGAAATGTGTATTTTTGAGGAAAAGATTGAATTTCTTGGGGCATGTTATACTGCCTGAAGGGATAACCGTTGAAGACAAGAAAGTAGAGGCGATCAATAAATTCCCTAGACCAACTACTAAGACTCAATTAAAAAGTTTTCTGGGATTGTGCGGTTATTATAGAAAGTTCATACCCGGACAGGCACTGAATAGTGTCCACCTCAGAGATCTTGGGAAGGCTAGGACACCTTGGAATTGGACTGAAAGTTGTGAAGAGGATTTTAATCGAATTAAACGAGAGCTGTCACAAAGGATTGTGTTAGCACACCCGGACTGGAACTTAGACATGTGTGTGGCCACGGATGGGTCCCACTACGGACTCGGTGCACAGGTTTTTCAAGAGGTTAATGTCGGAGAGGAAAATTGAGCAGAGAACCATTGCATTTGCCAGTAGAATGTTGAATCAACATGAATTGTCCTATAATACCACAGAAAAAGAGACTCTTGCTATTATATGGTGTTTCCAGAAGTTTCGAGCACTATTTCTAGGAAGAAAAACCGTGATATACACAGATCATAAGGCATTATCTTTTTTGATGAACTGCAGGTTGGTACACGGGAGGCTGACCCGGTGGGCCTTACTAATGCAGGAATTTGAGTTTGAAATTAGATACAGACCTGGTGCAGAAAATCTGGTAGCAGACTGCCTCTCACGTTTACCTGTCGGTTTAGTCGAAGGGAAGAATAATATTCAGCCAGCACAAGAAGCACACATTCATTATATTCATGGGGTGACAGGAGAAAATGAAGTTGTAAAATTACTGAAGAATATGAAGACCTTACAGGAACAGGATGAAGTGATTAAAGAGGTTAAGGAAGAAATTTTAAAACCCAACTACCAGGGAAAATTATCAAAATATTATTGTGTTCATAGAGACGTAGTCTTTCAACGAAATTCAGAAATAAGTAAGGACTGGAAATTGTGGATACCAGAAAAGTATGTAGATAGCTTGATTAACCATCATCATTTGAGTTACGGTCACTTTGGGCCTGGTAAATGTCACCGAATCATCAAGGAACACTGTTATTTTGTTAATATGGCGAGGAGGATAGCAAAGCTACTGTCCACATGTGACCTATGCCAGAGGACGAAGGTGGATAATGTGTTGAGGAGAGGAGAGATGAAGTGCATCTTACCTGAAAATGTATTGGAGTTAGTCGCAGTTGACGTGTATGGCCCACTGCCTAAGTCTAGGGGTGGAGTGACACAGATACTGGTCGTAATTGATGTTTTTTCAAAGTTTGTCCGATTGTACCCGGTGAAGAGGGCTACAGCCAAGCTGATGGCCAGTAAAATTTTAAACGATTTCGTACCGAAGGTTGGAAAACCTAGGAGGGTCGTCTCAGATAACGCCCCCCAATTTTGTAGCAGAAAATGGACCGAGAGTTTGGAGCAAGTCGGGATAGAGGTAGTGAGAACTTCCTTATATCACCCTCAAAGTAATGTTTCTGAACGAGTAATGAGAGAAATAGGGAGGTGGTTTCGATGTTACTGCACAGATAACCATCAGAGATGGGCCCTTGAAGTTGAGCACTTGGAGCATATACTTAATGACATACCACATGATTCTACCTCGGTAGTGCCGCGGGAAGTCATGTTCGGCGAGAAGGCACTCCGTATTGTAACGGAATTCGTAGAGTTTCCTACAACTCGTCAAGTGAACCGTGAAGAGTTGATTAAGACAGTTCAACAGCAGATGAAGAAGCAAGCTCAGAGGAGGAAGAAGCGGCATGATCAAAGAGGGGAGGCGATCGACTATAAGCCGGGTGATCTGGTACTGGCGCAGACGCATTATAAGTCCTCTAGCAGAAACAAAGAAATTAGGAAGTTTAAGTATTTGTATGAAGGCCCGTATCGGATTGCTAGTTGCCCTAGGAAAAATTCCTATGTATTAGTGTACCCTGTTAGTCAAAGGATCAGGGGTACCTTCAATGTTATTTCCCTTAAACCCTACAAGATGTTACCAGAAGATTTATCTGACTAAAAGAGGGGACACCCTTTATCCTTATTTTTCTTAATTTTTTTTTGCGTATGCCTATTTCCTCACCGCTTCGGCGAATAAATCCTTGACTTTTCCGGCTAAAGCCAGCGAAATAAATCTACATTTCCAATTACCCTACCCTGCCTGAAATATGCCAAAGCAGCAGCAGCAACAACAGTAGGCTTTGTGTAGTGCAGTGCAGTGCAGTGTAGTGCGTGAAGTGCTTCGACAAAAGTCGTATCGAGGTTAATGACCTCTACCAGTGTCGCAACCGAGGACTCCACCCATAGAGCCTACGGTAGAAGCGAAAATATTATTTTTGTCATGTTGTATATATATGTTCTTTCTTTTCAGTTTTATTTTCTTGAGAGCTGACAGTCTATTTGAGAACTGTGACCACGAAAACTATAACAATTTCATGTGGTTCCTTCGTGTATTTTTTTTTATATGTTTTCTTGATGTTGTTTGTATGCCTGTTTTTTTTTAATATGTTAAATGGCTTTGTGTATCTTATGTTAGTAGTTTGGCCACACTCGAGAGTTTGAAACTTGGTATTTGTAAATTTTCTATTTTCTTTTTTTTTGTAATGATAATTCTTCAGTTTCTTTTGGAAAAAACCTGAACAATTATCACAAATTGGTAGTTGGGGAATGTAACATAACAGTAGCATTCCGCCGCTCCGAAATGAGCGCATGACTACATTGTTTAAAGTCAGTCGTTATCGAGGTATGGTAGCGGACGGCTCGCGTCGCGTAATGTGAGACGCTATACTAACTGTGCGGGTGTAGCAAGAAGTAAGAAGAATGAATGAACTAGTTTAACCATTGCGACGTATGTTTTAAATTGATTTGAACAGTGGGTTGAGATACCAGAACAGTGAAGTGTGGCATCGAAAGTAATATAGTGTGGACTGATTTGGATTAATAACTTTCCTTTTTTTTCTAAGAATCTTGCAATCGACGGATTACGAAGTTTCAATAGCCTTATCATCTAAATTCTGATAGTGGCCAACTGGTTCGATGTGTACTTTATTCTAATAAATGTGTGGAGAACCTATTTTCATTACTTAATACTTGAAAATTTCTCTTAATTAGTTATCCTCACACTTTTATCGGACTGGTTTGGACCCTATCTGGCGACCGACGGCGACTACGAACTCATTTATCCGGCTTCTAGTGCTGTATGTCAGTAATTAAAACTTTAGCAAGCACGAAGTTCGGTCTACAGTAAGTAAGTATCATGTCAACCCCAAGAAAGGCAATAGTCTTACAAGCTCCCTAGAGCTCCTCAAGTACAAGACTAAGATATTTTTTTCCGATGAAAAATAAAGATATGAGCAACCGTGAAAGTTGTAAATTTTAGGTTTTTTTAGTTTTTTACCACCTCTATATAGAAAACGGTATCACCTAGAAACTTGAAATTTCCTCTGAATATCGACCATATCCTGCATTTAAAAGAGAAATACTTTCATCTAGTATAGTTTTTAGATTACTTAGATTTATATGAATACTAGTGTATTGAAATTGCTCTTATTCATCTTAAAGTACTAGATAAATACTAATAAATTTGATTGGAAATAAACGATTGGATTCGTAGTATAAGCAAACCTGAAAATATATTAATCGTTAATTTCTGTGCCAAGTGACCCGGCCACATACCAAATATGTAATAATGGCATGAGAGGATGAAAACCTAATTGAGCGAAACTTGACTCATAGTTTTCCGGTTTTTCTATTGCTTTTCTGTACCATCTACTATCAAATTAACGATTTCCAATTTTTTTTCCGAAAGTGACCCGCCTCTCTTTTTCTTTCCAAACATTATTTCATTAGCTTCTTTCATTAGCTTCTTTATGCACACATTGCCTCAAAAAATGTTCATTTCTTGCGTTACAAGTCCATGTAGTTTTGAACACCCTCCGTGAAAACAATGTTTTAAATGTTTCTGTTTTAAATATTTCTGTGTTCCCTACAAGTGAAGCTTCGTTTCACTAAAGTGTTATTCTGTTTACATGCCAGCACAGGAAGTTTTTTCCGTTTCTTAAGCGAAAATCTGATTTTGAATAATTTCTCTTTTGCAAAAGACTCTTTAGTTCTAATCGGACTTGACGACATTTTTGCAGGTATCCCAAAATATAAATTTCGTAAAAAAAAATAACAGTATTGCAAATCATATCATTAGCAGATAATATGTGTAAGGGATGAATTTCGGGAAATCACTCTTTAATCTCAACAAAATGAATTATTCATATAGTATGAGCATTTATTACGCATGAAAATATTGTAGGCCTATTACGACAGCAATAGGTTATCTGCCTGCTTACAAAGCCAAATGTATTGATACATCATTCCTTCTTAAAACTGTTATTCATCATTAAGTGTAAACAAATCCATCAATAAAAAGTTACCTATCATGACATCCCGTGTAGTCTTATCAGTAACTATCCATATCAGATATTCTAAATCTTAAAAACTGTAGTTAACTAAGACTCAATTACGTGTTTAATGCTTGTTTTCCGTAAGAACTACTATGCAAGAGCAGAAAGTGTAATGGTACCCTTATAAGTCGCAATATGACTTGATGACGTAACTCTGAAATAAGCTGCAGAAAGCGTTGTTTAACATATTCACCAGGCAGACGAATCGTGTGGCGTCACTATTATTTCGAACCATAGGTATTAAGTATTTTCCGAAGTGGCGAAACTACAAAATTTCTAACAGAGGGCCATATAATTAATTCATTGTAAGTGTACCGCAATGTTACCATGTATTTCTGTTCCTTTTGTGTGTTTTTTTTCCAGTTCCACATCCTTAGTTATTGTTAATTACGTGTGCATACTCACTATGGCTCTGGCACGCAGCGTCAGAAACTAATTAGCAACCGAGTAGTTCGTGACAATTGGTCGGGGGTTACTTCCCGCCATGGTTGGTCACATTTTAGAAAAGTTCCTCTTCCGCCAGACAAGAACAAGTCCCCGAAGCTGCGCTCGGCTACACCGTCAATTCGCTGTCGGTCTACCAGTCCACTGGACACATGAACAAACCAAGAACATTAATGTTGTTCTGTAAAAACATTTATCCTTTTGCTACCACATTTACATGTCATATTACACATGTATTCTCTCATGACATTGGCAGGCGTGCTGCAGTATCGACACAGCTTTCCGAGAAAACCCAGTTTTTGATACATAAAAAGTTATCAATCTCAGTTTCTGCAGTAAACCTTTTTATTTCACGCCTGCAGATACCAACTTATCCGCCACACTCATTCAAAGTCAATTTATGTCTTTCTGCACTGTCCGCTCGTCTTTGCGAATAACAATTAGGGGTTCGTGGTTGTCAGTTTGGAACCCTTGCCTACCTGACCAGGTCAGTGTACTTCCCCTCCCACATTCTTCGTTGTGGACTCAACCTATCTTTTGATGCCTCACGTCCCTTGTCCAGTTGCAAAATCACTTTTATGTCGTCACTTTACAATTAACAAAAATGTAACATAACAGATATTTAAACGTTAAACTTTTATTATTGAAGTTACAGATTATTGTTTCCTGTTTCCTACGAGGTACTCCCCTCCTATATTTACACATTTGTTAAAGCTGTGTTTTTCTGACGCCTATAACGATTATCCTCAAAAGTCATCGCGTAAGTCTTATACATCTTAGAATCAGTATACTAATGAGTTTGGAACATGCGATATTATCGTAGTTATTAAGCCGCCAAAAGTTTGTGTTCCGGGATTGTCAGTACTGTACACACGAAGCGCCATAACCTGCCAACGAGTATGAGAGTTGATCTTCTGTGCATGGGCGTCGGCAGGATTACTTTAAGGGAGGTGTATCTGTATCTTTTTTTATACATTACATATAACACTTATTACTTATTAACTAAGTATAGTGAATTTATTGACAAGGTATTGAACAAATTTGGATAACAATCTAGGCGCCTTAAGTTACACTCCTGGAAATTGAAATAAGAACACATTGACGCCGGTGTGTAAGACCCACCATACTTGCTCCGGGCACTACGAGAGGGCTGTACAAGCAATGATCAAACGCACGGCACAGCGGACACACCAGGAACAAAAGTGTTGGCCATCGAAGGGCGCTAGCTGCGCAGCGGTTGGACACCGCCGCAGTCAGTGTCAGCCAGTTTGCCGTGGCATACGGAGCTCCATCTCAGTCTTTAACACTGGTAGCATGCCGCGACAGCGTGTACGTGAACCGTATCTGCAGTTGACGGACTTTGAGCGAGGGCGTATAGTGGGCATGCGGGAGGCCGGGTAGACGTACCGCCGAATTGCTCAACATGTGGGGCGCGAGGTCTCCACAGTACATCGATGTTGTCGCCAGTGGTCGGCGGAAGGTCCACGTGCCCGTCAACCTGGGTCCGTACAGCAGCGACGCACGGACGCACGCCAAGACCGTCGCATCCTACGCAGTGCCGTAGGGGACCGAACCGCCACTTCCCGGCAATTTAGGGACACTGTTGCTCCTGGGGTATCAGAGAGGACCATTCGCAACCGTCTCCATGAAGCTGGGCTACGGTCCCGCGCACCGTTAGGTCGTCTTCCGCTCACGCCCCAACATCGTGCAGCCCGCCTCCAGTGGTGTCGCGACAGGCGTGTATGGAGGGACGAATGGAGACGTGTCGTCTTCAGTGATGAGAGTCGCTTCTGCCTTGGTGTCAGTGATGGTCGTATGCGTGTTTGGCGCCGTGCAGGTGAGCGCCACAATCAGGACTGCATACGACCGAGGCACACAGGGCCAACACCCGGCATCATGGTGTGGGGAGCGATCTCCTACAGTGGCCGTACACCTCTGGTGATCGTCGAGGGGACACTGAACAGTGCACGGTACATTCAAACCGTCATCGAACCCATCGTTCTACCATTCCTAGACCGGCAAGGGAACATGCTCTTACATTCAAACCGTCATCGAACCCATCGTTCTACCATTCCTAGACCGGCAAGGGAACATGCTCTTCCAACAGGACAATGCACGTCCACATGTATCCCGTGCCACCCAACGTGCTCTAGAAGGTGTAAGTCAACTACCCTGGCCAGCAAGATCTCCGGATCTGTCCCCCATTGAGCATGTTTGGGACTGGATGAAACGTCGTCTCACGCTGTCTGCACGTCCAGCACGAACGCTGGTCCAGCTGAGGCGCCAGGTGGAAATGGCTTGGCATGTCGTTCCACAGGACTACATCCAACACCTCTACGATCGTCTCCATGGGAGAATTGCAGCCTGCATTGATGCGAAAGGTGGATATACACGGTACTAGTGCCGACATTGTGCATGCTCTGTTGCCTGTGTCTATGTGCCTATGGTTTTGTCTGTGTGATCATGTGTTGTATCTGATTCCAGGAATGTGTATATAAAGTTTCCCATTCCTGGGACAATGAATTCACGGTGTTCTTATTTCAATTTCCAGGAGTGTATTATTCACACAGTGACTTTAATAATAAAATTTTTGTTTCTTTATCTTTTTCTGCGTTTTTTTTTCATAGCAGGGGGGGGGTGCATGTGCACCCCCTTGCACGCCCCTCCTGGTGCCCATGCTTCTGTGGGTTCCAGAGACGACAATCCTCGCGTGACCACTGAGTCCCTGAGTGAGAGTGAGTGACATGAATCTCTCTCTGTCCGCTCCTCGTCCACTGCACTCTCAGCCGGAGCAGCCGTAATCGCCTTCTGATCACAGGCTCGGCCGCTGAAAGCGCCCCCGTGCTCTAATTTGATTGGCCGCCGTCCTTTCAGGACGGGAAATTGGCTGGCTTACCGCTAGAGGGAGACAGCCCTCGCGTGCCCGTGACGGCACCACAAGACGCTGTGACGCGTGCGGACATTGGCTGGCGTCTGCATCCAGGACATGTTGCCCCCGGCTTCTACCGTGCGATTAAATGCAGAGCTAAGTGCAGAATGTGAGATTTGCATTATCTACAACGGATGCTAAAAGACATACCGCTACGTATCACTACGCTGATCTATTTAATCGAAAATCAGCTTTTGGATAATGGGTGCTTACTTTATACTTAAGCAATACTGCTTTACCCTTCCTTTCAATGAATCGTATATAGTTCTTCCTGCAGTTTAATTGCTATTCCAGATTTGTGAAGTATGTCGAAACAGTAGTGACAAAACTGAGTGTGGAGGATGACATTCGCGAAGACCCTGGCTCGACTCTACTAGACCCTGCCATCCGGAAGTGGTCTTAGGTTTCACTAATATAGTTATAGAAATTTTGATTAGTGTAGCTAGTGTCTTTAAAACTTATTAAGTCTTTGCTTTCACTCAAAAGAAATGTGGATGGTACATTACGACAACGCTTGGTTAATAAGATTCAGCAAATCTTATTTAATTTTTTTGTACGACGTTCTTATCTAAACTACAATTGCGTAGGCTCACTCAGCTCGATGTTTATTGGCTGGAGAACGGTGATGTCGGCACCGGCTTTGACTGGTAACAGCGACCAGAGATATTACTTAAATACTTTATGTGAACAATCTAATAGATAACCAACTGCAGTGAAACACATTAATTAAGTTTGCTTTCTGCAACATTTAATTCTTTAAAAAAAATATGTTATAACTTTACGCCTATAGAAATGTGGAATAAAATTGTAATTTATGATTCAATGAAGTCCTTCCCATTTTTACCATTTTTAAATCGCTATTGTCACGCTGCTCGGCGTTATTAGGTATGTACCTACTTAAATCGGACATGAGATTTAAAGCTACATCATACCTGATGTTGAAGCTAGTAAAAGTAAAAACATGTGTGAATTTTAATTGAGTTGCCTTTACTTTTTACGTTGGTTGTGTTTTCATTGATTCTTGGCCATTAAGTTATTTACTTTGCCATCTTTAGGTATTTAGCGTGATCGTCTGTCCGTGTTTAATACTTCTGTTATTATCTCTAAGATCTTTCAAACTAAAGGAACTTTTTTTTTTCAAATTTTGCAGACGGATTATTGAGGATGAAACACAGATCAGCTTGGTATTTTAGCCAGATCAGATCAAAACCTTTAAGCATAAAAATAGAAACTAACCCGTGACCATTCTCAAAACACCGTCACGGGCTGACAATAGTTTATGTAACTGGTTTGGGGAAAAAAACCGACCAGTTTCCCGTAGTTTAATTCACCTTCAGCATTAAAGTCTTACGGGAATCTGGGATATTTAAATGATGGGAATATATTCTGCAAGCTATGTCAGAGATACGGTGGACAAAGTTATTTAATAATCTACGTTCTTAGGCATAACGCATGACGCTTACGTGTGTACTCCCTGCCGTATTTTGCGCCAAAATATTCGAAGCAACACAGTCTGCACTCTGATATATATGGCATATCATTATCGTTTTAATAAAGTAAAAAAAATCCACTCAAATACAGATCTTGATCTGTATTTAACTCTAAAGAGGCCGCTCTGCGAAATTTGAAGAATATCTGTTGATGTTGAAACGACTTAGAAATATTAAAGATCGACAGAGACAAAATCACTATAAAGTAGATAGATAACACATAAACTCTGAACTGTCGCATACATTAGGGGGCGTCCAATAATTACGGGGTGAAATAGGGAGGGGGGGGAGGGTCCGGCTAAATCTCACCAAATCTCACCAAATCTCACCAAATCTCGCCACGGGGGGGTCCAGATTTAAAAAAAAAAAAAAAACTCACATAATTAATAGAAGCCCCCTTAGTAATTAATGGATATGGCTGAAAGATTGTCAAGAAAGACTTTTCATTATTCAACTAGAGTAATACGTAATGAAATTCTAAGCACTGGTGCCACCTTTACTGGCACGGTTAAATTAACGACATTTGTTTTTTATGATCTCGTACTAAAATTTATTCATGTTCTGGTTAATAGCCAATACTTAAGCTTCTTGAATCAACATGTATAATATTTATGTGTGATTTAGTAAAGGAGAAGAGAAAGGATGTCTCTTTGATGTACTCCATACGTTGCGAGCAGCTGTGATGATGATGCGAGAGGATGAAGCACATTTCTTAAGCCCTGGAGACATGCTCTTATCTCTACACTACCTGTATTACAGCTCATCCATTCTCTCCCTCATCTAGAGACTCTGGGGACACAACACGCAGGTATCAGCAGTAGCACATTGGTTTTGAGTGTCTAAATCAACGTAGTTCATATTCAAATAAAAGCTTAAAGAAACATTATAGTGTTTACTAAGCACTGCAATATACCACTTCATCATTTTGCAATGATACAATAAATATTCTTTATGCATACGTATTTAATCAACTTTGATTGCCTGCCTTGTTAGTATCATTTACTAGCAATTAATGGACGCCGTAGAAAATAATTCATATTAAAAATAATCCATTTTGACGTGTGAATCAATGAACTTAATGATTAGGAGGGATGATATTACTTCTATATGAATTATAAACCACATGAAGTTATAAATTCACAAGAGTTTATTTTCATTGTACTTTAAAATTCATATAAATTTTATTACTCGTGTTTCTCATAAAACAATTAACAAACAGTTGATACAAATGAATATTTAAATGACTCGAAATTAATATTGATTATTAAACAAGAACATCCAGATCATTGTACAAAATGATGATTTTAGCTCAGTTAAGAATTGGCGGAACATTATATATTCTATCGTGTGATTCACATCAACAGAGCGTTTAAATTGCAGTGGGGTGGAGGTTAAATCGCAGATATTACTAAAATTAAGTCTTTCATGGGCTGCTTGAAGTCGATGTTGCACTATGTTCTTCACCTGACTGTAATGTTATGAAACGGCAATGTGCTGACTGCATCTAGCGATCTTGCCTCGCTATTGTAATCGCGAACACTCAGCTGCAAGTTCGCTATACTTGCAGATATGCTACTGTATCAGCAAGTCCGATAATTCAAGTTCTAACAGCAAGTATCGTAGCCAACATGTAAATACCCGAAAACTTTGAAAGAATTTAAAGATAAAATTTGTAGAGGGCAAATATAGGTGGGTGCAGGATAGGGGGAAGATGGGTGTTTAGGGAAATTGCCACCGGAGCCTGTGCTCCATTGCAATTAAATTAAATTAAATTAAAAAATACCGAACTGTAGTCCAACTTTTAAGCCAAAAGGTAAGTAAGTAAATGAAGCTCCTCGCTTCACTTTGTTCCAAGCAGTCTTCTATACTCTTTCTCCCACCAGGGAATTTTGGTATATTCAAAATCGGCGTCTTGATAGCGTCATCGGCCGACGATAAATTGCGCAATATAACTACAATCTATTTCATAAACTCACTCACACACCTAGATATATAATGGTAGGAGAACGGTGACGTCACGCGCCGGCCTTCGCTTGTAAATTAACAGCGACCAGAGATGTAACTAGAAATTCGATGTTATGTGCACAATTTAATAGCTAAGCAACTATGACGAAATTAATTGCAAGAAAACAATCATTAAGTTTGCTTTTCGTAGTATTTCATTGTTAAAAGTATATTGTCAAAGTTCATGGCTCAAATTGTAGTTTACGATTCAATGGAGTCCTTCCCGTCGTTACCATTTTTCAATCGCTATTTGTTATGCTGGTGGAGGGAACAGTCGAAGGTAAGAACTGTAGAGCAGTGTTTTTCATTCTTTTTGATTTCGCGACCCCTTTACAAGTTGAAAATTTCTGGCGACCCCCCCCCCCCCCCCGACCGCGACACATCATAGAAGACAAAGAAATAATTTAATTAAATTACTACGTAAATGTTGTTTTTTTTATTTTGGTACATTTTAATATTATCCAGATCTACACTCTGCAAGAAGCCGCGAGACTTTTGAAAGTAAGTACGAGGTAAGTTGGTAAGGCTATGAACTTGGACGCAAATTCGCGCGGGTCAAACTGCGTCGGAGACGGCGACGTTGCCACACCGCAATGTTCTTTTGTTTCAACTCTCAGCTCACTCAATTCAATTAAGTGCAGTCAACAAGTACGGACGTCATTCTTTGGTTTTTTCGCTTGCTCCGCGCGTTTGTAAAATGGATAAGTTTCTCAAAAGATCGCAGCCTTCAACATGTGGTACGAGTGTCAATAGCGGTAGTGGTGAATCAAACCCGAAAAAAAATAGACATTACGATGACAGTTATTTGAAATACGGGTTCACAGTCATAAATAATAAACCTCAATGTGTAATTTGTGGCGATGTTTTATCACGTGAGAGTATGAAACCGTCAAAGCTTATGCGGCATCTCACAACCAAGCATCAAAAAGAAGCCGATAAGCCGTTGGATTTCTTTGAACGAAAGTTGAAAGCTCTTAGTCAGCAGCAAAATACTATAATTCAGGTAATAAAATCGTTTTATTAATTTAATTTTAGCATGGATAACCGAATCAAGTCGAGTTTATTCTAATTGTTGCTATCTCTACTGTTGATGTCTTATGATGTTTATTTCTTTGCTGTTTGCATACAAATTTTATTATACTTAATTTTGGTTTGCAAAGGTTTCGCATGCTTAATTTTTATTGACTATTTCACACTCACTTTTATATTGTCTGGTTTATTTTCAGGCATCCAGTGTCAATGAGTCAGCATTATTAGCTAGCTATAAAGTCGCATATCGAGTTGCTAAAGCAGGGAAATCACATACAATTGCCGAAAATCTTATTTTGCCAGCAGCTCTTGATATGGTTGAAATTATGGTCAGTAAACAGGAGGCAAACAAGTTAAAAAACATACCACTTTCTGATAATACTATTTCACGCAGAATAAACGATATGGCCAATGATATTCAAGAACAAGTAATCGAAAAATTAAAGAACAGCCAACATTTTGCTTTGCAGTTTGACGAATCTACAGATGTTTCCGATTGTGCTCAGTTTGTAGTATTTGTGCGCTTTGAAGCAGGTGACAATATCATGGAAGAAATCTTATTTTGCAAAGCACTTCCTGCAAACACTTCTGGCCAGTGTTTGTACGATATGTTTTTAGAAAGCACTTGCGACTACGATATTGATTGGAAAAAATGTATCGCTATTTGTAGCGATGGCGCTAAAGCTATGACTGGCAAAAATAGCGGACTCATTGCGAAATTAAAATCGATAATGCCAAACATATCCTGGACACACTGTTTTCTTCATCGACAGGCTCTAGCTGCTAAGGTAGTATCTTCTGATTTAAATGATGTGCTCAAGGAGGTAATAAAAATTGTGAATTCTATCAAAGGTAAAGCCTTGCAAACCCGGCTATTCAGAATCGTTTGTGAAGATATGGGCTCGCTTCATCAAAATCTCCTTTATCACACAGAAGTCAGGTGGCTATCCAAAGGAAAGGTATTGACAAGAGTTCTAGAACTGAGAGCTGAATTGTTAATGTTCTTACAAGATACAAGATCTGAATATGCTAATCGTTTTTCTGACCCTATTTGGCTCTTGAAATTAGCATTTTTGGCAGATCTTTTTAGCCACCTTAATAATTTGAACAAGAACCTCCAAGGTAGAGAAGAAAATATTTTAACAGCTAAAGATAAAGTCAAAGCATTTCACGCAAAACTTCGTTTGTGGTTAACCTCTCTGCAAAACAGTATATTCGAGTCTTTTCCGTGTGTTCAGAAGATTGTTGAAGATAACGCATCAGACCAAAGTCTCGTAGTAAGGGCTCACATTCCTTGCATGATACAGAGCTTGCATAATTTACAAGAGAAACTTATGACATACTTTCCAGACTGGCATTCTGAAGCTGACAATGGGCGTAGATGGATTTTAAACCCTTTTTTTAGACAAGTCAATAGATCTGGCTGATGTCACCACAAATATGAAAGAATGTCTTATAGATTTAGCTGCTGATGGCATGCTTAAAATGGAATTTAATTCGCAAAGTATCGACGTATTTTGGATGAAAAGAAAACATGAATACCCAGAGCTGGCAAGGGAAGCTCTAAAATTATTAGTGCCATTCGCCACTTCATACTTGTGTGAACTAACATTTTCTGCAATGGTAGACATTAAAACTAAAAAGAGAAATAGACTGCAATTAGAAAATGATTTGATTATTAACGTTTCAAAAATAGCACCACGATTTGATAAACTTTTGAAAAATAAACAAGCCCATCCTTCTCACTAAAATTGTGTTTTGATTGTAGTGGTAGAACCTTGAATTTTTCATTCAGCCCGCGACCCCCCGAGTAAAGCTTCGCGACCCCCCTAGGGGTCGCGACCCACAGATTGAAAAACACTGCTGTAGAGGAAGACAGAGCTTGGAATATGTGGAGCAGATAATTGAGGACGGAGGTTGTAAGGGGTATGCAGAGATGAAGAAGTTAGCACAGGATAGGAAGAGATGGAGGATTGCATCAAACCAGTCGAAAGACTGATGACAGCCAAAAAAAATATATATATATATGCTGCTCGTCATCATTAAAAAAGTAAAAAGTGGGTGATTTTTAATAGCCTTTTCTTTTTAACTGTGGTGCAGGGTCACTTTCGTTATATAGGCCTACTCTGTAATCTTAAGATTATAAGGTTTAATTAATACTTTTGTTTTTAAGTCCCTTTAAACTCAAGAGGTTTTATTCAAATTTTGCAGAAAGAACCCTTGGGTTAGCCAGATCAGCTAAACCTGTCATGATATTTTATCCTAGAAAATAAGACTATTCTAGCCCCGTGACCACACCCAAAACTCTGTCATGGTTATCAATAACATTCTTTCTGAACTCGAATTTTCTACATGATTCCTGTCATTCCTACCCACGCATGAAGCGTTCCTATTGGCCCCTTGTACAGTGAATATACGGTGCTTCCGTAACGAAGCCAACCTTTAAGATTCCAAATGTTTAAACCGTCACTAATTTATTTACGTCTAAGCTCTCTAGTCCATGCAGTTACATCGAGACAGCATTCTTCACAAATTTTCCTTAAATGGATTTCATGAGACACTGTCTTTCCTTATGCTGCTTAACGAGCTAGAAGTTCTGCAGATCCCTTTGCAACTGCCAGTCAAGTTTATAACCCCTTGCCACCCCATCGTGGCATTTTTCGAGCGGCGTCGGTCCCCAGCGTCTCTTCTTGCACTGGCTCCCGTTTACCCTTCACACTTTAATATTCACAAGTCTCTGATAATTTAACATTAATTAATTATTAATAACGCTTTTATTTTTAAATCTGCCAGCAGTCGCTTGATTCAGTATGGACGCAAGAATAGACGACATACTAACATTACGCAGCAATGGTTTTTCGTCTTAGATAAATAAATCTGTAATACGAAAATAAGTTTAATTTTATTTCTTACTGTTATACATATATTCTTTTAGGATCAACAATTTTACGTTTCTATTATAACACAGTACAGCAAGTAAAAAACAACTACTTCCGTAAATTTCATTTCAACACATTTAAAGCTAAAGCCGCATGTATGGTTCAAACAGAAGATAACTCATTACAACAAGAACTGAGTATACTACGATATCACAAGAATTTTCTTCAAGAATTAAAGAAAACGGTACGCAATATGGTCTACACTTTAGGGCAATGAAGTTGTGCATCTGACAACATGATGATTTTTAGCTCAGTTAATAATACGCGGAACATGAAATATTGTATCGCGTGATTCGCATCCACAAGGGCGTTCAAGTTTTAATGTTCAGATACTAAATTGCGGTGGTGTGGTGTTAAATCGAACATATTCCTGTAATACATAAGCCACATATTCCCTTTTTCCAAGCGCCCGTCTAACAGTATAAAACAGTCACTGAGAACAGTAGTTAGGATTATTTTTTAAATGTGCATTTTTAGCAGAACACAGGTCTAAATTATCAGTGTTAATAACAACGTTACGAACACAATGTCAAAGAAACATTGATAATAGTCACCGTAATTAATCACATTTGTATCATTGATCCAAATAATATTTCTGAAACATGTTTTACAACGTTATAGAGTTTAAATTATTCCAGTCTGACTTTAAAGTCCTTAATGCTTTGTGGAAGTAGCTTTTATAATAACGTAAATATCACGTAATCAAAAAAGAACAGAACATAAAAAATTATTTATCCTAAGGAACAAATATAAGGTTTTCGGAAATGTTTGAAGTGTTTTTATGTTTTATATTTTGGTGGAAACGAGGGACTACTGCAACGTTGGCCAAGACTAATATAGGAAACAGTGCCAAGAAGTTGGGCGGATAAGAGTTCAAACTACGTCATCTACCTGCCGACTATAAATCTGAAAGCAAAAGGATGTTTTCTGACTTTCTTTAAAATTTTAACCCCCGAGGATATGACATTTAGTCCTACTGCTGCGGCTGAATACTCCGGCATTAAAACTGTGCTGTTACTATTATTTGCTGAAATTGAAAGGAATTAATATACGCATTGGGGAAAATAACAAACCCAATTTTCTATGTTTATTCTTAGTCTAATTAAAATAACTCGCGAGCGGAAATTTTGGAAATTGTGAAATACGGTGGCTGAAACCAACACAGCTATATTTAATATCTGTTGTAAATTACAAAACCTTCCTTCTTTTTTGATAACAATCAAATATTTTAATCGTTTGTTCATCTAAGTGTTAAAAAGAAGTATTTCCCCCTGCTTGTAGTAGTGACACGCGCCATTCGTGCCTGATGTAAGTTTCTCACATCGTTAAACATACAAACAATTAAAGGAGAGCGGTTTGGTGGCTCAGTGGTTAAGGCGTCTGACTGTAGATCGGAAGGTCCTCGCTTCGAATCCCTGTCTCGGTGGGGATTTTCATAGGCACTTAATCCGGCCTTCACCCCTGGCATAGCTTGTTATGTAATGTGAAGTACGCCAGAACGCTTCCGTGATTCCGATTTCACGTTAAACTGTAGGTTCCCGGTACCCGGCAGGATTGCCGGGCTAGGTTAAGGCGGCAACGACAGGGGCGGAATGCGCAGCCAGTAGAAACCCTCTCACCAGGTCATAACGACCACACGGAACTATTATTACAATTAAAGAAGAAGGGAGCAGAAGATTAAGAGTGACTTCGATTTTTTCGCATTTAACAGCAAACTATGCGATTTAATGTAAGTCGAAAGTTTGCATATTAAGTATGTTATACAATAAGATTAAAAAATGAGAGAGCAGTAAACAGCTACAGAGATATTTGGACAGGATATCTAGCTGGGTTGGTCAACATGGAATCAAACATAAAAAAATACCAAAAAGAGTCAGCTTATTATTAGCTACACAGATAAAAAGTAAAGACTTTTTTGTGATAATAGGGCGTAGGAGAAATTACTTGTTGAAGCCCTTACCTGTCAATATCTTGACATAAAATTTGACGGGACACATTGGCAGCTGGTAGGAAAACGTTTTCAAAATACTTCATTTATTGACGAGAGTAGTGAGGGGATGAGCCAGAGAAGTGCTGAAACTGGATTGAAATTGCTTGATTATTTTCATTTTTGCTTAGTGTAATACTCTTCGTCTACATTGA
Source organism: Vandiemenella viatica (assembly GCA_031002005.1). Classification (NCBI taxonomy): domain Eukaryota; kingdom Metazoa; phylum Arthropoda; class Insecta; order Orthoptera; family Morabidae; genus Vandiemenella; species Vandiemenella viatica. The sequence goes on along the minus strand of CM061920.1, from coordinate 228,363,295 downwards.
GGTTGTTAGAGGAGGGAAATGACAGGGTACAATGAAACGAAAAGAACTAGGCCACGATATATTTGAAGGAACCAACTCGGCTTTAGCCTGAAGTGATTTCGGGAAACTATGGAAAACCAAACTTTGGACGGCCGGACACAGATTCGAACCAGTGTCTTCTGGAATGTAAGGCCAGAGCGTGAACCAGTCACCGACCAGACGCGATACCATGGATTTCAGCATGGTTGAATAGTATGAAATCACATTATGGGTATCAAACACAGGAATTGGAGGATGTGCAAAGGAGGGCGGCAAGATTTGTTTGTTTGCTGGGTTGGTAGCCACTGGAAGACAGAAGGAGGGCGAAGAGAGTGCGGGGTGTGTATAAAGAGTATATTGACGATGACGCTTGGATGGATATTCGTATGAGAATTAGGGGAAATAAGTGATGATGAAATCTGAAGGAAGAGATCACCATGACCTCGGGCTGGAACTTGATTTCGTGCGTAAGGGAGTGGCAAATTTTCTGTTTCTAATATGGGCGTCACAGACTGGAATAAGTTACCAACGAAAATACAAGGTGTGTGAATTAATTTTGAGGGATTTTCAATAGATGGCGCCACTTGTGCTATATCGCATCAATCTCGTGTGAAACTATATTCTCGTGTAAGCTCTTTGAATAGGCTTTACTGTTTAGTATGTGACTTTGGGCTGATGTGTAAACAGCACATTTGTTTGCAGGTCTGAAAATGTCGAAGTACGAGCCAACAAAACACCATTTGCGGGAAGTGTTATTGTTCCTGTTCAATTCGAAGAAAGTCATCGAGTGCTATTGGAGACTTATGGCGAACATGCTCCGTCGATAAAAACGTTAGAGTATTGGTTTCGACGTTTTAAAAGTGGTGTTTTCGATACAGTTGACAGGTCAACCGAAAAAATTCGAAGATACGGAATTGGAAGAATTACTCGACCAAGATTCATGTCAAACGCAAGATGAACTTGCTGAATTGTTGAATGTTGATCGCACAACCGTTTCTAAACGTTTAAAGGCTCTCGGTATGATTCAAAAGCAAGGAAATTTGGTGCCATACGAACTGAAGGCGAGAGACATTGAACGCCGATTATTCACCTGTGAACAATTGCTTCAGCGCCAAACCAGGAAGGGATTTTTGCATCGGATCGTCACTGGCGATGAGAAATGGATACGGTATGATAATCCTAATCCTAATATTCATGGTGCAAAACTTATGCTCTGTATTTGGTGGGACCAGCTCGGTGTTGTTTATTACGAACTGCTTCAACCGAATGAAACAATAACTGATGAATGCTACAGAACACAACTGATGCGTTTGAGCCGTGCTTTAAAAGAAAAACGTCCGCAATTCGAGCAAAGACATAATAAAGTGATTCTTCTTTATGACAACGCTCGACCACATGTTGCTTGTGTAGTGAAAAAACATTTGGAAACGTTGAAATGGGATGTTTTACCCCACCCGCCATATTCACCAGATATTGCTCCATCGGATTACTACCTGTTCAGATCCATGGAACACAGCCTGACTACGCAGCGCTTCCAAACTTACGAAGATACGAAAAATTGGATTGATTCGTGGATTGTATCAAAAGATGAGTTGTTCTTTCGACGCGGAATCCGTATGCTACCAGAAAGATGGGAGAAAGTAGTGGCTAGCAATGGACAATACTTTTAAACATAATGATGTATTCAGTTTGTAACAGCCCTAATACCTGAATTTTGAATAGTATTATGCTGTATGAAATATTTGTAATGAGCTAAAGTTTGCTTGAAAGTTATTTGGTATGTTTATTTTGTAATTTCTTGTAAATAAGTGTATATAGACTTTGTTTTAGGTAAGAAAATTATTTAAAGACCATTTAATATGTTTAAGAACCGAATGGTGCAAGAAAATTTCTTAAAAGTTTGTAATTCCATGTATAAATGTAATTTACAATGTCTACAGGACGATTTTCTACCGTTTGAAAGGATTTCTGTAAATAATTTTGTATTTAAGTATCTCTAATTACCATTTCTAATCATTTTGTAATGTTATTAATTAATTTTGTATCAATTCCGATTGTTTTTAATATGTTTGATTGTTTGAGTGATTGTTAATGATCGAGAAATATCGGGCGGATGCCTTTGAAGAATTCTCGTAAATTCGATAGACTCTATATAAACAGATCGCCTGGACAGAGTTTGCATTAAGTATAAATTCAGTGTTACAGAGACATTCATGCAAGTATTCAGTAAGTCAGTATTGCATCTTTGGATTGTAACAACTATGCTTGTGAATGTCGCAGACTTGTTTTGATTTGTTCAAAATAAACGAACATCTCAACATAACCTTGTTTTTGGTGGACTTTATTAATTAATTAATGCAGTAATTAACCCACCAAAGAACCTTAACAAGTTGTTCATAATAAAACCTTTAATTTACAGAAAAAAACCTTAAAATTAATTCACACACCTTGTAATATAATATTATTCAAACACTGAAAGAATTTAAAATCAGAATTCATAAAGAACAAAGTAGTTGGGCTGTGAAATTTTTCTCCAAGAAAATAAAAAATAAAGTAAATCATTAAATAAAAAAAGTAAGAAAATTGTCACCGGAGTGTACGCTCAATTGCAGTTAAATAAATTAAAGCAGTTAGTAAGAAACAATAGTGAGCAGTGCGTTATTTAAGAACACACCACTGTTTTTCTCTTATAAGTGGATATCTCTTTTTTTGACTTATCTTGAAGCTCGATTACCTTGTTCGTAGCTTCACTTCAGTTTTAGGATAGTGTGGTTTTGGATTCGCCTTTTATCTAAGCTCTTAAAGGGGTAATTCGGCTTTGATCAGAATTTAGGTTGTTTGCAGATGCCACAATGGAATGTAATAGGATCGAAACGGTAGAAGACTGAACAGCTGCAGGTTGAACTGGATTGAATATTTAACTGAGTATATCAATCTGGAATTAAGCAAATGTCAAGAAGAGTCAATTTATTAGGTACATATGAATATAGGGCGAAGGCTTGAAGTTCAAATATATTTTCATGACATTTATTAATAAATTCAACTAGGCAGGACATATTGGGCAGGTGGTATAAAAAGGTTACAATTGATGAGAGTATGTATCATAGAAGTTAAAGAATTTGGTTACAAAACATTAGTTAGACCATTGCTTGAATATGGTGGTGTAGTTTTGGATTCACATTTTGGTTATGAGTTACAGGAGTTGCAGAGGACAGCAGTTAGATTTGTTTGAAGAAATTACAGCAGCACCCAGTCAGTAACGGATATGATAAAGGAACTGGAATGGGAATCATTGGAAGACAAAAGGAGGGTGCAAGGCCTATGTTGGGATTGTGGGCCGGAAGGATATTGGACGAACAAATAGGAGAAGCACATGGAAAGAAAAGAAAAAGATGATCATGAGAACAAGCTGGCACTCGATTTCCTGCATAAGGGAGTGGGAAAATTTTATTTTGTGGGTAAGGGTGTCACGGATTGGAATAAGTTACTTAGGCAAATGATGAAATATTTACCAAAAATGATGAAGGAATTTAAAATTAAAATTTGTAAATCACCAAAATAGACCAGGGGAATAAGGGAGGAATTTTAACACATTTAGCATTAAAAATAATAATAATAAATACTAAGAAAAATGTAATTAAATGACTAGGGAAATTGCCACCGGAGCATGCGCTCCATCGCAATTCAATTCAACTGATCTTCAACGAACATCTTAAGTGGAACCCTATCTAGGTTTGCGTTCATTATACCTTACCTCCACGACTATACATAATGACATTTTGTGTTTGTACCTCCTTTTGGGACCGTATATTCCAGAAGTACGGAAACACTCGTGAGTATTTCATATAGCTCCAATCCGGCTGATTAACTTTTTTGTTTGTTTACTATTGGTTGCTTTATTGGTAGAACAGATCTGACGACTTGTAGTTCTGTGATTCTAATTTTGTAATGAATGATGTATATTGCTTAATTTTAGAACCGCTATTACAGAAAATGTCTGAAACATGACATCCCAAATAATAATCTCAAACTATAAATACCAAAAGCAATCAGTTGAACACATACAGGGCAAACACATTTGAGAAGATTTCTCAACTACGAAACACGATAAAATCGAGAATTTCCATTTCTGCTAGAGAGAGATATAAATGACTGATTTTATTCTGTTAGGTATTACTTCATTACCATTTTTTATACGTACATTTTCTCTTAGTACTAAAATTTTGCAAAATACATTACCTCTTCTGTACACTTCTGTATAACACAGCCTCTTTAATCGGATAGAACTGAGCATTAAAACAAATATGGGGAATCTTGTTCTGAGATTTTAACAAAAATTAATTCCCCAGTTCATCCTGATTTATCAGCAGCTTACCTATTCCATTTATTTTCAAGATTCTAATAAGTTTAGAAGTAGTTGTTACTCGCGGCAAACGTATAGTTCACCTAGTGGAAACTAGAATTTAAACATTGTTTTCTGGAGACTAGGATATCAAAATTCTGATAGTTTGTATTTGATTTGATTAAACATGGAATTTTGTTCAATAATATGATTGTACAGTGGTATACGATACTATCGTTAATTGTTAATTAAGTATCAATATGTATCATAGAAGATTGCGTAGAACTACTTTCAATCATGATATTTGCTTGAGAAGTCGCAGGAATCCATTAGCTCCCACACTGTGGTAAACGTTCTCTCCTGGTTTCTCTAGCAGCCAGTGATAGGCGAGTGGGTGTCTGTTGTTACGGCAACCGCCGTCGCTAGGTCGCTCTCTTCTACTCAGTCCCTCAATTGAAAGCCGCACCGTGATTGGAGACCGTGTGGGGTGCGCTCCCACCTCAACCAATTAGCAGACGTCGCTCTCCGAAGTCGAAGTAATCACCGGCGCCTCGCAGGAGATTGCCTTTCCAGCTTTGACGTTACTCTGGCGTCTCGGTAATCCCCCGTATAATAAACCAGCTTGAAACAAATTAGCTTATACAGATATTCAAAGAGACGCAGTAATGTTTCTAAGATGATCGAAAGGTCACCATCTGCGGATACAACAAATATTTCTGCCACGTCGTACGTGAGCCGGTTACATTGACTGACGTATGTAGCGAGGCTTTGAAGAATATGTGTTCGAATCGACTAAACTCGTCGCAAAGTACCGATTTAAAATTCCTGGCAGTCGCGCCACAATAATCAAACCAGTCCATTCACACAGAGATTGTTTTCTATGTGTGAGCGAGTAGCAAATACATTTGTGGTACAGTGAAGATAAGATTATGACAGTAAATCGAAAAACCTACTAAACTGCCTAAAACTGCAGTCAAGATTACCGGTGCTACTCCAGGTACAGTATTTCGGCGATAAAAGGGGCCAAGTCGAACCGCTGAATTTTATTTACATCTGACACTTTTTCCTATACAAAATTCTAAAAGTGTAGACGAGAATTCGTTTTTACCATGACTGAGATTGCAATACATGGTATGATGTAAGACTCTTCTAAAGATTAATAGTGTTCTTCAACTGTAGCCATGTTTCATACTATAATATTTTCAATGCAATGTTGTTGCAGGCCATGATTCCGCAGTTATTAATTAATTACCAGTTGGAAGATAACGCCAATGCAACTGTTTAATTTATTTATTGTTGCGTCGTACGCGTTTCATCTCTCATCGAGGTATCATCAGCGACGAATCTGCGTTACAGTGTTTATATACAATTTTATATACATTTTTATCCTATTATTACGTAATTGTGAACATGAGATATGTTTATAGCTGATATTTACTTACTATTTTCATTTTTAAATAGTAAGTAAATATCAGCTATAAGAATATCTCACAATTACGTAAAAATAGGATAAAAATGTATATAAAAACTGTAACGCAGATTCGTCGCTGAGCCCGTCCGGGTATCCAGATTTGGGTTTTCCATGGTTTCCCAGGCAAATGCCGGGATGCTTCCTTCAAAAGGCCATGGCCAAATTCCTTCCAATTCCTTGCCCCCCCCCCCCCATCCTTTCCCGTCTCTAAAGACCTCGCTGTTAAGAGACGTTAAGCGTACCTCGCAAAAATAAATAAATTAAACAGTTGCGTTTACGTTATTTTCCAACTGGTAAATAATATTTTCGATTGGTTGCGAACTTGTAATAAGATTTGTGGTATTGTTTTAGAGCACGTTCTACGCTGTCTTAATCTTACAACATTCTCAGTAGCATCTAATACTTTATTAACTTGCTTAGCTTCAGTCGAGTTACACAAAGTTCATACACAAGCATTAGATAATCACTTTGAAGTTCATATAGTTCACTAAACACTTTGAAATCATGTTACTATAAAATCAGAATTAACCTACTAACAGTAGTTACTTTAATCAAAGTTACAACACTCTGAATACCTCAGAAACAAATAGCGGTAATAATAATAGACAACAGTCGACACTAGTAAACAGAAACACCAGGAGACTCTGATCAGCGTCAGGAGAGGGGGCTTGGAACAAAACAAATTAAATCTGCATAGTAGTCGCGTGGTTGTGAAGTCAATCGATTAATCTACAGACATAACTTAGCTAACGATCATGCTAAAGTATTTCCCCTCAACTAACATAACTACTTAGCAACTTACACCACGGAGCGCAATCTTTATGTATTCACAAAAGTGATGCACAAACTTACGAAGGCTATAGTTCAAGTCAACACCTTCTCCAAGCATATGACGAATGAATTAAGAGATTAGGGGGAAAATTAACATTGAAAGTAAGATCTCGGTTATCATCGGTTAACGGGACACTCTGGGGCAACCAATGAGAAGCAATCAGGATCTGTATACGGTAACGTACGGGTCTGGGTGCCTTATTAATTTATGAAACATATGAATTTAATTTTAATCTCAGGTAAATCTTATATATATATAAAAAATAGACGTATGATTTCCTATATTTCACTTTTCAACCACCACTACCTAGCACAGATCATTAGTCTTTGTGTGTGGAAGTAGCATGGAGTTTCCTGTCGTGCACAAGGTTGGTCGAATGCCGATAGCTGTGGGGATGTAGGAGATAAAATGGTTAAAAGTGGTCGGTGCAGGGCAGTTTCGTATTTCGACCAAAGACATGTGTCTCCGTATATGTCACTCTGCTGCCACAACTACATAGCATAGACAAATGGTGTTTGTGTGTGGTAGTGGTATCGTGTCTCCTATCGTACTATGGTGGTTAGATGTCGGTAGCTATGGGGGTGTGGGAGGTATGGTGGTTGAAAGTTGTCGACCTGCGGTGCTTTCATATTTCTAGTAAAAACGTATGTGTCATGGTGTATCACTTTTCAGCGAAGAAACCTTCGATTGTTGTTTGGCATTGGCACCAGTCACCGACCCTCACTGTTTCCAGGAAATGGCAATCGAATATGTATGACATCATGACTGATCAACAAAACTTCCATAACCTGGACATTTATTCAGGCATTACCTTGTAGCCATTCAGCCAGCAACTGTGTTTCTTTTATTCCTTAAGTGTGTATATAGATTTTTCTCGCGTTATTATTGATGATAACACAGGACGGACACAACACTTAATTTAAACCACCCATGTTCTAATCCGGACTCGAACCGACGACCCTTGCAACGCGAAGCCAGGTCGCTAGCCCCGTACCCTAAGTTTTGTAAAACTTGTTGTTTGGTAGTTTCAATGCTCTCTGTCTGGCGCCACATCCAAGTATCGTAACGGCCGACCTGCTTCGGTCTTCTCTGCTAAACACAACTAACTACCAATCGGTGTTCTGAAAAGTTCGATAGGTAAGACCAATCAGGAGAGCATAGCTGTCATTTGTTTGGATGACTCGGTGGGATCGCGGTATGAGTTGTTCTCTTTGTAGCAGAGCATACCACTCATCATAAAGCTTTATTGTGCTGCCCTTCTTGATGTTATTACGGTATTTAGCTCTCTCTAGAACCTGTTTTGTCCGTCTCGGTCACAAGTGATTTTTCTTGAAAGAAAATCAGTGATAAACGCCCTAATAACCAGAACAGGGACCTAAAGCTTTATGATGCGTGCCATGCTTTGATGCGAAGTGAACAACTCATGCCGTGACCACATCAAGCCACACAAACCACGCGACAGCTGCGCTCTCTGATTCGCCGGACAGATCGAACCTTGTAGAATATCAAACGTTCCAGACGGGGAGTTTAATATGACTCGTGAAACACTTCTCAGCGCAGCTCCGTCCAAGAAGAAGGCCGAAGCACATCGGCTGAATCTTCAGCATTTAATATAAAGACGAAGCCCCACACGAGGAGCAAAAAAACGATTTATTCCCTCCGCAGAAATCTTCGAATGTTGTTTGGCATTGGCACCAGTCACCGACCCTCACTGTTTCCAGGAAATGGCAATCGATTGACCCTATTAGAAACACGGCATCCTAAGAATAACCTCCCCTCTCTCCAATAACGTGTGAATATTGAAACTGCTGTACATAATACATAAAACGTCAATTAATACTCGTAATCACCCATTTGTATTCGGTAGGATATAAATACTCAGGAATTCGGGTTTTTTGATGGCCCAGAAAAGTTACAAAGCAGTCCAGAAAGGGCGCACTAAGTATCGCTTTTCTATTTGTGATATATATATATATATATTGGCTGGCCAACAAACAATTAGATTCTTCTCATATGGACGACTCCAGAGTTATATCCTTGGTCCACTGCACATAGTGTTAACTGGTCAGAATGATGCAGCCTTTAATCGAGTGTCTTGTCCAGACATCTGATCTCACTTGGGAAGTAAATAACGCAACCGTAGCTGCAAGCAGAAAACATCCCGTAAATTATTGTAATAATAAACAAAATTCATCTTCCTTTCCCCATCACCTTAGCATGTTACTTATAACAAGGAGCTCAGAGTAAATTTATTACAGCAGCTCTACTACACAAGACATTCTTAAAACAATGACTTTCGGCTATGGTACCTAATGTGAAGAAGTACAGCCGCGAAATATGATGGCAAACAAGCATTACTGACAGGTTTCGTTTGCTGTAAGCCGCTCAATACACCTGTCGAGTGGGTCCCGGTTGAGTGGTATTCGTGGTGCCCTTTTACTTTTTAAATATGTTAATAGGTTTCGTCGAACAGAAACTGCAGGAGGGCAGAGATTCGATGTTTCAGATTCCTTCCTGGTTGTCACAACAAAGTCCAATCATTTACGTATGAAACGTTCTACTAATCTGTAAAAACAAATACATTTGTCACCCTAAAATTAGTAATTTATTTATTTTTTTTGGAACGAAGCATCTAGTTATTCGAAAAATTGTAATGAAACTGCAACTCACCATCAATCGACATTGTTAACATACTGACAACAAAAATGTATGAAATTAATAAGGAGTCCATTGATATATTACTACTAATGTGACAAAAATAATTCTTTCTGTGTCCAGTAGCATTTAGAATCGTCCTCTATCTTTGGCAAGTGAACAAGCCAACGGTTAGATCAGTTTCAGTGCTGACCAACTGGCATCTGAAAAGATTCAGAACTCTGCCATTCGAGTAACTTCTCAAAGCTCCAAATGGTAACGTCACGAGTCCTGTTACGTAGTTGTGTCAATTGTTATGTTAGAGAGGGATCATGGTATTGTGCTCCATACAGGAGCTATAGAACGCTTCACTGATACGTTGGCTATTGAATGATTACGAAAGCTTCCGCGGTCACTGTATGTATTATCTTGGTTCTCCAGATGGAGCCGCGTCGATTTATTAAAAACTAACGTTTCTGTTATCATGCTGTGGCCTTCTTCAGAGAACTGCTTTGTCAGTTGCCGCCATCGCCTTATATAGTACCATGAAGCTGGCGCGCGCGCTAATCGTCCGCGGTGACGTCACCGCGTCCAGTGTATGTGGTAGGGTGGGGTCGTTCGTCTTAGGTTTTCCTGAGCAGGTATGACCAAATATGGTCAAGTTGCAAACCACTGTCGGCATTCAAGTTGTTCGGCCGTTTTTGTATTTTTAACGCTTCTCTTACTCACCTAGGCCACGCCTAAGCCACCATCTGCTCTCAGTGGCAATAACGCTGGTCTTATCAAATAAAACTGCATGGCCACTATCGGCTGAATGTAGAACTACAGCGGACTTGCTTACCGTTATTTTTCAAAAGCCTGATGCGCTCGTTGGGCCTCTCCTTAACGGTGCGTCCTGTTTCCCCAATTTTACCTTGCCGCAACTACAATGAATTTCATATACACTTGGTGTTTGCAAATGTTCTCACTTGTCTTTAACGCTGTTCAGGATGCTGGACAATTTCCTAGGGGCCTTATATACGGGATAGATGTTCTTCTTTTTAAGCAGCCGACCAATCTTATCCATCACTCCTTGGATGTATGGCAGGACGACCACCGCCTTGTGAGGTGGTTTGATGTTCTCTGCCGATGATGCTGCAGTGCAAGACAAAGTGGAGCGGTCAAGGCATTCCAAGGCTTTATTACAAGCAGCCACGCTATAGCCATTGACTAGAAATGTCTCCTTTCAGCGGCCATACTCGCTTGGTCACATACCACGGATGCGCGGAGAGTTAATGTTTTAAAAATTCTACTTTTGATCGCTGGATAATGGTGAGAGACAGCGTGGAAATGCCGATTAGTATGCGTTGGTAACTAATACATCCAAGAACGGCAGCTGGTTGTTGATTTCAGTCTGCATACTAAAACTTGATCTTATCATGGGCTCTGTTTAAATGATCGAAGAAGATATGAAGCGACTCTATTCCAAGGGGGCCAGATGACAAATGTGTCATCCATAAATCTCAGCCATAGCGACGGTTTGAAGGAGGCGTTATGGATAACTTCAGCTTCGAAAGCTTCCATAAATAAGTCGGCGATTAATGGGGACAGTGGGCTTCAAAAGGTTGCTCGTTCCTTCTGTTGGTAGAAGTGGTTCTTGTACCGATAGAAGGTCGTTTTCAGGCAGAACTCAGTCAGTGATGCCCATATTTGGTTATACCTACTCAGGAAAACCCAAGACGAAAGACCCCACTCTACCGCCTACGCTGGGTGCGGTGACGTCACCGCGCACGATTAGCGCGCGCTAGCTTCCTGCTACTATATAAAGCGATAGCGGCAACTGACAAAGCGTCCTCTGAAGGCCACGATGGCAGAAACGTTAGGTTTTAATAAATCGACGCGGCTCCACCCGGAGTACCAAGATAATACGTTGGCTATTGGTCTGCCTTGTTCCCACACTGAATATGAGTGAGCCCAATGTGACTTGCCTGTTACAGCAGCCAGTTACATCACGGCGTCGCTGTTCACAGTCATTAATTAACCTTAACTCACGGCTTAGCCTTAGTATATTAGAGAAATAGCAGTCTATCGATCAGTAGGAAACACGCCAATAAACATGAAACAGGAATGCACTAAATCAGTGTATGTCAAATAATTTGACATCACATTCTCTGAGAGTAATAGATGAGGAAAAGAAATGACTAACAGAATACAATCGTGGAAACCAAATCAATAATACAGCAGTCAACTATGCAGATGAAAATTCTGAGTACCTTGATTTAAAAGACAAGATAATTAGATCGGATACAAAAATATAGAACCCACTTATGAAACTCTCTGAAGTTCAATATTAAATCGATTCGGTTATGTATAACGAATTTGCCTTTGACAGAATAGCAAAGATTTGGATGGAGAGCAAACTTGAGGCCACCACTACGAGGGGAAGAACAATATGACCGGACGAAGTAAAACAAACTATAACAAGTCAAGGAATAGAGTGGATAGGGAAATATATATAGACATATAGACAGACAAAGATGGATTAGGATTTGGACCAAACAACTGGAGATGATACCTAACGATAGTGATTATGTCGCAAATTGCACTTCATTAGGAAACGTGAATTTACCCGTGTTAGGGCAGCAAAGTATTTTTTTTATCTTTTTATTGTTAGGGGTTTACGGTTCGTCTAAACAAGTTCATTACAGGAAGGAGAGCACTGGGAAGTCAACTGGCCACCGCCTCCATGAAGAAATCATCCCAGGGATCCCGGAGCACTCTACTGAAACCGAGGAAAACGAAACAAGGATGGCCGGATCGGGAATCGCACACGTGTCTTTCTTCGAATCCCCGATCGATCATACAGGTTTAGTTTTTCAATGGTTTCCCCAAATCACTCCAGACGAATGGCGGGATGGTTCCTTCAAAACGCCATCGCCGAATTCCTTGCCGTTCCTTGCCCAAAGACCTTTCCCCCCTTCTAATGACTTCGACGTCAACGAGGCGTCAAGACAGAAGCAGAATTTTTTTTTAGAATACCAAGCTTTACCGCTCACAACCAGACGCTGTGACGCGATTATTCATTTGTATTGTGTAGTGAAAACACAACGTTTCGAAAGAAAAAAATGTTCTTTTCACTGCATGGAAAAAAAATCATTGACCATAACGAGTAAATTTCTTACCTTAATTGGTAATAAAGTAAGTGTAGTATCCTCTTGTTGCAGAAATACCTTTAATAATAGCAAAATGGAAGATCACACGCTAAAGAAATTGTTCTACGTTTCCTTGTGGGTGCTAGTATCTCATGATCTACAATATATTAAATTACATTTACGTTTCAAGATAGTACCTTAAAGGAATAGTTCTACGTTTGTTGGTCATAGCACTGCGCCCTGTGGGCACTAGTATGGCTATGAACCTCAGTTTACTGAATTCTTTTTACGCTTCAGTGAGTTATAATGTTATTTCCGTTTACTAATGAGCAGAAGGAAATTGGCTATCTATTTTAATGAAACTATCATCTAGGGGGAAAAAACAGAGTGACCTAAGTGGAATACCCCGATGATGATGAGGATCATGTTCCAAATTGTACTACATTGGATAATGTGGATTTATCCGACTTAGAACTTCTTGTAATAAGTGGTTTACCGAAGTGAGGTCAGCAATATTGTTGACACTGCAGCTTCCTCTACCAAAAGTAATCAATAATTATTAATTTGTTTAATGGTACGTCTTCTGAGTCCGAATTCAGTTTTAATGTATGAACGGATTTGCTGTTGAAAAGATCGAGGTAAAGTAAAGGCTATAAATCCAGCAAGATCGAACAACTGAATTGAACCTATCCACATTCCCGTTCCACAAGCCATTAAGTTCACTGAATATACAATGTTTATTCTTTTGTTACTGCAGAAATGCTACTATCGCAATTGCAAGTGCTCAGTGAATCAATGTTTTAAATGAAAGAGTAATACAACTTCGCAGTCTAAATTATCGTCAGCATTAACGATCTTTATGATGAACATAACATGATCTACGACCGGTGGCAGACAGGAGCACCGTGAGGTACGGTAACTAGGGACACGGCGCATCAGTGCGATTGGGTGACGATTTACTGAGCATTACGTCATCGACTTCCCAGTATCTTCCACCGCGTACATCCGCCTATCCGTATGCAAGGAGGGACATGCTTTATTCGAACAGCGAAAAATGCAGTGCAATGTACCTACAAACACCACTTCATTTTATCGAACGATGAATTTTTTTAAGAAACGAAAGTTGTTTATCTAGAACCTCTTCAAGCACGCATTATTTTGCTCACTGTACTACAGTAAATTAGCCACTAACATTTCCCATAGTTCCCTCACTAGTTACAAAAAAAATAGTGTTACTGTAGTTTAAAGTCCTGACAGAAGCTACGATCTCTGTCAAAAGTATCAGGCCTTAATTTTTTCGGCATTAATTGGTCTTTTTATTTCCTGCAATGACTGGTAAGTTAAACTACAAAAAATCAGACAATTATGAGTGGGTTGCTGCACTATTAGGGTTACATACTCTGATAACTTAAACAGATATCTCTCCAATTTTGAAGGACATGTAGAAGACGGAGAAACAATGCAAGACATACTTTAAGTTGAGGTATTGGATTCCGCTCGACGGCTCTCCAATGCCGGGACGTTACCAATCTAAACACTAGTGCAATCGCTCAGTTTCAATAAAATTTTGGGTCTACCGGAGAACGCGATTCCGCTACATCGCATTGCTTCCCGCTGACCAATGACGTCACAATATTGCAGTAGTCAACCGCAAGACGTTTTATTTTCAAGCAGTAATTAGGTTGTAGCACACACTGGACCATTATTTTCAAACAGAAATTAAGATGTAATACACCCTTGAACCGCCATGACTCCGCTAAAACTACTACAGAAAATATTTCTAGCGGTGTTTTGCGTTTGACAACTGCAATATTATGATCCCAATTCCTCCCGGAATCGCGATCTTCAGTAATCCCAAAATTTGTTATTTTTACTTTCTGATGCAATGCATTATGAATTAAGAGCACTTTAAATAAAATTATATAAATACACGTTAAATTAACTGCAAAATAAAAAATCTTATTTTTTTCAGAGTATCGAGCTAGATCAGATGTACCTGTAAGTATTTTTAGTTTGCGTTATTCAGACGCAGTATATGGTCAATATTGGGGATATATTTAAGGTTCATACATAACACGGTTTATGAGATAGACGTGGTAACACAAATGGTCTAAAATTAACAAAATTTTTGGCTAGTCACGTCTCTATTTTCCAGCGAAAAAAAAAAATCTTACTCACCTGCTTGAGCAGCTTTAAGCATCTATACCTCCTAGTTTATAATTTTGCAAATTTTAAGTAAGATATTCGATTTTAGGTAAACGCTGTATGATTTAACTCAAAAATTTGCAATTTTACCCTACTTTAGCTCTTACTAACTTCACACGATTATAACATAAATTCTAGATAACTCATGTGAGGTGAAATTAATTATTGAGTCTTTACTAAGGTAGGGGGGCTGAAAAAAATATTTTCTTGGAATAGTCTTCTTATTTACAAAATCATTCTTTCTTCTTTATTCGTGTTAGTTGCACCCGATGTCAAAACAATCAAATTAACACATATAATTACATGTATTTAAGGTTACAATTTTCATAACTATTAAACAACATACGCACGAAATTTGACAACGTTTATTTCGTGGTCACCAACAGTTCTGCTGCTGAATGGACGCAGAGAGCATTCATTGTAAAAGGTGCTTTGCTTTCTGCTGTTCACCGCATTCACATAAATTCTTCTTCAAATTGCTCTCGAATTTTCCGATGCCTCATCGAAGCCTTTTTCATGGACATGGGACAGATTTTCTTCTTGTTTTATTCGCTCTGGATATTTACAAAATTAAAGCTGGCAACACGCATACCACCAGAATATTTGGATTTTTCATTTTATCACAAGATTTATACAACCTTCTGGCAAAATAAAAAATTAAAAAATCCAACCCCCTTTTATTTCTGAAATTACCAATTCAAACATTCTTTCAAAATCAACAACGATATGTAACCTCCTACAGTTTACATGCAAACTGTGGTAATCGTTATGAATTTGATGGTTTCTGGGAAGAAATTAAATGATTAATTTTAACAAATTTGATACTTCAGCAGATTACCTCATCCGATATGTATCGTCTAATAGAGAATTTCGTAAATCTGATAATAAATATGTTGTAAAAATATTTTTTTAATTATTATAATTTTTCAACTTTTTCATGTACCAGTTGAAAGACAATTTCCCAAAACCTCTATTTATAAAATCGCTTCTTGTATGTTATTTAGTGAACACGATGTAATACATGACAGGTGTAGAAACCATCAACACGCGGGAGTATTTCGCACTAACTGATTTTTTCTTTTCTTTCAATTTCGAATCAGCGTATTAGCAAAACATTCCAAAATCTTAACAAATAGTAAAAATTAAAATAAGTGTAAAATCATTTGTAGTCAAAATTTGGATATAAATGAAAAAGTTTTAACACAACCTGATAATAATCATTAGCTCTTCTCAACAATTTATCATATTTTTCACCATTTTTACTCTAATACACTGTGCTTAGGATTTTACCTGAAGATGTACAGTCAGTCACGAAAGAAATGTATATATGGTAGCTTGATTTTTTTTTAATTACGGCTTTACGCCTCGTCGACGTCGAGATCATTAGAGGCGGGATGGGATTGGGAACAAGGAAAGGGAAGGAATTCGGCCATGGCCTTATGAAGGAAGCATACCGGAATTTGCCTGAAGTGATTTGGGGAAACCATGGAAAACCCAAATCTGGGTACCCCGACGGGGATTCGATCCGACGTCCTCCCGACTCGAGGCCAGAGCGTTACCCGCTCACCCACCACGCTCGGTGGCAGCTTGAAAGTCTGTCAGCTGGTCTTTAAGATTACAGAACTTTATCATACCACCGAAATGCGTATAAATTTATTGATTTTCACCAAAATTAAGAACGAAAATGTAAATCTAAATAATCGTATTTGATTCTGTAACAAAAGTGTTTTTTATACAGTTATCACATAATTGGGAGTCAAAAAACCAAGTAGTAACGTTAGTGCTAGAATTAACGTCGTCAAGTTATCTGTGCCACTTATGAAGGTAGGAAAAAATGTTTCATGCAATGCTTCAACTGTGTTAATATTATTAAACACCCTCTGCAATTCCAAAATTGAAATCTTGCCATATCTATAGCGATCAAATATTCTTAAATTTAAAGGTGTCTGTTCTGTTAATCTCTTCAGCTTCAGCTCATTAGTTAGGGCAGTCAAATAAAAACGAGACTTCTAAAACAGGCGCTGGATACTTTGACACTCATTAATATGGCAACACCCTTGTAGATGGTATAGGTTCTACTGCCATTTCTTAACTTATTATCGCAAAGTGACATCTATGTGTCTCTTGCACAATGTATTATTATTAATTTTAAGTTACTCCAAAGTGTTAAAGAAGCATAAAAACTCTGTAGGTTGCTTGCACAAAGCCAATGACACATTTTCGAAGCCTCAAGTGTACAAGCTGCATAAATTCTTGTGTGCAGTTCGGACAGACGTTTCTAATCTCACTCTCGCACGTAATCAGAGATCGAAGATCACGCCGTTAGTAACTTTGCAAATCCAAGACCTTACACATAATTTCCACGAATAATAGATCGCTAAATTAGTGAACTCTTGGACATGGTTGGAGAGGTTAAACAGCCCAAAAGAATCAAGAGTTTGATCCCCAACGTGTTGCTTTTGCACTATAACATTCGGATTCACGCTACTGCTGCTACGCAAGTGAAGAAAATCACCAGATAGCCTTGAATCGTATCCCGTATCCCTATAGTCCAAACTGGTAGGCAGGTAAAAGGAGTATCATTCTTGGGCTCTTCAGAACAGATAAATATCGAAAGAAATTTTCAAACGACGAAGAGGAACAAGATACCGTGAGCATTTAGCTACGTAAACGTCCGACATTGTTTTTTCTTTTCTTTCTTTTTTTTTTTTTTTAATTATTATTATTTTTTTTTTAAATCAAGATATAGATGAAAAATTAAAAATCAGAAACACAATTTTGTATTTATTTTCCAATAAATCAGTAAAAGTATTTTTTTCAATAAAACGGAAGTGTTGTTTATAATTGATCGACCTTGATAATAACCCGGTTCTGAGATGAGATATACGTCTCGTACGCTTTAGTGAGGCTGATGAAATGATTTTCCTGATTTATGAGTTCATTGCACAGAACTGGTGAAATGAATAAAGGAATATCTCTAGTTGCCCTTTACTGAAGTTATACTAGAATAATGAACTTATCTGATATGTCGTCGGTGTTGTATCACTCATAATTCAATAGGTGCATATCAATGTTCTAGCCAGAACGAATCAAAGGGAAACATCGTTTAAGAAAAGCAAGATTCTTATGCTTTTGTTGCACGCAGTAACGTTATTCAGATCCCTCCAGCCAATCCAGTTACCAAAGTTCGTCCTATTGACATGCTAATACCAGACATGAAGTTTGCGTTGGACTCGTGCCAAAGCACAAAAGCGGCGACAAAAGCGCCCGTGGCGTATTAGGTTTCCAGGCGACGTGCCGTCGACCTCAAATATCTCTTTGATGTGCGCCCGCAGTACAGGTTTCGATTGGTATCGATATTGCCAGCCGGTCGTATTTGCGATGCGACACAGCTCTCCCCGGCGTTGGCATCGGGTGGCGGTCGGCCGGTCAAGTGAGCCAGCAGAGTGAAAATGGCATCTCGACGGGGCTCGAGGCATTTGCAGCAGCCAGAGGATAGTCAGGGTGATTGCCTTCCACGGGCGTAAACAGTGTAAGGTATCATAAGGAAAAACGTTGACAACATACGACTGAAGAGTTGTTCCCTCTCGAGGATCTGTCGTCAATATCGCACTAGCACGGAATTAAACCATAATAATGACAAGAGTATTTAGAAGCACAGTGCGCTGAGGCGCAGCATACTATTTCGGGCAGGTACAAAGGGGCGGTGCACGAACCCAGGCCCTCGCGTACTGGTCGTCCAAACATGCCGAGCAGGTCGCCGTGCAGGTGGCGGTGGCGGTCGCGCTGAAGGTCGATGACGCGGTAGATGGGTAAAAACATGCCGCGCAGCTCGCGGTATAGGGGAAGGTAGATGTCGAGGTACTGCTGCTAGCGTTCACCAGTGTTTTGAAAATCCTTGTAGGTGCCACACGTTGTAAATCATTAATGTTTTGTGTTTAACGCGAGTATCATTTACTTTATTTAACCTGCAATGATTTGTGGAAGCGATAACGACAGGGATGATGATGGTCTGTCAGTAGCCACAAAGTGGTGGCACTTTCTACGGCTGGTATCGAAGAGTTCAGTTAACAGCAAATAAATGAACAGAGACAAACGCTTGGTGAATGTGGGAATTCCATGCCCACCTACGAAACACACCACAAACTTTACGGTAAAATCCTGGACAAACTGAAGTCAAATGTTTATAACAGTTACCACACCAATCCAATCCATGCTGAGGAAAAACTCGTCATCACTATAAATTCATGGTAATTTTTTTGAATAAAGTAATGTACCGTTTAACAAAGCATTTTCAAGTCAAATCTAAAAATTTTCAATCCAAATTCAGAATTTCTATTTAAAAATCAGAATTTTCCATTTCAAATTCAGTCAACAGTTTATTTAAAAAAATAATTAACACGAGAATTATTTTTTTACTTTCTTTAAATTTATAATGATTGTTGGACTGAATTGTCTGAGGTTCCATTTCCGTCGGTTTATGATGTGTAATAATTTCTGAATAGTCAATCAAGTCACTAACAATAGACAATTATTTGAATTAGGTCAAATGTAGGTGGGTGCAGGAAAGGGGGAAAGATGGGTGTGTAGGAAAATTGCCACCGGAGCGTGCGCTCCATTGCAATTTAATTAAATATTATTATTATTATAAAATTTGTTGTAATTTATCTGCCGCTGACTGTCTAATTGCTTGAAACATTCACTTTTCCGTAGTTGTCCAATTTATAAAAATCTGTACTTATTATTTCATCAATAATTTATATAAAACAGAATGTAGCATTGTCAATGTCAGTACATCGTTATTTATATCTGCAGTTGTGTAAAACGAAATGACATCCATTAAATAACTCAATATTTATAACAAGACAAAATTGAACAACTCCACTCTGTATAACACGAAAGTCGACCTGCGTAATCAATTGTAGAAGCTGGATCGCGTGGCCTTGACACAGCTCAGCCAATCAGCGCCAAGCAGACCTCAAGCGGCGTGCTAGGTCGCGAGGTGAAAACAAAATACTTTGTTCTGGCATCGACATCGAGGTGAACGGCGAGCAGCGACGCCGGCCGCGACCGCCTCGGCGTGCGCTGACTCGTTACTAACAATGCTTTTGTTTCACGTGGATGAAACATCTACCGCGACCGCCAACGCGACCTACACCGCGAGCTGCTCGGCATGTTTTCACCCTTAGGCGGTTTTCAGCAGCCATCAAGGCATATGCCTGGACTGTCCCCAATCTCCACCTCATAAACTATATATTTCAACAACAAAAAATGAAATTATCACACAGAGGATCTGAATGCACATTTCGCAGACAAATGGCAACACTTCACTTCCTCCACTAGTACGTAGTCGGACTTGTCAGTACGTATAAAATGCTTGACGTCAAGGGCATGCAGCCCTAAAATCAATGCTCCAAATGTGACCATTCAATGACGAGTAAAACTTATCAAAGGCAGCTGACCCATTATGTTGGGAAAAGGTGGTGAAGAAGAGAAAAGAGAATCTTGGGTCGATAGATATGAGCCCATTAGAGAATGTGTGCTTAATCGTTGGCATCGTGAAACAAAATTAGTTAATTTTTTTACTCTTACTTATGGCTTTACGCCTCGTCGACGTCGAGGTCATTAGAGGCGAGATGGGACTGTGGCAATGAATCGCAAGGAATTCACCAATGGCCTTTTTGAAGGCAGCATCCTGGCATTCGTAGTGATTTGGGAAAACCATGGAAAACCCAAATCTGGGTGCCCAGACGGGGATTCGGACCGGCGTCCTCCCGAATGTAATGCCAGAGCGTTAACCACTCACCCACCACGCTCGGTGAAACAAAATCGAGGTCAGATCTAGATGATACAGCTCTGAGTCTGCAACCAATGCCAATATAAAAGAACTTTTGAGTTAGTACTGACACTTGTCACTCCATTTTCGGCCCAGTCGCGTGCGACCAATGTCATGACGAAGAGGCACCACCCACCTGTTAGGGGTTGGATGAGTGTGGGAGGGAGATTGAATGAGTGTGAGGAGGCGCTGCAGGACAGTACTTGAATGTTGCGCTTCCTCTTTCTTTGCATGTGCCAACGGGTGATTGGCTGGGAGATTTGCCACCAAAAAGTATGCTGGGAGGGTGTGGCTGGAGGACATGCTCAACAAGAAGGAAGGGGAGGCCATCTTTCGTCACCGGGACTTTGAAGAGAGTGGAGGTGGGAGAGCACGCTCCGCCACCATCACCATGTGGAGAGATGTGTTAGTCGGAATTGCGTGAGAAATATTTCATACACTAGGAAAGCATCTGAAGCATGCTGGTGAAAGCATCAGACATTTGGTAATGTGCTACGGTTCAATACAGTGCATTTATTTCTGGGATTAAATAAATGGCCGTTCACGATCCTGGAAGGGAAGCTTGCCAGATAAGAAGCTCTAATGTCTCTAGAAGGAAAACTTTAATCCCTAAATGAGCGGCCGGACAAAACAAAATAATAATAATACTGTTTTTGGTTGATTTCAATTTCTTTTATTTGAAATGCTTGTTTATTGATTAAATACTTTGTTTGGTAAAAGATAAATAAATGTTAAAGTATACAAAAAATTCACCTTGTGCAGTGTAAAACAGATCCCATAGCAGCATGCTGGCCTGTTACAAGTTAGATCGGTTATAAGATCGTAAAGACTGCCGAGCAGCCAACCAGCATACGAGGAAGTATTCTCTTTATACGACGGACCAGTACCGATCAGAGTAAGAGTTCTTCAGTATGTTAGACAATCAAAATAGACATGTCTCTGGATCTTATAAGAACTTAGGTGTTGTAGTGTCCTGGTTTTCAAGGCGAAAACAGGATGTAATGAAGATCCTTTATGCAAACAGATGCCTGAAATGCCTTACTGGAACGTTTTAGATCATCCAGCTGTGGGTTACGTAGTGACGTAAGGAGTGCAGTAACATACAGATGATGTATTATGGTGTCTCGATCTTCTAGCTTCTGGAATGAGATGTTAATCTAAATTTATGGAACTAAGTCACGGTGGCAAAGGTGAGAAAAAAATTATAGTGTTTGGTAGAGAAGTAGGGAACTATTTAAATCATGGTGATCTAAAACTTACTGGCAGCACCAAGATAGCTTTCCAGATTGAGCAATTTTCGCCAGTAATGTCAGTAGCGCATTTTGACTAGATATGCAATAGCTTACAGTAAAAGATTACTTAACTAGCCTGATCGATATATGGTAAAATTCATGCTTTGCATTTAACAGGACCTGGGCTCGATTCTCGATCCATTTACCCTAATTTATGTTTTATATGTTTTTCTGAAACACTTCAATCCGAATGCCATGGTCGATTTCCTTCATTCCTTCTCTAGAATCCTTTCCTGCATCTAATGACCACCATGTAAATGAGACGTAGGTTAAAAAAAAATCGGAAAGTCATTTTGAGAACGGTAAGATTTTTTTTTTCCTGAAATTTTACGTGCTGATAGTTATTTTGTCAGCATTTATTATAGAGCGGAATGTCGTGAGCCGTAAAACTGTAGTCACTAGCTAGAAAAATCTTGTAGCTCCAATATCGCTCATCAAGTCGTTTTTCGCGGTAGGTATCAGGAGACTGCTAAGGAAAGAAATCATTGCTGTGAGAACAATAGTACTGCGGCAAGTGTGAGACGCCAGCTCTTCCTCCAAGCTCAAATTTTACGTTTCTTATGTCCCAAAAGCAAGCGCTTCAGTTATTCTTCGAGTAACGTGAGATTACTATACGAACACTTTGTGTTGTACCGTTTCTTAATCGGTATTATTAAGCGCAATTTGACCTTCTGTCACAAATCTGTGGGGATATTCTTGACCTTTAATCGTCTTTCAACATTCTATTTAAAACATTCTACTGTCGCTTTTCTGAAACCGCGTAAAGAACTTTTTACGCACTCGATTACAACATCAGACTAATCAAATGTTTGTAGATTCGCCTGTAACACTAACTTGACTGGATTTTGGTTACAGCCAGATTCTAATGCTCATTTCGTACAAACTTCTGGTTAATGTAACATTCCGGGTATGTACACGATAATTACATATAACGGAATGAGAAGCGTGCGGTCGGTTAGACGGGCGAATGCTCTATAAAAGATATAAATGAATCTGTGTAACAAGAGAGAAAATTATGTAATTCGCACTAAAAGTAAGCTAGAAACCCCTTCCCGCACGGTTGAAAAAACTGAGCTTCAGACGTCATTTCTTCGTATAAACGCCTTGCCCCTGTCCGAACGTAGGCTATTATGAAGGGGGATGTTTACCCTCTGTAGCATCGTCTGGCAGATGCACTGTGGTGGTTTTCCGTTGCCTGCCCAAGTGTGACCGTGTTCATAAGACTAATTGTAAGAATAGATGACTGTGACAGTGTGAGTGTTTAATGTGTTCTTTGTGTTGTGTATAAGAGATGAAAGATAAGAGAGGGTGAAACGAGGTGCCGGCGCATACAAACCTACTCTTTCGAGAAACACCAAAGAGGCCGCCAGGCATAACGTCCCCATCTGACGGACCAATCACCAACAAGAGCATCGTATGCCCTTACTATATACGCACTGCTGAGAGCTTTGGAATTTAGCCCAGGACAATCTGGTGATCAGCAATTGTGCGTCACCAACTCTCCTACCCCGCCGGCCAACTCCTGACGGTGAAATTTTCTTCCGCCACCAGCACTCGAACCAGCTAACTCCGGGTTACCGCTGGACCCGTCACGGTGCCGCAGACAACTGAGCCTGTTTAGGTACTACTGAAATACCATTCCTGTCGCATGATCGAAAAAGTACTGTACACTGTGTATGCCTCCAACCGAGATCACATTCGCATTGCAGATATTGCAAATCGGTAATTCACTGTAGATTTCAGTGTGCCTGTGCAGTCTCTCGTGTCCTCCTCCAAAATAATTCTACATTAAAAATTAGATTTTCAACATCAGACAACTTTACGCATTGCTGACAAATGACGAGAGTAAAAATTGTACACGTCAGAACAATCTGCTATATAAAAGAGTATAGCAAGTAGCAAACACTGCTGCACAGATAGTACCAAAAAAATCAGAATTTTCTCTCTTCTTGAGGCGTTTCAGTTTGTGATTATTTACACGAAAAATTGTTCGGTTAAATGTTAAACTTGTGGAATTGTAAAATGAATTTTCAATTAATATTGTTACAGGTTTGTAGCATACATACTAAATATGTTAGATAGATTTCTCATCTGACCCTGCTTTAATCCAAACAGCAAATGACGCACATCACTTTCATTCGCTATAGGGAATGCTTATGACAATCACTCTATGAGTCTACATTTACCAAAAACGATCAATGTATTTCACCTTAGCTTCATTTTAGATCTACATTTCTAAAATGTTCTCATAATAATTAGGATCTTATCAAATATTATAAATTTATATTAAATCTCTTACAAACAACAAAACGAGAAGTATATATAGAAAAAGTAATTCCACGGCTAAGCCAGGCAAAGAGAAAGTAAACAGCATAGATATTGAAGGGATCATCGCTGCAACCTCGGAAGTATCCCTTCTAAACTATTACCCTTCGGATAAGTGCAATGCACCCTCCGCTTAGTGAATCGCGGAGTAATAATAAGTAAGGAGTAGTTTTAAAAAAAAAAATCCAGTTGAAGCATTATACCTTACGAATGCTCTTTGAAACTCTTATACTGCCTTCCTGCATTCTTATGCCGTTAATGATTTTTATTCTAGGATCTGTTTCCAGCGTGATAAAGAAGAGATGTTGGACTACCATTTGGGGACCGTGTGCTTCTAGTTTTATGTATCAGAAGATAGTTACTTACAACGGAAGAAGTTCTACCACCAGAGTTTCGTCTGTCGAAAACAGTGTACTCCTCTTAAGGGAAACTGTTATTTCTGTAAGACGCTTATGTATAAATTCACATCTCAGCCGTCAAAACCTATACAGAAAATGGAAATCTATAATTAGACTGAGTAGTTATTAAATAGACGAACTGAAAATAAACTGCAGTGTTTCACAGTGACAGCATTCACTAACAAACAAAAATGAATATATGTGGAGATTTAGTAGATGTGATATATGGAAGAAAATTTGCTTCCTATGAACACATTTGGGAAAAGATCGTTTAAAACATGGAACTGCGAACGTACGTGCATAAAGAGAACAGAAAAATCATTTGGAACTTGACCAATAAGGGTGATAGGGCATAGTTTGAGTCTTCGGTGTCCTCGAGACAGACAACGCTTGTCAGGGCTGGCGTTAGGGGGGGGGGGGGGGGGTAAGCGGGTGAAATGTACCCGGGTCCACCGGCTGTAGGGCCCCATTTTACCCCGGGCCCGAAATTCCTGGCGCCGGCCCTGACGCTTCTAGGTTTAGAAGAAAGCAGTGAGGTGTTAACTACATGGCCGCTTCACTGTCGAGAAATAACTAGCCACCAATAAACAAAACAGTTAAACATCAATTTATCACTTTTCACTGGCAGGCAAACTTATTGCTATTTGACGTATCGTTTCGTGGTCCAAGCATATTAATTACGAGATAATCCATCTTCATTGAGTTCCCACTCGCAGCACAAAAACATAGAGGCCAGTAATCAATCTATATTCTCAACCCTCAATGTGCAGGCTCTCTTATGTTTTAACTAATTCTAAACATATAACTGCTCTGTAATGAGAGCCCATTCTAACTTAAGACCAAAATTATTTATTTCAGGCGAAATTATTTCTGTTGTCGCTAGCTATTTACGAAACTATTGGAGCTTCGGACATCAGGCAGGGTGAATTTAGCTCTACGCCAGGCAAAGAATATACACAAAAGGAAGAAGCAAGTACAATTCATCCATCTTCAGGCTAAGTGGTCTGTCTGATTTAACGGAGTAAATCTTTGCGTTCATTTTTTGGATATATGCTCAGCAGTTCATAAAATAGCGGACAGCAGAGGGAGCTTGGCACCATCACTAATTTATCACCGGTTTATTCTAATTACTAACGACACGACGGAAAGGTACATGTAAGCAGCATAGGTTTCCACATATAATCTTTTCTGTCATTGTGATACAAAACACGCTGATCGTAAATAAAATCTGATGTTAATAAATTCTAGTTGACGTTAAGTCTTCTTTTGCTATCCCAGAATCTCTGTATCAAGTCTGTGACACTTTCGTAATAGAACATAGCTGATTGACTTACCTTCAAATAATTCTTTTCACCACTTTGAAGATAGATTTTTAAGTTCCAGGCATGTTTTGACATAACAAATGGGACCTCCAGGTCCTTTACAGTCTCTACCCTTTGATAGGAATCTTAAGGGACTGTGCACAAACTTCGTGGCACGGTCCAGAGGAGGAGGGGTTGGCTGAAAGGCTACGCTGGGCTACGGGAGGGGAGGTTCCGAGCCAGGCCACGTAGCTTTCCTTTCATAACATTTTTCACCGTTAAAATGAGGAATAGAACTCACAACAGCATGTGAATATTTATTTCCCTCAGTTAATTATCTCCGTATGTAATTTACAATAGTCTGACAAGAGAAAACAGTACAAAATGTCTTCTGGAATCAAAAGGGAAGAAAAATACTTGCTACGTGGGGAGGGGGGGGGAGGTAGAGGCAAAAGCCACGTAGGGCTACGTGGGGGGGAGGGGGGGGTTCACAGGAGGCCAAAATGGAGCTACGTGGTTTATGCACGCTCCCTAAGGTTGAGACCAGTTTCACATGAAATAAAATTGTTTTTCTCATGAACGAGGTTTGTTTTGAGATATGAGTAGTTACTAGTTTCAACTAATATACTACAGTCGTCAGTAATTATTCCAGTCTTCAGGTTCACCACGCAATTTTTAATAATTGAACCTTGACGCGTTGTTCTTCGCCGCATCTATTATGGTGGCACCTTAACGCGTGCGGCAAATCTGGGAGGTGCATTGCACACGTAGGCCTATAACAAAATTCAGAAAACTAATGCAGTAAACACGAACTCGACTATAGTTACTTTCAACACCGTCACCTGTGGCGTAGGGCCAGCGTGTTGGCTTCGAGTGCTCAGGGTCGCTGGTTGGAGTCCGGCCTAACTTTGGGTGGTTTTAATTGTTTTTTGTCTTATCCTCGCCTTATTGTAAAAAAAGTTTTAAGATTAATCATGACAATATGAATTTAAAAAATGACGTTGGCTGTATGGCTCAATTGGTCAAATGACATATTTTTTAAAAAAAAATTAAAAGTACTACCTTCAACTCAGTGCA
Organism: Vandiemenella viatica; assembly: GCA_031002005.1. Classification (NCBI taxonomy): domain Eukaryota; kingdom Metazoa; phylum Arthropoda; class Insecta; order Orthoptera; family Morabidae; genus Vandiemenella; species Vandiemenella viatica. The sequence goes on along the minus strand of CM061920.1, from coordinate 228,336,433 downwards.
GCTTCACCCTCCTCCCCTGCACAGCTCTTATTAGAAAGAAAGATTAGTAAAGGCTATAATTAAGAAATTAATAAAATAGAAAGGCAAAGTGAGAAATAATAGTCATAATAAGAGTAATAATAGATTAAATAACTTCCAGGAATGCGGATGGCAGGCATATTTTAGCTCGTCAAATATACACAAGTTGTGCATCTATTTGTGGCCTCAAGAGAATTGCTCTTAAAACACAGAAAGAGTGATGGCAATTCGACTAAGTTACATCCGCCGTAAGCTATTACATCTTCCATTTACTGCTGATAAGAAAATAGTTCCACTTTATGGCGCGTTTGTAGAGACAGGAAGAAGTGATAAGGCCTCGGCGTGTCACAAGTTTGGTGGAAGGAGAAACAAGATTTCAGTAGACGAACGAATGTCAGCCATACAAATAAATAAAAGGTCCTCGCAACATCTGTTTGCACAACGCGCTATGTTTTATTCAGGCAAACATTCGTCCGCCGTTTATCGAGAGGGTGGGACGTCGTAAACGGCAGTAGTAAAACAGATACGGGCCAGGAGCGCGCGACGGTGCACAATACTCTAGGCAGAAACTAGTACAATGCATCATATGAACGAATAAATCCTCCAAAAACGATCCTACAAGAGTTTTGAAGATTAAAGTATAACGTTTATATAGAATTTTATTGCTGATGACGTTTCATCCCACAGTCTCAACTTTCAATTACTACCTATCCATCAGTGGAAATAAGATAAATTCCATTGATTACCCCTAATACCTCACGTATCAACTCTTGGAAATTTCACCCCGTTAGCAAAAGAACATTAGTTTACTGAGAAACACATTTTTACACTCTTTTAATAAGATTCGTGTAAAGTGACACATACTTACTCATATCCAACACAATTTATGTCTTATCAAGTGTTGCTGTCTATTACAATTCTGTCTGAAGACTAGTAAGTGATGAAGGAATGTCACCACAAGAACTCATAAAAAAAATAACTTGATAAAGAGCTTTTTAATGCAAGGTGGGTAAACATAAAACAAAGTGAATCATGTACATTGTGGTTTTTTTTATTTATACTTTTCACATGCATGTAGTATCACAAACATCATATAAGGATCATAATACTTATTTACTATGTTGTTAACATCATCCAATACTAGTAAATTTTTATATGCAATAATTTCATGTACAAGTAGTGTATAGTCCAATTATAAACTGGGGCTGTATGTCACTTGAGTCATATAAACATTATTAATATGCTCATTTACCATCCGATAGTTACGTAGCACTTCATTGGCTAAGATGCTCTTAAACTCCTTGTAATATCTTGCAACTTTGTGGCACCACGTCTTCTTGATGGTCAAGGCTCCAGTCACTGCAAGCTGCACCTCGAAAAGGTTTTGCCATGTCGATTCTCTGAAGAAGGCAGGATAGGAATTGCGATAAACACAAACAGTTTTTAGCCCAGCCACCATACGGCAGGAGACGGAGTGCTCGCCGAGTGGAACGTCGGTCTAGTCGCAGGCTGTGTTGAATAAATCGGACATTACGTCCAATATTTGAATCAGCCGGTTCCATTCTTCAGAAGTTAGTGTAACTTTGGTGCTGTACCCAATTTTTTCTAGCAGCACTACCGGTTCAAAATCGTGCTTGGACGGTACACCTATCGTCAAAAGTTTTGAATCACCAGTGTTGAGCTGATACACCGATGAGAACAACAGTACCTGGTGGGCCATGTCTGAACACTGGCGCTAGCAGGCCGGTTTGGCGGTAAACAGGTCTATTCCGTGTTGGTTGGGGTAAACCTCTTTAGTCCTGTCCATGGAAGGACACGTATTGTGAGCGAGATGGTGGTGGTAGGCCTCTTGTATCTGGTAACACTTGCTCCGCAATCCATCAAAGTTGTGAATGGCACATGCTGTGGGGGAAGTGGTGGTGGGTTTAAACCTGTGAAATCGTGTTTGTAGAAGACCACTTGCCCCACAGTTCACCAGTCTGGCATCTGGTGATAGTCGAAACGGGCGTGAAGCGAACTTAGCAAGACGAGGTCTATATATTGTCATTATAATTGAATACTATTTTGTCAAACGCAACGGGTATATGATGTATTTCGTGAAGCGCCGATTTCAATTTGCATCGTACAGCTATTTCAATTGTGGAACCATTTAACTGATGCTGTGAAGAGGTCACTTTTAAATCAAACATTTATAATTTAGTCACCTATCATTTGGCCGTGAATAGTGGCCTCTCATTCAGGAGGATACAGGTGTGAACCCCCATTTGGGCATACAGATTAGGGTTTTCTATGCTTGTGGGTTGAAGGGATAATACACGGTGATAGCTGTTGTAACCATTTAGGAATGAAGCGGACGTTTCACACTCCGGTTGAAAACATACCTAAAGTATGGGCCCAACCACGAAGTTGTGTATGTAAACTCTTAATCTCGCAAAGTCTCTTTTGCCTCTTCATGTTGGAAATTATCAAAAACTTCATCCATTAAAATAGTATGAAACGCACTGTACTCTTAGCTTGACCCATTAAATGCACAGGCTCTACTATGGAGAAAGGTTACGAGTTTATACTACAAGAGATGTTCCAAGTGCGCCAGAACGATTCCGTGGGATTCCACGTTAAACTGTGGTCCCACCTCCCCCACCATATTAGGTAAGGCTGTTACGACGAAGAAACTATGACACCAGACCATATAATCGGCACGACGTTATATTTTATCTGAAAGTACGGAGAAGCCAGAATTTTTTGTGCTGTTTAATACTTATTCCCAAAGTCAAAAGACGCATGTCTGTAATCAAGTATACATATTCCTACATCTTAACAAGTGATCGAGCAGTACACTTCATCTACAACGAGGAAATCCGAAATTTCATGTAATTAAATATCAGCCCGGATTTCTCTACTCCGTTTTATACGACTGTTTAAGGCGCATTTTAAACCTGCTATACTCTTTGAAACTGTGCGAATTAATAAAGAATTTTATATAAGCATCTCGCAGACAGAATTTCTGTAGGTGCAAGCAAACCTTATGAAACAGCTCTATCCAAGGGAGTCATGAAAACCAGCAGAACCGATGTTGATATGCTCGCTCCACATACCACACCGAACCACATTCAGTCTCCAGCTCGCCTACGCACCAGATGTAATACAGCCACACAGAGACAAAAGAACAACCCCTCACATACATACTTAAAGATATACTGACATCACAGCATATCAATGGAATGAGGCAAAATCCGCTGCAAAAATACATTATTTGCCTACGCACCAGATGTAATACAGCCACACAGAGACAAAAGAACAACCCCTCACACACATACTTAAAGATATACTGACATCACAGCATATACAATGGAATGAGGCAAAATCCGCTGCAAAAATACATCATTTACATTCAGATAGAAGATAGTACGTATACAGAGTCACTTTCGTAGCTCAAGTTGTGAAATTTGTAACTACCGCGGTATTCAAACATTATACATTTGGTAACACCAAATCGTATTGTACTGTAGGCAGTCTGTTCAACTTACCAGTGGCGAATATCAGAAGCATCGAACCGACGATGCTGCGATTTTTTTAAAAAAATAATGTGTGCCGTGACAAGTCACTAAAAATTGTGGAAAAAATTCAACATCCTTCTAGCTTTTTAGTTAGATGCCACTTCTAAGCCACAAACCACAGTTTAAGTAGTCAGTATTTTCGCTCCTCTCGCCGGAATAGAGGGTAATATTTCCGATACGGGAAGAAGTTTTTGTCTTTGCGACATGTGTACGTGCGTGCTCAAAACCATCAGAATTGTCAAACAAGCAGAGAAGTTTTTGGCGCGTATCTGATGAAAGTTATTCATTTGCCACGAAATACAGGATTTTTGTCTGATCGTTGAAATGTTCATGGCTTTTATAAAGTTTCGCATATAGATTTATAACTTTTGTATACTCACTTTCGGATCTTCTCAGATATACATTAGGCTTGTATCACTTATAAACAATTATTGTGCACTTGTGGGAAGCTTTCGGGAATAAATTGCTTCACTTGAAAATCAACAAGATGTTTGAAGCATGAAGGGCTGGCTGGCTTTCATGGAGGTTGACAGTGTGTGGTCTCTCTCCTTTGCCTATGTGTTTCGGCATGAGGTTTCAATCACTATAGCTAGAGACTGTAACATTCGTGATATCTTGAATAATAAAGCGGTCATTTCATGCAGGTTTGTTTCTAAACATAGCCCTTCCCCCCTCCCCCATCTAGGCCTCAGCGATGAGATTCGAAATATTGTGTAATGAGTAATGGAATCGTTGAATTGCATTCAATTGTAAGGTATTCATTTTGTGCGACAAATTACTGCTATTTTAGACAATTCAAAGAATACAAAAATAACATGAGACCTTTGACTCGTGTACAACCAACTTAATTAGCAAACACATTTCGGTTTTCCATGGTTTCCCGAAATCACTATAGGTGAATGCAGGAATGGTACCTTAGTTTGTAAGTTCTTGAGTGAAATGCTCTGTAAAAACGTTAGTACAAAAAAATACTCAGATTCATGTGAATAACATATAACTCCGTGAATTACAATCATGAGAAGTTTTCGTATTCAGTTAGGTAAACTTTTAACACCCACGACCGTATTTTTCCCGCTGTAAAAGTGTCGGTAAAAGGCGATGCGAAAAGCATTGTGAATTTGATAGTCCTCCCGTGAGAGGTATTGTTCACTCAGTCGTCAACCTTTTACAGTGTTACTATAACTGTGGTTATTTCATTTGTATAGTTACTGAGGTAGATCTCGGAGCTGTCCCGCTATCACACTAAGCTGGTATGGAAAACCTCCAAAAAATGATAATCGTGATAGATGAAAGGATTATCCAAATTTATGGTTTCTCGATGTAACTCCATAAGATTACCGAGATGGTACATTCAAAAAGGTGTGGCTAAATATCTTCCTATTACTACCCCATACCTTTCACCTTTCTAGTGATATTGATGTAGACAAGCTAGTATTTCTAAAACAAATTACTGTTCTCGTCTTTGTATCAGCTCAACGCTAGTGATTCAAACCGCTGAGACCCGAGCCTGGTGGGTGAGTGGTAATGTTCTGGCTTAGCATTCTCGGTTTGATAAAGCGAATTTTTACTTCACCTGTACGTTGTTACATGTCTTGTGGTATGTTTAGTAATACCTCTATAAATTGGTAATTTCACGATGAGCATAATACAATTTATCCGAGTTAAATATCTCAATCAGTTTAGGAGATGCTAACGTCGCATTATTAAATTGTATTTTAAACGTATGCGATACAACGCTTCGGCCCGACAGCGCACAGCCGTCCGCTACGCCATGCAGGGACGGACTTCACGGTGTTTTCACTAGCGGGGTGGGTGCGCTGTTGGTGTTCCTAGCTTTGTATTTCTCCGGTCGCAGAGCTCGGCATTTGGGAACAGTTTTTTGTCGTTCACACAAACTCAATTATTTCATGAAAACGTCATTCAATCAAAAAATTCGTTACTATCTGTGTAATTTTTGTGTATCAAATACATAAATAAAACATTTAGACGGATTAATGAGATGGAGATTACATAAAATCAAATTATTATGATTTGAAATTAGCTGATTCATTCTAATTAATAACCCTTTCAATTAAATACATACTCGGTGTTTGTTCAATTACGCAATAATTGAATAATCTGGCGGTTTTGATCGCAGATAATTAATTAAAAATTATATAGCGTTTAATCAATTTAAAATTAAGACATAGGATATTAACTGCAGCAATTATTATTTTTAGGTTATCAAATTTGTGGTGAAATATAGGTTAATAATAGTATCATGGAGCTGTAATTCGCCTTCCCTATGATATCTTATGGGTCGGGTTTTGTAGGCAGGCGGGTTTCAATCTGCATAAATAGGTAGGCCAATTGGGGGAGGGGGGCCCATGCATTATCTTATGGATGCCGATTTTCAGACATGCAGGTTTGAATTGCTGGAGAGGAGGGGTGAGGGAGCAGGTGGTGCCCCCTGTCAACAATCAAATTAATTTTTTCCAACAATAAAAGCGGCCTCCTTTGTACTTGGTCACAAAACACCGACCAGACTGGGGTTTGTAGACCACCTGCCCCGTGTCAACAAGTAATTAATCTGCTTACCAACAATAGGAGCGCTCTCCTTTGTACTTGACCAGACCGGGATTTGTAGACCACGTGCCCCCATGTCAATTAATTTTGGTTTCCAACAATAGGAGCGGTCTCCTTTGAATTAGTTCACAAAAGGCCGGTCTGAGGTAGGTCTATAGGCCCGGTGTCCCATGTCATCATAGTAATTAATTATAGCTTCCAACAATAGGAGTGGTCTCCTTTGAATTAGGTCACAAAAGGTCGGCCTGAGTTAGGTTACCTAGCCTCATTTGCATAAACATATAGGCTCTTATGGACAGGGTTGTGAGCTCAGACAAGTCTCATCCTGCCTAGGTGAATTGGACGAGGGGTGGAGGAGAGGGGAGGGAGGCAAAAGAGATGGAGTCTAGGGGAGGGAAGGTAGGGGAGGGGAGGGAAAGGAGGGGAGAGGAAGGGGGGCGCGACTGTCATCCATCAAAGCTGTCATCACCTAAGGGTAGCCCAATTCGCTTTTGCCTCATTTGCATAACAATAGAGGGGGAATAACCGGACAAGTCCCAACCTGCCTGCCCGAACTCTGGCCTTCTTTCCCTACTGGGAGTTTGAGTGGGTTTTAGTTTGGGAGGTGCACTTGAGCGGATTTTGGTTTGGGGGGTTGAGTGGATGAGTGGGTATTGGTATGGGGGTCTAGAGCGGATTTCATTTGGGGGGCGAGGTTTGAGTAGGCTTTATTTTGGTCATGCCACCCTTGAAAGATCAGTAGAGCTAAAAAAAAGAACAGGATTTCAAGACGAGAGATGAAGTATTTATTTTCGAAGAAGTTGCCGTAAGTGTAATACCATCAGACATTATCGCTGCACATTGCATCTCAGTGTTTTCACCATCTCGTGGAGATAACGAGCCAACAGTCAGATGGCTGACACATAATTACCATGGAATAACTTGGAACACTGTTGGTGTAACCTTCAGTAAACTATGTACTTTTCTACACGCAATCACCAATAAAAATGACGCAATTTTTTATGTTAAAGGCCGGGAGACGGCTCGGTGGTTATCCTGAAGAAATTCTGCTACAATATAGAAAAAAATGATGTCCACTTCTCTGAGAAGTCAAGAAAAATGAATTGACAAAACTTTGTAAAGGACATTTATTTTATAATGCTATATGTGCTGTTGCAAATGTATTTTTATTGCTCAATGTTGGATGAAATAAGAAGAAATCAAATCAAATACAATAAGTTTTTATTTATATTTCTCATAGAAACATCCAAATTTATTTATTAAGATCAAACAAAAATAGTAATTTTTTTAAATTCAGTGAGTAGCATTTAGTACAAAGATAAACTGTGACTAAACACATCAGTTTTTACACTACAGCACTTCATAGTTAGACATGACGCTAGCAGGCCGGCTGGGTGGTAAACAGGTCTAGTCCTGCTTGTTCGAGTGGTGAAAAGGGAGGGGGGAAGCATGTTATTTATCGGAACACCTGCTCCTCAATCCTCAATCTGTTAACGGCACGTGCTGAGGGAGAAGTGATCGTGGGGGTAAACCTGTTTTATCCGAGACATCTGCTCCGCAATCCATCAACGTGTCACCAGGAATATACCTGGTCAATGGGTTCTCAAAGTTATGTTAGGCACTCTGTGGGTGGTCCCTAATTAGCGTAACAACAAGTCAACTAGTACGCCGAGCTGGGCTTCCAGTGAGCGTGGCAGACATTTATCAAAGCTGTCAACAACTAGCAAGCCGAATTTGGCTAACCTCATTTTCAAAACAATAGAGGAGGGGTCCCATGTACCATCTTAGGATAGGGTTGTGAGCTCAGACATGTCTCAACCTGTTTGTCTACAAGGACAGGTATCCCTACTTCTCGTATAAATTCACATCATAAATAAAAATGTCCAGAAACATCTCAGATTTTACATATATAGTAGCGAAACGAAAATCGAAATGTTACAAAGAAATGTCGCCAGGCAGAATCAGTAAATAACTTACTCTACAGATGATCATTACTAAAAAGATTAAAAGCTTTTTTGTTGTTAAAATTTATGCTCATTAAGGAAGAGGTCATTCATTACTTTCACGAATGATAACGTATATGAAGTGGAGAGCATTATTAAACATGTAGGTCTCAGTATATTTACATAAAAATTCCCAAATTTACTTCTAACAATGATTTTTACGCCCGTTTTAAAAGACTCGCTTTATGAAGTACAAATATGTCGTTCGGTATCATACAGTTATTTAAATACATATTTTCAGGTTTCATTAATTGAATCTTTATTTTTGAAAGGGCACATGTCCATATTTTATCAAAAAGTATGTTTTCGCAGATTTGAGTTTGGGAAGTGTAGGCCTGTTTACTGTTGAAAGGGCACATTCTCAACTGAACTCAATACAATGCTGTAGTGGTTTGAAATCGGTGATTATTATTGAATAGGGAGCGTGCATAAACTACGTAGTTCCATTTTGGCCTCCTGTGAACCCCCCCTCCCCCACACGAGCCCAACGTGGCTTTTGCCTCTACCCCCCCCCCTCCCCACACGCAGGACGTAACATTTTTCCCTTTTGATTCCAGAAGACATTTTGTAATGTTTTCTCTTGTCAGACTATTGTAAATTACATACGGAGATAATTAAATGACGGAAATAAATATTCACATGCCGTTTTCAGTTCTGTTCCTCATTTTTACCGTGAAAAATGTTATGAAAGGAAAGCTACGTGGCCTGACTCGGAACCGCCCTCCCCCCACGTAGCAGAGCGTAGCCTTCCAGCCAACCCCTCCCCCCCCCTGGACCGAGCCACGTAATTTGTGCACGCTCCCATCAGTGGAGTAGCTAGGTCAACAAGGGCCCCCGGTGCAAAAAATTTATTTTGGGCCCTCAGGCCAGATGGGCGACCTGTTTTTTGCTTTGTGTTGCTGGTAGGGGCCCCCTGAGCTGAGGATGGGGCCCTTGAGTTGTGCTTAGGGGCCCCCTGAGCAGTGAGGGACCTTAGTGAGGGGCTTCCTGAGTCTCAGGGGCCCCCTTAGACTACTGTAAAGCTACTAAACAAACGATCGCCAGTTTGCCATGAAGGCTCGTGGGCCCTCTCAATGGGGCCCCCTGAGCGTAGGGGCCCCGGTGCACTGCACCGCCTAGCCCCATAGTAGCTACGCCCCTGGCTCCCATAGGCTCATGTTCTGGACATTTGCCCTTCCTCCGGTAAACTGGTTGTATTGTTGGCAGCCGCCCCGCCGACGCTCTGAGCGGATTGTTACGTTTGAAGCGTATGTTTCTGAACAGCTGTTATCACTATAGATGTTTTTTTATAGTTTATAATTGTTATTAAAACACACATGGCTTTCCAAAAAGTTTTATTCTGCCTTAAAAGGAGTGTCAAAGCGGGCCAAATCTCTCTTTGCCTCACACACCAGTGCAGGAAATATTCTACTATCGGCAACTGTGGGTTAGCTGTTTTAGCGTATGTTACTTGAAAACCAAAACAAGAAAAATCTATTCCTTCCATTAAGGCACATCGAAAGAAGGAGGGAATGAGATTTCCTCTTTCCTTAATCATTACATAACACATTTCATCCCCCAAACTGCAGAGGAAACCCACCTTTTTTCCGACGGATTTACAGGGAAGAACAGGAATCATACGGTTTTGCGATTTCTATTTGGCCTTTCCCTGATATGTAAAGTAACAATCAAGCAATATTTTCCTGTGAGAAGTCATAGTTTTTTCCCAAGTGATCGTATCTTTGGTGTTATCAAGAGATGATTAAAAAGTGTGGACATAGTCCACACACCTGATCAATATTCAAAAATTAAAATGAAGGGAAAATTGAAACAGTTTTTTGAAAGACAATGACATCCTAGAGTTTAACAAGTGGTGGCCCAAGCATTTTAAAAAGTGTGCGCTCCCAACTGAAGCTCGAAATCAAAAAGCGATGGGAAAGTAGGAACGACAGCCTGAGTTGTTTAAATATCAGAACACTACTATTATGAAATGAATGAGGAAGTCCTTTTAGCTTATGACAAAATTGGAGGAATAATAATAACTTTTAAGTTGTTGCGCAGCAACACAGATATTGAGCTTCCTAACACAAAAGCAAAACACGAATCCCATCAATGTCAAAAAAGAAAAAAGGATTACATTAGGAAAGTGCTGCAATATGTTCCTGAAGAACATATGCCATTTTATGATGCTATAATGTTGTAGCCATCTACTGAGAATGATTCTGTGCTGATTAGTTACGAAAAGTAAAATATATAAGCTGTTGGATTTTGTGTAAAACTGCAATAATTTCAATGGTAAATTAAATGTAATTTCATATAATGTAATTTTTTTAAATAGTTTACATGTTTGAACATACATAATAAACAAAATGTGAAAAAGTATTTTATTTATGTTTTCCTTTGCTTTATTATTAAAAGGGGCACGTGTCCGGGTTACTTAAAAATCTATAGAAAGCACATAACGTACACAATAAATTCCAAATGTAGGTCAAAAGTGTATTCTATGTTACTTCATCAGTTACAGTAAAAATATATATTTTTATTTTAAAAGACTTATTGATTCATATAAACTTTATGAAAATGGACATGTGCCCTTTCAAAAATAAGCGATTCAATTTCACTTAACAAACGATTCTGTGAGAATTTTGTTCTGTAACATTCATGTTTTCTAAGGCTGACTGGTCCTGTCTCTATCAGTATGAGTGTACAAAGATTAAAAAAGGAATAAAACCTCTTTTGTAACAAAGGCGTTCGGTGCTCCATATCGAACGCTTTTGTCTCTTGCACAGCTGCATTGCTTATTATTCAGGGCGCCCGGACAGAGTTTTTCGGTCAGGCGCTCACTTGTTAATATTCATCAGCTACTTGAGGGTGCTTCAGTAATAGCAGGTAAAGGGAATTGAAGAACAACCTTTCCCCAGCAATTTTCCTTGTTCGAATATAAATTCTATGTGTTGTGTCTCTCTGCCTCGCATTTCGTCAACGTTTTTGAACTGCCGATGCTTAAATTTATTTCTTTAGGTTTCTTTCTCCAACATAAGAAAATAGCAAAAACTCGTCGAGCATCTTCGAACGAATGAAGTCGGTGAACAGCTTCCAACCAGCCTGTTGTCGCCCCTTTCCGGAATCAAAATTAACTTGTGAATCATCCACATTTTTGTGACGTCACTACCAATTCACTAGCAAGCTGAAAATTTGTTATAAATGTAATTTACGCGGGTGTCCAGGTGAATGGAGCCAAAGACTCTGTAATCTTCATTTGGTGTAGAATAGCTAACGTATATGAAAAGCCTAAAATAAGGTTTTATTACTGTCGTATCAAATGTTCATCTGACAAACTGCCGATTTGTTTGTCTGTAATAAATCCCTAGTGGTGAGTGAAGCGTTAAGTTTTCGTAAAGTGAAGCAAGGGATCGACTCTTTTTGTTTTTGTAATATATAAGGCGGGTGGCATGCACAAATTTGACATATTCTCTTTTTTAGAAAAAAATGATTTTTTTTCATTTATGGCGCCGAGTATGTACTAAACCGAGTATTAAATTCGCAAACCATAAGCTGGAGGTGAAGCAGTGTTTGATTAGGTCACTGAGCGTGAATTTTATATTTAAGCGGCTTGCTAAGCAATTTATTTATTTATTTATTTTAATTACATCTTTTTACGGCCTGACATCTAGTATCTAAATTAGGCCATATTTACAATAAGAATATGATTAAATTGTTACATAGATTTTCGCTACCTAGAGAAATCAAGTAAATCGTTGTTTACAGTTAGAGTACTGTTGTAAGTACAGGCGTTTTATTACAAAAAATTAAGTGCTTGACTACATGTACGTTAAATTTCAATTAAAGAAAAAATAATATTAGTAACATAAACCCTTAATTAACCAACCACCACTATTTTGTTACAAATTTTACTACGCAACTGCTAACTACAGTATAAAAGTCAGTTTTTTAAGACAGATCTTCAGCGGGATCCACGTCCTCCGGAATTCAGACGCGATTTCTGGAAGGGTCTTCAGAGGGGTCGCCACCGGCTTCCGGTGGCTGTGATTCAAAACTCCTATTTGGGTCAATACGGTGTTGGGGAGGTGTATTACATCTCCTTTGTTCTATCAATCTACAGTTTATTTCTTCCTGTATAATTGCTTTTATATCTTACGAAAAGAACTTAATTTAATAGCTGTCTCCTTTCCATTTTGCTACCACATCATTATAATTTTTTTTTTTCAAGCAAGAAAAATAAACAGTAATAAAGAATAAGAATAATCTCCTTTTCTCCCTTCATCATGGCATGCAACACTTACCAGTCAATGGCCGGGCGGCTTAGTAGCCATTATACCTTCCTGATGATGTGGTACTGCTTTGTCAGGCTAGCCGCCTCATACCATATGCTGACTAAGACTTGATTGCAGCGAATTGTTAAGGAGAAAGAAGTCTTAAACTATCGATTACTATTATGTTTCGTTATATAATACGCACTTCAACGAAACAAATAATCTCTCTTTTTTTTTTCCTACACAATAAAATATTCTACTGCTAATTACGGATACTATAGTAATTGTCGGCCAGTGTTTGAGTAACGGCCTCCAACAGGAAACTGTGTCCTCCGGAAACACAACGTCCAACCCTTCAGAAGGATTTTCTGGAATAGCCGGGTGCGTCGGTCTCCAGAGGGTGCTATCGTTCTGGTGTCGGTTTATGACATATCCTTTAATAGTCAGTGCAGTGCTTTAATATTAACTAGCGGTGCTCTCTGCGTTGCCCGGTATAGTTGGCATAAATTTACCCGTTTTTATTCCCTCAATGAAAAACATTTGTGCAAAGTTTCATAAAAATCGCGTCAACTGTTTTCGGAATTAAAGCAAACCTAGATTCACCCGCCCTCTACCAAGAAACGGGTGGGTTGAAGTTTATTTGCACAAACACTATTTTCATTCAACCGAAAAGATTCATGTATATCAAGCTTCGTTAATTAGGTTAAGAAATTTCATTACTACATTACATAAAAACGATAGAGTATGTTAGAAACTCACATTTGATTCAATTGCGAAGTGAATGGATATACTTTTGCTCGAAACGCCAGATACTTTAACTCCGCAGATTAATCCTATTATACAAATATCAAAAGTGAATCCAGAATAATATTATCGTAAACGAAGACATGCTGATGGCCAAAGACATTGTCGAGAGATCGTGCTTAAAGAAAATCTCTGTTGTTTTTACTGCTATCTATGGCGTTTAAAAATTGAATATCCCGAATCAAAGGAAAGAACAAGTTTTGTTTAGTATGCAAAATAGTTATTATTGTAAAGTTATCTTATTGCTTTCATTAAAGGCTATGGTCAGAGTCCTTTAGTTGTGTATTTAGTGCGAAGTATGGAACATCTAATCCTTCCATCTTTGGGATTTGTCATCATACGTACAGAATTTAATTTAATTCTCCTGCGTTATTTAACATTGAAACATAAGTCATGCCAAACAACTGAATTAAGATTCTAAGCTCTAAAACGGTGAAAACCTCATCGAAATCTGCTCCGTAGTTTCCGAGTTTTTATAAGAACAATATATCCGGTTTTCGTTTTATAGATATAGATAGATTTCTCCGTTGTTGGTGCCTTCTTGCGCCTGCTATCTGCTCAAGGTATTTTGTTTTAAAGTGCATAGAAATCCTGTCTGCTATTTGACTCAGAATTTCGCAGTCAGCCCTGTTTTTAATAATACTTCGAACTTATTTTCCAATCAGGAAGGATGCCGTATGTTCTCTGACCTGTACGGCTTGATAAGCAAGCGACAGGAGAAAATACGTAGCAAGTAGTAGAAGAGAAGTTGTCAAAACATCATCGCTTCGAGTTTCGGACCGAACCCCGCCAAACTCTGACTTGATCGTGCATCCTTCTTCAACTTTCACTCGAGTCAAATTTGCAACCCATTACAATTTATTTTGCGTTAGTTGTCTAGCAAATAGTGTTCATGCCTATGTGATTCTTTTTTACGAAAGGCACTGTAAATATATTCCTCTTTATATGAGGACTGTCTCATCTCAAGTGCAAATAAAGGTTTCCATCAAAGCGCTATGACCAAACAGATGTTCCCAACGTAGTAAGACTCTCGACACGAATCCACCCCTACCCTTGTAAAGTTCCATCCAGTGGAAAGATTTTGAACTTAATAAGGTAAGTCCACACCAAAAGGAACAAAGACGAACATCTTGTTGATGTTGCTTGTTCCTGCAACTTGTTCGTCATGTTGCCCAATGTTTATCGATATTTTTCAATGTTTACGTCAACAGAAACAAAAATTCTTTAAAACTGCCGTTAGTTTGGTTGTTGGCTGGTTCCTAGTTGCTGTCACCTCAGTTGAACTGGTATAAAAATGTTCAAGTGGACTACTGAAAATTTGATAAATTTAATTGAATTATATAGAAATGCAGAGGGTTTGTGGAATCCACGTGATTCAAATTGCAAAGATCGGTTAAAGAAACGCGATTGGTGTGTGATGTTGAGTAATGCAATTAGTGCCGACGTTGATGAAATAAAACGGAAAGTAAAAAACTTGGTGGCACAGTTTTTCAGAGAAAGAAAAAAGATCGTGAACTGGTGCTGCAGCAACTTTTGTGAATAAATGGTTTGCTAACAAATATTTCGAATTTCTTGCAGATAAAAATAAAGTGCATCACTGTGCAGGAAAGGGATTTAATGATGTACAAGCAAGTTCAAACAAAGTTTCAGTATTTCTGTTTTCACCACAATTCTAACATTAAATATCAGTTTGCCACGGGACAATTCCTTCTGATGACACAAAATAGCCATCAAATTCCTGTCGATTAACTTTTGCTTCACTGGACGAATAACGTGCTCGTTTCTGTATTGGCAACATTACTGTTCCTGCGTTTATGTCCTTTCTCCAAACACCTGGTATTAATTCACCATTATCTTTGTGTTCGCCATCAAAAGTACAGAGCGGCGTGTAGAAATGTCCTGAAGAATTGCTACATCTGAGTAAATTATTTATACATATAATTGCGGTTACAATTTTTTCTACATTTTCAGGAGAGGGAATTAATGGTTTTATTAGTACTCTGAATCGAAATGACAGATGTCATAGTACATTTTCTGACACTCTTCTGACCCTAGAAAGCCGATAGTTATATATTCTTCTCGGTGTTCCGGGTAAGGTTTCAACAGATTAGTACAATGGTCCGCAACCGCCAGTGTGCAGCGAAATTTTACCCATTATAAGGAATTAATTGTCAAGATTTTTATTAATTATTTTTTGTTTCCCATGCCGCGAATTGTTACGTATTGTCTTATTCTAAGAAATTAAAAGTTATTTATATACTCACAATTGCTGTTAGTTTTGTTTATTCATTTTTGAAATATTTCTATTCCTCGCTTCTACAGCTGCGCTTTCAGGTTGTTATATTTACCGCATGTTCTGTGTATGTGCTTTTCCCTCAGTCTAAACTGCTAGCAGAACTTTCCAAGTCTTTTATTACTTTATGACGTTGTCGATGTCGGTGCTTCTCCGACAATACTACTTTGTTCCTGTACCATTGCACTGACTCATTGTTATACATCACTGTAAAAACAATCGGCACTGTATATGTGACTTCTTTGAAGTGTATAAATCCCTCAATTTTTTTTAAGCTCAACTGCTGCTTCAGGCGGCCGGCGACACTCGGTATGGCAACAAAGGGTGCGGCAATCTCTGTTTTTTGACCGGTAAGGCCGGGCACACACGTTACGGTAAACCTGACAGGCAAACCTGCGCAGGTAAACCTGACAGGTATACCTGTGCAAGCTCGAGCCCACACACGTTAGGGTAAACCGTATATTTTAGTTCAGTTGAGAGAACATGGCGAGCAAACAAGATGTAGATGACGCGATCGCCTTGGTCGGGTTATTAGTGGTTTTGGACAGTAAGAAGAAGCGTAAACGTAAAACCTGGTGTAAGAAGTGGCTTACAAAGAGAGATGAATATACTCATACAAGGTTACTGAAAGAGTTGAGTGCAGATCCTTCAGATTACCGTAATTATTTGCGTATGAATGAAGAAACATATGAAAAACTGTTATCACTTGTAACTCCTCTCATTAGAAAGAAAAACACGGTTATGAGAACCTCTATTTCTCCCCATGAAAGACTAAGTGCTACTTTGAGGTTTCTTGCGACGGGCCGATCGTACGAATGTCTTAAGTACTCTACGTTGATATCACCACAAGCTCTAGGCCAAATCATTCCAGAGACATGTGAAGCCATCTATAAAGTGCTGAAAAATGAGTATCTTCAGGTACGTTAAACAAATATACAACTTTTATTTACTATTAGTTTTTATTGAAAAAATTTATTGCTGTCTATGAAAGGGAAAGTTTTAACAGAGTACTGAGACAATAATTGCAATGAGCGTATGGAATTATAAAATTAATTGATAATATTGTTTGATAACATTAGTATAGCATAAAGAAAACTCAAAAATAAAACAAATCAATGATTACTATAACTAGAAAAGTAAGCTGCCATTGAATGTGAAGGAGGAAGACCTTCATTTGCAAATCCACCTGGCGAAGTTTGTTGAGAAAATTGGCCGTACGAGGTAGCAGATGAAGGAGTAGGTGTGCTCCTACTTGAATTAGAGCTGCTGTTCAAAAGTTCGGAGCTGTATGGATTAAGCATACCCATTTCAGCCTCAAAAAGGAGATCATTGATTCTTTTTTCAACTATCAAAGCCTCTCGTTTTTCCAAAGCCCTGATTCTCATAGCAAAAAATTTTCCCATCAAGTCATACCTGTCATCTTGGGCCACCGGTTTTTTGAAGTGGTCTCTTACTGAGACCAGTACATCATTAGTTAACTCTTCACTTTTCCTTTTTTTGGCCAAATTAGGTCGGGAGGTCGGAGGTAAGCCTACTGCTCCTGTACTTGAGTTTGATCTTGCAACCGCAGGTGGAGGTATCTCGTCGCCATTGATCGGTGTTTCGTCGCTAGGTGTTCCAGCAGAATCATTTATTTCTTCCTGAAATAATTATGTATTATTACACACTAAAAAAGTATTTTACATTGATTTTATTAATTAATATAGTTTAAAGGAGAACTAAATAAATATAAAACGTGTAGGCCTACTATTGAAAAAGTTACGAATATCATGTTATTAACGGGCTAAGCTGATACCTGGATTCATGTTGGGTTATAAAAGGGAATCTACAACGGATACGTTAGAATTTGTATAAAATATCAATTATCATATTATAATGTAGACTATTGTTATATTGTAATATTATAATATAGATATGATAACAATTATAATTTAACTAAACACCAAATGAAATTAATTTGCTAATTCAATCAGCCGAGGGAAACGAAGCATAGTCCCAAGCCGTTAATATAATTAATTATAATGTTTCCTTGATTTTAAAACACTGAATTTAAAAATTATCAACATTTAGACAGTCATCATTATCATTATGATAGACTTTTATTTATGTTGTGAACAGTTTTTATTTATTTGATATTGTTCCAGTTTCCTAATTCCACTGAGAAATGGAAAGAGATTGCTAAAGAGTTTGAAGAGAGATGGAATTTCCCACACTGCCTTGGTTCCATGGACGGCAAACACATAGATATAGTTCCTCCAGCGGATTCCGGATCATATTATTTCAACTACAAAGGAAGGCACAGTATGGTACTTTTTGCAATAGTGGATGCTAACTACCGGTTCCTTTTAGTGGATTTTGGGACCAACGGACGTGTTTCTGACGGAGGCGTTCTTCAAAATACTAAATTTTATGAAAAGTTACAGATTGATGACCTTAAACTCCCAAAACCATGCAGCGTAACAGAAAATTTCAAAGATGTTCCTTACGTATTTGTGGCTGATGACGCCTTTCCCCTTACAATTAACATAATGAAGCCTTTCAGACAAGCACAACTAGATTCAGCTTGTAAAGAAATATACAACTACCGAGTTTCAAGGGCAAGGCACGTTGTTGAGAATGGGTTCGGTATACTGGCCTCCAGATTTCGTTTATTCCATACTCAAATAAATTTAGAGCCAGAGAACATAGTAAAAGTGGTGAAAGCAACATGTGCATTGCATAATTTTTTGATGGAAAAACGCCCAGCCATTTACGCTCCTCCAAACAGTACGTATCAGGAGAATGATGATGGCGCTATCATTAATGCAGGCTTGAATACCAATGAATCGAATATGATAGCATTGCAACGTGTGCACTTAGGTAATGTAAGTTTGGCCGCCAAACGGCTCAGAAATGAGTTTGCTTCCTACTTCATGAATGAAGGTAAAGTGCCATGGCAAGACAAACGTATTCTTCGAAACAAAAATTGAATATAGACTTTTGCTCTTATTTATAGGATACGTGGAATCCGTTCAAATTTGTTCATAAACTAAAAAAATCATTTAGACATTTCACACAGGTCAGAGAAAAGTTTTCTTTCAAACTATTAACATTTAATTTGTAAATAACTATTATTGTTATAGAAAAATACAAGTGTAATCGTACTTAAAATCAATTATATAACTATTATAACTAATCTGTTTATAGTACTTACTTCCTCGATCTCGCTCCCATATTCCTCTTCTAAATTGGACACAGATGTACTGGGAATATCTTGATCTCCAAGAAAATCAAACAAATCTAAGTACCACAACTTGGATACATAGACATTGTCGGCTGATGCGCCAGATTTAATTGACATGTCACGTTTTTTCTTTTCTTTACGAACATTGCTTCGTAAACTATTAATCTTTGCAACCACTGATTTTCTTGTTGCATCAGGTTCCAACTCCTTCAACTTCAGCAAAAGTTTTGCATAAGATGCATCTCTCTTTTCACGGTCATGATACTCTTTACTTTTCACTCGCCAAAGGCACGGCTCCTGTCTATAAATTTCAATGAACTCTTCAATCACTTGATTACGTTTTCGACTCGACATAACTAGAACTTAATATAGTCACAAGAAACTAAAGAAACTTCAAAAGAAAGTGTCGCAAAAAGCTCTCTACTCGAGGTGCAAGTCCAAACTAATAACAAAACAACTGCGCAGTTGACTGGACGGTCTCACACACACGGTCAGGTCTAGACTACTGCGCAGGTAGAAATACCAAATTTTCATTCCGTACAGGTCGCCTGTACAGGTCGCTACGCCTGTGCAGTTTGGCCTGTAGCTACTGGCACACACGATCAGGTTTACCTGTACAGGTGACCTGTACAGGTATACCTGTCAGGTAAACCGTTACGTGTGTGCCCGGCCTAAGGAAAACTCCTAGATCCACCACTGGCTGTAGTTAGACAGGGGCGGCATAATCGGTATTGCACACGGGAGTTCGAACAGATAGCGGCGGAGCCGATCATAGCTGTGCTCTGAAATGGTCCGAAAACTGTGTTAGTCTTGATATTTTGTTTTTCATTTAGCAGATTATTTTATTTCTTCAAGGTGGAAAAATTCCTTGAACGGAGTGTTCCATCTATAAGAGCAACTGGTTAAAGCATTGAGCCAGAAAGAAAGAAACAAAAGTTGGTACAGCGAAAATATAGTGATAATTACTTATCCTATGAGTTTTTTTTTTTGTGGTAAAAAATGTGCCCAATTCCGCAGTGTATTGTTTACGGTTTAAAACTCAGTAACGCTGCTATGGGTGCCCAGTAAATTGAAAAAAAAAATTGTCAACAAAACATTCTTCTCTGTCAAGCAAAGATGTCAATTACTTTCGTCGGTTGTTGAAAAATTAGAAAAAAACTTCATGACCGCTACAGTACGTGTAGTAGGTGAAACGCTGTTAAAGCCTGTTTGTGAAGAGATGGTAAGAATAGTTCTGGGTTTGGAATCTGCTAGTGAAATTTAAAAAATTCCTCTTTCTGCTGACACATTCACATGCCGAATTATTGATATGTCTCGTGATATTGAAGACACTAAGAACGTGGATGCCAGGTATTATCAGTATTGATAAATATATAGATATTTATATCGATGCCTGGCAGGTATCGATAATATCGGTCGCATCATGTCGATAATATCGATATTTGTATACATTATTTTATAAATAAGTATGTAAATCAAAATCAGGTAATAAATTTGAGGCAGTTTATTGAAAAAATTAGGTCTGCAAATATTAAGCGTCGACAGATCCTGAAAACGTAGTTTGCTTAACCTTTTCCCATTCTTAGTTTGAGTGACAGTGGTTCCTGCCAGTGAGAAAAGGCGTCCACAATGTACTCAGAGCCTCCTTTGAGAAAATGATTAATTGCGATTTTGAAAATATCTTAATCCAACTAGTATATCAATCATGATTGATTTCAATTTAATTTTCCAACAAAAAATGTACCGTAATCTCCAAATAGTCGGTGTTATTCTAAACGTAACAAAGAAAATGCTTACACTTTTCAACTTCTCCTTCACAACTTTCGAAATTTTTTCATATCTTACATCAATTTTTGTTTTGATAGTTCCACAGAAAGGGACATTCTATAATGGTGCTAAGTGCTTCATTAAAACTTAAAACCTTCTTTGTCTTCAACTGCATTAAAGGTCTATTAACAACACTGAAAAAATAAGCAATTGTATCGGTCAGGAGGCCATATTTTTTTACCCCCATTAAAATATTGTAATACGTCCCAGAGAGAAACAAGAACTAACGAAAGCAAACGTAACGCAACATATTAAATAATGAAACGGTGAACGTAAATGAATGGGGAAAGTATAATGCGCTCGAAACGGAGTGGAACCACAGAGTATCAAAGGACGTTATCGAACTAAATAAGAGTTTAGCATAGTCAAGTTCGGTCCCTTTCACCCAAACATTTGTAATTTCTCTCTTTTAAAAAAAAAAAAAAAAATGAAGGGGTTTGTAATTTTTTTGAATAGTTCACTGCAACATATCGATATTATCGTATCGACCTTTTAAAAAAATCGACATTTTTGGACCGATATTATCGGTTGACCGATATATCTTTGCAACCCTAATGAAGGAGAACAACAACAGTTAGAATTATATTGTCTCTATTTAGAAGTTCTTACTTCAGATCGACGAGTCCTCAGATATTAGCCGCCACGCACAACTTCTGGTTGTTGTTTCTGTGGCTTTAGGGCGCGTCGACAACGAGGTCATTAGCGCCCTAGCAATGACCAGCTAATATTGTGGTTAAAAATTATACTAAAAATACTGTCTGCATGGTCGACTGTAAAGAGGTCGACCATACCGACAGAAAATAAAATAAATCACCAAAATAAGATATAGCCTTAAAGAGGCCACCTGGACATAATACCGTTGGACACCTGGGTGGTTGTAGAGGGGCCAAACAGGTTCACAGAGGACTTAAAAACACTGTATGTCTCGCTGGCTGTAAAATGGCCAGCGCGACAGGAATTATAACAATATAAAAAAATTAAAACAGTACACATGTATGGTTGGCTGTAAAGGGGCCTCCCATACATTCTAAAACTAGGCCGACCTGCCTAAAATTTTAGATATCATGCCGGCCGATACACAGAACTTTAAAACGTTGGCCACACTGCTGGTCTCGTTATTTAAAATCAGGGGCAGGTCGTTGGCCAGTCCAACGTCTGCCCTGAAGTCTATAAACAATACACAATCTATTAAAATGTGGCGCACCGCCAGAGGTACGCCACAAGTATCACATTCGGGTGGGTCCTCCCGGCGGAAAAGAAATCTATGCATCAGAGGACAGTGACCTATACGGAGGAGAGTAAGGATAACCTCATCCCTCCTCGCCCGCTGGAAGGAGCTGCTCCACGGCTGAACTATCGGTTTGACCAGCCGGAGCTTATTATGCTCTACTTCCAGCCACTGCCTCTGCCAAACGTCAAAAACAAATCTTTTCCTCGCCGAGGCAAGGTCAGACTTTGGGACCGGATCAAAGTCAACTCTGACCTTGTTGCAGGCTAACTTGGCAGCTTCATCAGCTGCCTCGTTCCCCCCGATACCAACATGACCAGGTACACAGCAGAATACGACCTCCTTTCCAGAAGATTGGAGGGATCGGAGGGTGTCCTGTATGTCTTGAACAAGACGATTTGCTGGGTACATGCTTCCCAAGGCCTGAATGCAGCTGAGAGAATCACAGCATATGATGTACTTTTTGCCCTGATTTACTTTCATATGCTGGAGCGACTTTAACAATGAGTAACACTCTGCAGTGTATACGCTGCAAATTCTGTGTAGTTTGAATGTGTAAGTCGCTCGATGAAACACTACGGAGCAGCCAACTCCGTTAGCCTGCTTAGAACCATCCGTATATACCGGGGTAAAATCGTGATGCTGGTTTAAAACATCGTTAAAAAGACTAATAAAACCCTATCAGTGGTAGACAGCTTACTGTACCGTGACAGGTCTAAAATCATTCTGGGCCTCTTTAAAAGCCAGGAAGAAGATTTACTCCAACCATGGCGAATAAGAGAGGGCATCTCAAACCCATATTCCTCTAAAATAGCCTTTGTACAGTAGCTGAACGGTCTGGTTGCTCTTTGGCGGTTGGTGTAAAACCGTTCATAGTTAGGATGAATAACTACGTCGTACACGGGACAGCCAGTAGTTGCCGCAGTATGTACATAGTGTCGCACAATGAGGAGACGCCGGCGGATGGAGAGCGGTGACTCGCCCGGCTCGGCACAAATTCTGGGTATCGGTCTGGTGCGGTATGCACCTGTGGCGAGGCGAATTCCTGCGTGGTGGACACTATCTAGTAAACGGAGATAGCTTTCCCGTGCCGAACCGTAGACAATGCAACCGTATTCCAACCGCGACCGTACAAAGGCTCTATAGAACTGTAGCAGACAAGAGCGGTCAGCGCCCCATGATCTGCCACAGAGACATTTTAAAACATTCAGAGCTTTCAAGGCCCTGGCTCTCACATCCTTAATATGTGGCATCCAGCTAAGCCTTGTGTCTAAAATGAGGCCCAGAAAACGAACATTATCGGTAAAAGTTAAAACAGTGTTCCTCAAGGTAAGGTGAGGCCCAGGTAAAATACTTCTGTTATGAGTAAAAAGTACACACCAGGTTTTCTCAGCAGAAAAACGAAAACCGGTGTGCAGAGACCATTCATCCAGCCTATTCGACACGAGTTGCAGCTGCCGCTCAGCGCTTCTGAGGCTGGAGGATGCGCAAAATATTAAAAAATCATCCACATATAAGGAGTACCGTATGGGTCTCCTTATTACACTTAAAATGCTATTTATCGCAACAGCGAAAAGAGTCACGCTTAAAACTGACCCTTGAGGAACACCATTTTTCTGAATAAAAAGATCAGACACTTCACTACCGACTCGATACCGGAAGCAACGACCAGATAAAAATGATTTTATTTTAAAAAACGGGGCAGGTTACCCCTAATACCTCAATCATGTTGCTTTAAAATAACATGCCGCCAGGTAGTATTGTAGGCCTTTTCAATATCAAAAAAGACACCCACGAGGTGTTGGCTGCGGATAAATCCATCTTGTATTGCCGCCTCCAGCAGGATCAGGTTGTCCAGTGTGGAACGGAACTTCCTAAATCCACATTGAAAGCGGCACAACAGATTGCGGCTTTCAAGACACCAGACGAGGCGGCGATTGACCATCCTCTCCAGTATCTTACCCACGCAGCTTGTAAGGGCGATGCTACGATAGCTACCTGGCAACAACTTGTCGTTACCAGGCTTTAAAATGGGGATAAGCGTTGCTACTTTCCACGAGTCGGGGAAGTGGCCTCCGGTCCAAATTCAATTAAAAATATCTAAAAGGTACTCTTTAGCATCTTTACTAAGATGCCTGAGCATCTGGTACTGGATCATATCAGATCCTGGGGCGGTGTCGTTAGCTCTGTTTAAGGCCGACTGCAGCTCCCATGATGAAAATGGGCTGTTATATGACTCTGTACCCGACGAATCGAAGCACAGCACGCGCCTCTCGGTAGCAATCCTACGTTGTTGGAACCGAGGATCGAAATTGGCAGAGGAGGTGATGGCAGCGAAGTTCTCTGCCAACAGCTGAGCTATGCTTCGCTCGTCGGTAACTACACGTCTCTGATCCAGTAACCAAGATACTGGTATGCGAGAGTACCTTCCAGATGTACGGCGGATTGACTCCCATACTTTTGATGAACTTGTGGAACGATTGATATTGCTCACAAAGTTCTGCCATGACCTTTTCTTGCTCTCCTTAATAACTCGACGCGCCTTAGCTCTGGCGATACGGAACGCCGCCAGGTTGGGTACAACCTAAAGCAACGCTCGTCTACGACCCTGTATAGCGGGACGACATTCGGCGTTCCACCTGGGGACGGGCGTCCCTTCGCAGCATTCCGGAGCTTTTCGGCATGGAAACCAATGTTCTACAGGATATATAGAAGCCCTGTACTTTGTGTTTTGTTTTCAAATAAACTATTCAGTCCTGGAAAGTAACCACTCTAAATCAGTGTTACTCAATCGAATAATTTTTTTTGATGTGCCCATTCTTAATATGTCCTGATAAGAGATTGTATTTTTTTTTAAAGAATCCATGAGGCGTTCACTCCACGTTGATTTCTTTCCAAAAGACTTGGTTTAAACCAACATTAGCAGCTTCTTTCTTTCTTTTTTTCTTTTTTTTTTTTTTTTATTCAAAATAATATAAATTGTAGCAGCTGCTTACAAAACATCACTGTCACACCAAACAGTAATTATGAAAGAACGTTTGTTACACACAGAAAAAAAGACTGTTGCTCTTGGTATAGATGGGTAGCAACTATAAACAGTTCCTAAATTAGATTTTCTGGTGTGGACGGATTGTTTCTGAAAGTTATGATTTCTTTCCGTTTCTAGAAACAGCCAACAACAGTTTCCTCCGTGTTCCTACAGTGTGTATGCACCTTTAGCCTACCTATGAATATCTATGCATCAAATGCATGAAAAGGACCACGACAAATATCTGCATTTTTTAACAACTTTAGTATTAATGGTGTTTAAAACTTCAGTTGTTTATCTGCCTTGTGCTGTTTAATTTCTGTGCCATTATCTGTGACCACACAATTTTGATGACATGTGGATCTATCTCAGAAACTCGCCTTTTAAGCCTTGAGTTCAAATGGGGACAACTTCAAAAAACAATTTAACTCAATTTTTTCTAAACATTCAGTAGGATAAGATTGCGGAAATTCAGGATAGCCTACTAAACGCTTTCACCATACACTTAGACAATATAGAAGCATTTTAAGATTTGCAATAGGAAATTAATCATAAATCAAAATAGATTTCTTCAGGTAAACAATACATAAATGTGACTGATGAAAATTGACAATTACCATCGTCAGTTCAAGCTAAGAGTGTTATATATCACCTATGGTGAATACTATATACCGTAAAAACAAGTTCGGTTTCATAATGGAGTCTACACTTTAAGATAAACAAGTTGTAATCGAGATGTAGTTGCATCCAGCTTGGGATTAACTGCCTACTCTGTATACTGTGTTCAGGGCTGGGAAGCATTATTTGGTATAAAACTAAAGATTCGCTTAGACTATTAATTAAGTAGTCTTTGCTAACGAGCTAAAATGATCAAGTATGGTGAAGGCTTTTGAAGTGATCGTCTCACCATCTCTGGAAGCAGTGAAACCTCCTTGATAAATAAAGTAACATGATAGATGGATATCAAGATGGACTGAGCTGCTGGTCAAAGACTGAATGAAGTTGTTAGGTAACCTCAGGGGAGGAGAAGGAAAAAAAGTGTAAGAAAGAATACCCAAACTTCAACTTTGAGAGGATACATGTCTGGCTATTCTAAAATTCATTGTATGGTGAACGTTCTAAAGTTTCATTTGTATGGTGAGAGATGTCACTTTGAGCATCTTTCATTGTACCATTAGTGTTAGTTCGCATTGAGATGGCAGAAAGTTTCAACTGATCTGCATTGGCCTCATTCTAGGGTGTAATTACACTGAGATACTTTTCACACACTCTACTAAACACAACTTTCAAAGCTGTTTTCAGTAGAGCGAGTTGAACACACCTTGGAGCAATTTCATCCTCGAAGCAAACTGAAATAGATCAGCCAAAGAGAAAGCATTTAATACTAGGATGCAGTGCCATTCTTGGAGCATGAAATTTATTTTGGCCATAGAAGGTTTCATCTGCAATGTATTAGGAGCTAGCGTAAAAACAGAAAGAACATTGCATGTAGATTGAATTTTTTTTTTTTTTTTTTTTTTTACTGCTTTACGTCTCTCAACAGCGAGGTCTTTAGAGACGGGAAAGTATGGGGGCAAGGAATGGGAAGGAATTCGGCCATGGCCTTTTGAAGGAAGCATCCCGGCATTTGCCTGGAGTGATTTGGGAAACCATAGAAAACCCAAATCTGGATGCCCAGACGGGGATTCGAACCGCCGTCCTCCCAAATGCGAGGCGAGAACGCTAACCGTTACACCGCCACGCTCGGTTTGCATGTAGAGATTATTTCCAGTGTGTTAGATACAAGTTCAAGTAAAAAGTCAAATTATTTAGATTTTAAATTATTGATAAACAGTAATTATTTTTGGAAGTTAAACAGCTAATGGCTTAATAAAAATATCTGTGAAAATAATGGAGAATCAGATTTTAACTTAGCGAAGATATGCAACAATTTCCAAGTTCACCCGTTTTGCATATCATGGTGTATTTTGAAATATTCAATCACTGGATGAGGTGATTCACCACAAAGTGTTAAAACTTCCAGTGCTAGTCTTTTCACCATCAGCTTCAATTTTCTGGCTTTCAGAGCAAGTATATGAATTCTTGAGTGGGTTACCAATCAAAATGTTGCTGTGTAGACTGATAAAATTTGAATCTACAGATGAATTTAGCAAAAAAGTCTGATTGAGAAACGAAGCATTTATTTAAAGTTTTCACATGTGACCGATATTTTCGATGGAGTCATTTCATGAAAACATGGTCATTCTTAGTAATGAACTGCAACTTTAGACTTCCCTTCCTCAACAATTTCAGACTTTAAAACAAAATATGATTTTGTGAATGTAAAATTTCACATTTTCTCTTTACATCTAACAATTAGAATCGACAACATGAGCATTATATACTGTGGTATGACAGCATCATCCCCCCAATTAATATTAATATATTCATAATTAATATTCAGATTAGTTACATTTATTTTATTCAAATATGTTAATTGTGTAGGGCAAATCAACTCATAGGTAATTATGTGTATTAAGCCCAGGCGGCCAAATTTATTATTGTATAATTTTAGTTTATTGCAAGATTGCTGTTAGGAAAGAATTAAGCGGTGAAAATGTTTGCACTCAGTGGCAGTTTTGAACATTCAAATAGCCGGACAATGCTGGACACTGGCGGCAGCCACAGAGATACCGTTAGCTTGGTGAAGGCAATGTGCCTCAGCTCTAGGCTGAGGGCGCAAGGTCACTGAAAATGCACGCAAAACTGGCCGGCGAATGATAGCAATGCCGCGACACACGTGATTGTGGAATATGTCGTTTCACCAATCGTGTATAGCCAAAGGGTCTACATTTATTGATGAAATGCTTCTTTTCTATATGCTGGGAGAGGGAAAGCTAATTTCTTCGTGGCGGCAGAAAACACGCCATCACTTGAGACTTGCTGTCCAGACGAGCTGGAGTACAGACGTACTGGAGTACAGACGTACTGTCCGGGTGTGTTCAGGTACACTCAACTAGCTGTTCGTCCTTGGTTGAAGATAGACGCTTTCTGGTTAAGACGTTGCCGGAAGCATAGTGTTTTATCTCGTAGAGGCCATCACCACTGATGCATTAGTACGGATGGGCTATCCGCGGATCTGCATCTGACTGCGACACAGTGTACAATTCTTCGAGAATGTAATAACTTCTTCAATTCTAGAATCATTTATATTTAAACTGGAAGTTAGAGATTATCAGAAAACCTTCATAAGAATTACTAAAATTTTAAATTAAGTTAGTTGTTTTAGGAGATATTTACGAGATAAATGCAAGTGTAGTGTAAGGTAAGCACAACAGTTAAATAACTGGATGTTATGGACAATATTTCTTAACTGATAAATAATTATACATAAATAATATTGTTTCCAACGCAACTGAATTCGTTGTTTATTTATTCACAGACCGCATTTACTTTACCACACGTAAAAACTGATGTTTCAAGTGTTCACTATTAACGACAAGAAAAGTAACAATGCCATGATGTCCAAGTAGCTGCATGGTTAAAGAGTGCTATAGGAGTTTGAGGATCCTATATTCGAACCTTGATTAGGATAAATTTTTTTTGTGTACATTTTTTATTTTGTTTCTGTTTGCCGTTTGTTGCTTTACAGAATCATGTTTTTATTAGAAGAAGTCGTAAAATGTCATGCAAATGTTTGAAACATAAATTGCTGTAATATAAGAAAACTTTTATATAAAGATAACCTCCTGCTTTTAATTTTGAAACATACCAAAGATACATCATCATTGCAACAAAACCCAAGTACAGTAAAAGTCAGGTTATCAGAGTTCCGATTATCAGAGCCACCGGGTTAACACAGGCAAATTTTTGAAGAAGATGAAAATTATGACACAGAAGACAAAGACTTTTTTGACAAGTGATTGTAATTAATGTACAAAAAAACAACTTTATTGCTTCCCCAATTAGTTTTACACTATAAATGAATTGTATTATTTTTGTTTCAATACGTTTTTTGATTCATTGTAACCTCTTTAATTGAGCTCCGGTTAACAGAGTTTTTCATTATCAGAGGCGTTCCCGGTCCCGTTTACCTCGGATAATCGGACTTCTACTGTACTCGGTGGTGAATAATAGGATTAATTTTAACAATAACATTGCACGCTAATCTCGCAACAATTCTGGAACGCTTTGAATACTACTTGTTGGAATTTTTACGTGACGATACAACTGTATGTTGCCTTTCTGATATAAATGCATCTATTTAAGCAGTATTTACTTTTAATGTCCAAGTAATTTTCAGTTTTTTCAAACTTTTTATCGGTGTGCAAGTAACGTTCAGTTTCAGTTTTGAAGTCTTTTTTGGTTATGTCTCAAATGTTTATAATACTCTTCCTATCAAAAAATTTGGTGGATTTTAGAAAAAGAATATGCGGCACTACCAACAGCAACTAGTATCTAAAGAAAACGCTCACAAATAACAAAACATATTCCAAAGCGAGGATCGAACCTAAGAACCCTAACTTTACTGATACTCACCTTAAACAGCATACTACATTATCTCAAAGAAATTACGGTGCAAATTATATTTACAGTAAATGATATGCGACTTAGTCGCAATGTCGTCTGGTTTTCTATGAGCAAGTTGCAGCGACTTTTTTTCCTATTTCAGCTAATGGGGGAACACTTATGTTTATTTTTATTGTTGTGGTTGTAGATTGATGCACTGCACACTATTTATAAACCATATTTCCAACAATTAATAAACAAATTCAGAGAAACAAACCAAACGTTACTTACGTAGAGTGAGCGCCTGCTGGCACGTGATGTCACGAGTGTCGTTGCCCCGCGCCAGCCAACAAAGGAGCGTTTTGGCACGGTTTCAAATACTCTAAATTGTTACATTAAATTTTACGTAAAATAAGCACTTTTGTCAAAAAATAAATAGTACCCGGTAAATAACGTGTATCAATAAACTATTTAAAACCATTTTCAAAAAATAGTCAAATTGATAGGTTGAGGTTGATTTACAAAAACAAATGCAAACATATTAACCTGCTATGTTTCAACGAACCACATAACTACATGAAAGTAAAGAAAGCAACTTAATTATAATTTAATAAAAACTCCAATTTCTACTTCATCATTTAAATTTGTGTTAATATTGCAATCTGTCAACTGATGGCAATACAGGTATTTTTTTATTTATTTATTTACTTTAGTGATTTTGAGAAACGTAAATATAATCTATTTTTAGCCCCACTATCTGCCAACAGAATAGTTGTACAGATTACCAGAAACATCTTAATTTTTTTTTTAAGGTTAAGAACTGATTTATATTCCTGCTCCGGAAATATCAGCTTTTCACACTTTTAAACTGAACACACCACTGAATACATCATAACGTTCTTACTCTGATCATTGAAAAGCAGAATTTGTAGTTTACGTAAGAAGTAGATAATAAAAATGGCAGTACCATCAATGAAATAAGAAACGCGTTGGCAAAATGTGAATCAATGACAATTTTCCAATGAACTATTCATTTTTGCGGCATAAAAACTATCCCATGTCACAAAGCAGAAAATATTTTTCTCAGAGAAACACTGTATGAAAATCAAAATGTTAAGCACAGATTTTTTTTTTTTTACGTTTTCCAGTGCCATCCTGCCATTATCTGTGGTAAGCAGTGGTTTATATCCCTATATTTTCTTTGACATACCGCTTGTCTTATTCCTATCAATCAATTAATCCTCTTTCACTCATTTAAATGCATCACAAAGTATAAACTAGCAATACCATTATCAGTTCACTATCAAACAGTGATGATAAAATCTGTTTTTTATGGTTTAAATGATTTCATTGTGTGTGATTTAATGCAATCAAAACCACGGCAATGGTTACAGATGTACTTGCATATAATGGAAGGAAAGTTGGACTTCAAATAAATATTGGAATAAAAGTAATGCCAAGAGTATGTAACTGTATATAAGTATATTTATATATTTATAAAATTAATGCTTTGAAAAGTACACTTCACAGAATAAGTACATACACAAACATTCTATTTTTTTACAATTGAGAAAATAAATTATCAAGTACTTAAACTTTGGCATCCCAAACTTACGAATCATCCGTTTGCAGCTGGTTTCAAAACAGTTTCCTCTTGAGTCCGAGATTTCACATCCAATGTAACTTTCACATCGCTCTAGCATAATTTTTATATGGCAGGAGCAGTATATTTTTTACTCATCTATACAAAAAAGCATCCATTCAATTAACTCCACATATACTTTGTACTTTTCAAGAAATCTGAATATCATTGCGCAAATTCCGTAACACCAGAGACACACGAACACAGCCTCAAAATATAAAAGTTTTAAGGTAATTTCAAATAGTGGTGTCTTTTAAATGCAATGCTAGAGCACAAATCAAGTGAAGTGTTTCCTTCTCAGGAATGTCAATCAGCAATATACTATACATTCAACAGTAAATATGAATTTGTAAAACAGAGAAGTTCAGGTTTTTTCTCTTTAACTGCAATATAGGCTTCTTCTGATCCCAGTAGCAGATGGCACAAAATTATAGCCATCTGACCCAGCACAGCAACCTCCAGCATTTTCTTGGAAAACAAACCAACTTCTTAATATTCTAACACACCTTCCATGAAAAAATGTCACGAGTGACAATTTCTTCAATGAATACGATAAAAAAAAAAGAAATCCATAGAATTATTTCACAAATACAGCAACTATTGAGCACTGAGCATGAAATTAATATTTTATATCTGAATTATTGGAAAAACAGAAAAGGTAACAAAAAGTAACAATTCACTAAATCATGGAAGGAGGAATAGCATACTAAAGAAGTAATGTAGACTACATGATTGGAAAAAAAAACATTAAGTGCAAATACAACAGACCACATAAATAAAATCCAAATTCCAAAGTAAACAGCTTCAAGATAATACTTAACAGCAGAAAATCACTAGGAGTATAGGAAGGTAAAACTACCACACAAATATGATGACCTCAAATTTACAATAAGACCAGAACATTTATCAAAATTACTACTAGTACTCTGCCAAGCATTAGAAAAAATTAATTTGATTAGTCCTAGAAAGCCTCAGACAAGAACTAAGCAAACTATAGTATACAGAGAGGAAGATCATCAAGCATCCTAGTTTAAGTCATCAATTATAACAGCCACTACGGAAGCAACATAAAGTAAAACGAATTTAATAAACTAGTATACTGTATTTGTATTATGATTATGATGTTTGGCTGCACAAATATTGCCACATTTCATTAATAATAATGATAATATTGTTTTTACACACCCTGTTACTACATTTCATAAACCGGTGATTAGAATTTCACTGAACATATAGAACTCATCTTCAGTTAATAGCGGTGGGAAATTTCTGAGAGATCCATTCCTTACTTGATGACAATATGGACTAGAGTTGTGCAAACGCTGTCTAGGCTCGCTCGCTTTGTTGCTGCCAGTGCTACCTCTGTCGGTCAAATGATGGAAATGCAGTGCAGAGAACCAAACCTGGATGTAAGCTCGAGCCTGACAGTAGGCTCAGTCAGTTATTCACATGCAGTATGGTGACGAAGAAATGCTGGTTTTATTTATGTTATGGTTTTCATTGCACTGTGTTCTAATCTCATGGTCTTTAATACCCCCATTACATATGTTTATCAAACACATACACGTTACACTTCATGTCTACGACAATTCAATTGCTAGAACTTACACAAAATGTTGGTAGTAGTCACTGATATACTATAGATTGGAGAATGCCCCTGCTGTACAATCCTGTTAAGTTTTCTATGATGTACCATACTTTTGCAAGCCATGGGTGAGGAAGACACTAGAAGTATATGCTATTCCCACATTGCCGAGCCTTCATTTGACCACCTAGCAGTTACAGCTCGCCTGGGTAGAGAGGACCATCAAAGGAAAGACAGAGAGAGTTCAAGTGTGAGTAGACGTCACTTTGCATGACACTAATATGGACTGCCTGCACTATTATGTCACACTTCTTATTTCACTGATGGAAACAGTATTTGTTAAAAGTCCGAGTATTCCACTAAAAACATTTGAACCACGTTCGAATTTGGAGTTTTATTTCTCTGAATAAGCACTTATAACCACTTATATGCCCTCAAAAGTGTCGAAATCCCTTGACAAAACATAAAAACCTTCATTTATTACTATATACATGTGGTCCCCCAATTTTCTATATTATCAAGCGGACTTGCACAAATGCTTTGGTTAGTTATTCCAAACAACTGGAAAAGGAAGGATGTGGAACAGAAGAAATTAAACAAAGTTTAACAAAAAAACAATCAACCGGGATTTAACATGAATGAGGCATAAACTGTAAAAAAAAATGTTTGTTTCAACTATTCAAGTTTCTTCAATGTTCGTCAAAAGATTACCAATGTATTCATACAGGGGGGAAAAAAGAAAAAAAAAGTGTAACATTGTTCGTTGCAGGCTCTAGAGCAAAAATCTTCATAATCACCATCACTATTGGCACTCACAGTAGAATTGATTACTGGTAATTCATTTTCAATCTGATGAAGGATTTGTTGATTTAAATTTCTGTTAAATAATCTAACCTACGTGTAACAGCCTCACTGCAAGCAAAGATGGTACAGAACTTTAAAAACTAAAAATAATTACCTTTTATTTCTCAATATTTGAAAGATCTACTAAATCATTAAACATAAATCTTACAATTACAGAATGTAAGGGCAGGTTGCACATAGAATTTGCACTTCACACTATTGCCTTCAGTTATTTACTAAATGTCTAGTGGAACAATTGTGTGGGTTATAATGGCCTACAAATATTTTTCGCTTTGCTGTGTTAGTTGGAAATATACAATACTATCAAAAGTCCCTCCAGCTGTGAAAAGCAGTTGGTGATAAGATTTTTGCACACAAAAATGCTTATGCTTCAGAAATTTATAAATAAATTGTTGAAGTTTTGCATATTCATACAATCAAACTATGGAGAAACTGCATCGTACAATTTACGGAAAACTGTTTTTCTCTTACATGGCAATGTGCAGCCAAACACCACACACGTGCGTTAATTGAACAGTTTGCTTGAGAAAGTGTTGAACATCTAACGTACATTCCCAGCTTAGTTCCTAGCAATTATTATTATTATTATCTCCATCAAGAGATTTTCAAGTGAACAGAGTCTAGAGAGTGAGCAACAAACAAAAGAGCAGAGAATACAAATGCTGGTGTCAGAAACAAATGCCTCGATAAAAATTGTGACTACTTAGAAAAGTAGTGTAGTGTATGTAGTAACATTCAACAAAAAAAAGATTTTACAATCAATTGGTTTTTATTACCTTGGCAGTTTGTACTTAAGAATGCTGTTAAAACAATATGCTTCCTCAAATTCTCACTCCACACAGGATAATGGTCATTCCATAGAAAGAGGTTTATGCATTTGTGCCTTGCCAAAGTCATTAGAGGTCAGATAGGACTGGAGGAAAGTAACAGGAACTATGCCATGATCTTTTGAAGGTACAGTTCAACCATTTGCATGGAGTGATTTGGGGAAACCATGGGCAACCCAAATCTGGATAATTGGAAAAGGATTCGAACCCCTCATCCTCCTAAATGCAAGGCCAGAGTGTTACCACTCACCCACCATGCTTGATAGGAAAGCTTTCACAATGGTACCTACTGCCAATGCTGCAATGCACAACCTTATCTATCAGAAATCTCCCAGTGTTGGTTTAACATTATTATTATTATTTTTTAAACAATAAGTTTCGAAGCTCGTCAAGGTCATCAAGCCACGATTATTGAGACAAGGATTGGGAAGGAATTCAGCCAAGACCTCTTTGGAAGACCTATTGTGACATTTGAATGAAGTGATTTTGGGAAACCATAGAAAACACAAATCAGGGTGGCACAACAGGATCAAAATCTCATCTTCCCAAAAGCTAGACCCAAGCAATAACCACTCATCCACCATATCCACAATCTGTATGAACCTAATGAACAAGTTTAATGCCCTGCTTTCTTAGAAAACTTGGATCAAAAATGAAATTCTGAAATAATGCTAAACAAATAGAAAAAGATATAGCTCACCATCAATACCAAGAACTAAAATTGCAAGCGTGAAAGTATTCATGCATACTGGGTGCACAATTCACATCTTATTGTTTTTAGTTTTGCTGCAGAAAAAAATACCAATTCATTTGGGACAGACCTTGTACTAAATTATACTAATAAGTTGTTTGAACAAAATCATCTACAAGACAAATCACATAGTAAAAAAAATCATATAGGAAGGCAGAGCAAACTAGGGTAAGCCAAAATTCATGCCTTTTACTGCATAAAATGTAAGCACAGAATACTTGTTGATTTAGATGTCAACTACACTTACCAACAGGAAAACCAAGACCAGCCAGGAAGCAATTTGGATCTACAACAAAAAGGGGGTGGTCTTTTAGAACACACAATCTTACAGCAATATCATGAAGAAACAACCAATCCCCATTAATTACACTTTTATAACAAACAAAAAGGGGGAAAAAACTATTAACTCAATTACAGAAAACATTCAGATTTTAATGAAAGTTAAAATTAATAAATGTAAAAGAGTAAATAGGAATACCACAATGGTTTTAATATTTAAAAGTTATTCTGAAACGTACCATTTCGAAACAAGAAAAATGATTTTGGCACCAACAATTAGTTTTTTTATATTCTTGTTGATTCGTAATATAAATGCATAGTTGATTGGCAGCTTGATTTTGTGGGCCATTTCTTCAATTGCAAGTTGATAAAGTTGTATAAA
The DNA here is from genome assembly GCA_031002005.1 of Vandiemenella viatica. Taxonomy (NCBI): domain Eukaryota; kingdom Metazoa; phylum Arthropoda; class Insecta; order Orthoptera; family Morabidae; genus Vandiemenella; species Vandiemenella viatica. The sequence continues at coordinate 228,300,816 of CM061920.1, read as the reverse complement.
AATAAATAAAATGTCCATGAAACTGAATTTTCTTTCCTTTTATTTTCACTATATGCCTTTCAATCCATCTTTAGAGCATCTTCAGCAATATATGTGTGGCATTTGTACTTTTCATAAGCTACATTTTATTATGGAAACAAAATGAAGTACAGCAGAAATTAATTTTACTTTTGTGTTATAAAGTTTCACGTTTACTTCATCTCAGAGTCAGGGTTTGCATCGTCTAATTTGAACTGGAACATTTTGAATCTTTTTCAAGCTTCTCTTCAGTGTGAATTGCTACAAACACAACATTAACTGATCCACTTTCATAATATCATCAACAAATTTTTAATAACATTAGCATGTTCAAACTGTATGTGAATACTAAAATAAACTGTGAGGTTCACTATTTCATAAAATGTGAATTTTGTTTACTTTTTGGGTGTCATTGAATTTAAGAAAATTATCACATCCAGAAAGCACTAACTGAAGGTAACATGTAATCTATCTATACTATTATAAATCTGTAAGTGAGCTGAATGTGTCAGAGTTTAAAATGGCATCGTGCAAAAACTACCACAACAATTTTGATGACTTTTCAAACTTTTAGAGTTTATGGTCCGGATTAAAATCTGTGAAAATAGCTTATGATTTATATGTACCGAGGAATGGAGAAATAAATTAAAATCATTTCGAGGAAAAAATACATGGCACGGATCACTTGGTATTTGAGATTAGCACTTTTTAAAAAAGACCAAAGATCAAACTTCTACTCATAAACCAGTTTCACGTTTTCACTGGTTATTTCCTCAGTCTTCTCAAATGCAATACATAAATATAAACACGAATAAAAAGTAATAAGTGTATGTAATATTTTTTTTGGTCCAGGCTGCATTTCAACCTAACCAACTCACTTTTGAAAGACGATATCTTGAGAACTAAGCAAGATATCCGAAATTTTTATTCCTCACTTTCAATTTGTCTCATCTAGTTACATAAGAAACCACCACCACAATTATAGAATCCTCCATTAATCAAACCACTTCTTCATCTATATAGTTCAGAAAGTGTAACTAAATTGTACATTTAATTTAAAGTAAATATAAATATCTTCGTACCCTTTATTTAGGTAGCAATAGAAAAATGGACATTACAAAGATAAACATATGATTTTATTTTGTAAGAACCATCGATAAAATTTTCATAAGCATTATTTAGTGCAGCACAGTTCTATTCATGAGTATTGGCCGCTCACCATTTGTACCAATAAGCATTGAATTTGTTTGTGTTTTAAGTTGAAACACAGCCCAGACACTGAAATTTAACCATAGGCCATATATTTCAAATGCCCTACTTTCATGCCCTTTTTGTGACCATTACTGAGGTCCAGGCAGCATTACAACCTATATGTCCTGTGAGGAGCGGTATCAGCTTGGGACTTTTAATGAAAAATTAACCAAAGCGTTGTCAGCCTTGGCCTAAAGGCACAAAGAACAAATTCACAGTCATAGCCACAGAACCAGACTTTGGCTGGCTAAATAGTGACTATGAAAATTACTGTTCCTAATTCAATTAATGGGCAGTTCATACAAATAAAAAAATGTTTCTAGGCGTAATGCCTGCTCTCTATTCCTACCAAAATAAAGTCTTTATTCATGGACGTCTATTGTGTCTACCCATTCCCGCTTAACCGTTAAGATTACGTAATCTGAATGGGTCAGTACAATAGATTTTTTTTTTAAGCTCCATAATTTTTAGTAGAGAGAAAAAAGAACCCCACACGCGAAGCAGTAGGCAAATGCTAGTAAATGACTACACACCATACACAATACTAAAAACAAAATAAACATACACGAAGTAGACCAACCATTTTCAAATGCCTGCCTATCAACAAAGATAAAGCTGAATACAAAAACCAAGAAACCGAAACTCAATTATATCTGAAATGTAAAGAAAATATACATTCTGTGGAATAGTATATAGTTTGAACATGCCAATATTATCAAAACCTGTTGGTCATATCATGAAATAGGGTTAGTGTAGTGTTGTGTTTGTTTCAATTCAAATTGAAGAGAAGCTTGGAAAAGATTCAAAGCATTCCAGTTCAAAATGTACAAAAAAGCAAATGCTGACTCTGAGATGAAGCAAACATCAAATATAATCACAGGTAAGTAAATTAATTTTAAATGTACTAGATATTGTTTACACAGTTAAAAAAATGGGATGAAATACATACAATGAAAAATAAAAAAGTTTAATACAATTGCACCGGCATGTTATTGAATTTTATAGAATGAATAGTTGATTAATTCATAAATAATTTTTAATAGTAGATAACCACAACTTTTAACAATAGTTATCTTCATACTTAACAAAACATGATCACATTCTAACCAGATGTTAAAAGAATACTTTGGCACCGACCTTTCCCAGTCTCCAGCCAACGCTCCAAAATTAGCACAAGATGCCCAAATCTGAAACCAAAGTTATCTAACACCACAATATTAATATCACAGGATCTTTGAACACAGATTATAAACAGTCTTTATGCTAACATAAAATTTGTACTACAACATTAAATTACAAAATACATGTACAGTAATTTCACCTAACATCCTTAATAATGAATCCAAGAAGCAAGCAATACATTATACACCTATAAGAGTATATGAATACCAACTTGAATGAAACCAAAATCTAATGAAAGTTCAGTGTAACATCAAACTTTCAATCGTTTGGTGTTCCTTTATAATGGGAACAGAATGGTTCATTATTAGTAAAACTAACCGTTCAGCTAAATCATATATTAAGCTTTCAAGAAAAATTTTTAAGACAGATCCACTTCAGAACCCACTGGCTGAAAAATGTTCTTATTCAATATTATAAAATAAATACTGAAGCTTGTAATTATTGTCATTGTTTTAACTCTTTTCATTCATACATTGGTGAAATCATCATTCTTACAGGTGTACAATTAAGAGTTGCTTGTGCTAATACAAGTTTTATGGTAAGAAACAGCAATATCTTAAAAAGGAGCAATGCAGAAAATTTTCACTATGCAAAATAATATCAAAGAGAAAGCACAAGCTGTTTGCAAGTGAATTCAATCCAAGGAACTCAAAGTTTTGATTTTCAAAGAATATAAAATCAAAGTAAAAAAGTTTAAACAGTGACTAATTCTATCTCAGAAATTATGTCACCAGTGTACATGTAAGCTATGAAAAAAATATTAACAAATTCACTAAAAAAATAAATGGGTATCCAGCATTAATTACTGATAAATTAACCCTTCCATTATGTGATATTTATATGATTTTGCTTTTTAAGATATCAAGTACTATGAGGCGGAACGCTGGTGTTGGTAAGAGCACTCGTCATCATTGCATGTTCCACGCAGTTCATAAGGGCACAGCACCGTATTTGGATCCATACAAACATCACTGTAAAATACAAATAAATGTTAGCTCCTGAGAAGTTATCAACACCTAGTACAGTGAAACTGTAAATAAAAAATACCAAATAACAATATATAAAATCTAGAATGAAACTGGTTCAAAAAGTTGAAAATTATAACTACTTCTCAATTTTCTTGTGCCAAAAGCTACAAAGAGGACAGAAGAACTTATCCGGCAGAATACCCGAGAAGAATTCTTGTCAGCTTCAAAGAAATCCTGAAATCATCATCTACACACACTGAAGAGATTTTTTGTAAAACTGAATTTGTAGCACTGACAGAAGAACAAATAAACCTTTATATATTCTTTTTCGTCTGCCAGTCTGGTTCTTTGGCTGTTATTAAAAAACTATTGGATGGACTTGTAGCACCACAGCGAGAATTAAGCGAATATTTGCATGGAAAAATCGGTATTAAGTATTAAGTTTGTAAGAAAATATCGATATGTTTTGTGATAGATATAGAATATCACTTTTTGGGTTTTTTTTTTCAGTAGTTGGAGAATAGCAAGAGTGTGTTGTGGCAAGATGGCAGTTGTTGTAGAGAGTAGCAGGAGAGTGTGAACAAGTAAGAATGTAAATTGTAATACGCAAATACCACGGCACATCTATCGAGATATTTAATAAGTTTACAGTGTGGAGAGTGAAGTTATGCATTGTGTGATCGTAGGAAAACGAAGACAGAGTTTGTAAGTGAACTTGGTTGTTAAACCATTACGTTATTATATCTACACGAGTGTGGAACAGAATTGTGAATTTGTACTGAAGTACAGTACTGGATTAACCACGTAGCAGGAGTTAGCAAATGCTACAGGCCTCGCGCCTTCTGGGGAGGCCTTGCGCCTCCTCTGGAGCCTCCCCGTCAGGCTAGTAGGCGACCTTTTTTTTTTCTAGCTCTACAATTCACTTGGACAGCGAAAACCAAGGGCCTCTTCTTCACATTTGTTATGGGCCCCGTGCTGTCTTAATCCGGCCCTGCTGAAGTAGTGACTCACTGTTACCACTATCTTACCAAACTTGTGTCTTTGGAGAAGGGTCTAAACTAATCTTTGTCTGGTGGCTTACGTTTGGAGAGAAGTGTTTATGGGCAATAAAACACCGAGATTTGACGAACTACACGAGTGCAATAACCTTTCTTAGTAAATGTCATGTATATACGTTCCTTTAGCTGCAACCACCTGATTGGCAGCCATGTCTAATTTAATTAATTAAATGTATCGTAGCCAGTACAGCTACAACTGTAACAACTTAAGAACTGTACTTTCAAAATAAATACAACTGCTAGTAAAGACGTCACAGACTGTTTCTGTCATTTTGGATACTGTAGAACCCATAGTCCCAAGATCAAGATAAAGTATGCTTCATCTTGAGAAAACATTGGGAAGCTAAGAAATAAAGGAAAAAGTGTCCGAAAATTCAACTCTTCCATAGTATTCACTTGATATTGTTTACTGCTTGGTACTAGAAGCAAGCTGCTTCTTGCATGTGAAATACAGTATTTACCGGGATTGAATATAACAAAGTCCAATGCACTATGAGTCACTGTTCCAGCGGCTACTTGTCAGTGCCTCCCCCCACAAAACATGCTACCACATAATTACAGGAAACTAACACACAAGGAACAACTACCATAAAGATGGGACACAGAATATAAAGAGCTTCAACAATACCTACATTCATCCCATTGGAGGGCAACAAAAGAAAGCGGTGTATTAAACAAAAAATCATATTAAACACAATTACTTTACAGTTTTCCCATAATTAGCCCATGCCAGATAAATCCTATTGTAGCACAAGCCTGATGTTCCAGTACAATCAACTGGCATTCACAGAGGGTGCTAGATTTTAGAAGTGAAAACTTCTATAGTCACATTACGTGAAGTTTACACGGGGGATAAATCTATGAGTTCGCAAGAAGCCATCTGATACGCGGGTTACCATCAAGCCACCTGTGCCACTGTTGCATGTGTGATTTGTGCACTGGACACTTCACAAAATCTTTATACAAACACAATTCTTATTCCATTTTGATGGAATTTTGCATACGTATACTTGAAAACCAATACAAAAACACTGTTATGTTTGATTTACAGAAAACTAAATCCTCTCCTCCTTTCACTCCTCACCTTAATTTCTGTCACTGTTGTTCATACAAACCTACAGCTTTTATCCAATTTTGATAGTATACTTCATATACTTCAAAATAAGGCGGTCTGTAGTTCAGCAGTTAAGGCACTCCCGAAGGTTCTCTTTCCGGGTCACGGGTTCAAATCCCACGGTGAGTAGGAATTTTTAGGCATTGTATACGATTATATGAGCAACGCCGGGACATTCCGTGACAGGCCTCTGACACAACAGCTTGGTACATCTCCTTCGGAAAGATTTGATGAACCGTCAGGTTGTGAATTAAGTTGGATTTTTAGTTTAAGTGAAAACTTCTTTAGGCACGTTGGGCAATTTTTGAATGGGTAAAATCTTACGAGTTCGTATTACCGGCATGATAATGTTAATAGTATATCTGTTGCGATCTGGTGGCTCAGTGGTTATGGTGTCTGACAGGCGAACAAAAGGTTCCTGGTTCGAATCTCTGTCTTGGCGGGGATTTACGTAGACCAGTGTTTTTCATTCTTTTGATTTCGCGACCCCTTTACAAGTTGAAAATTTCTGGCGACCCCCCCCCCCCCTCTCCACCGCGACACATCATAGAAGACAAAGAAATAATTTAATTAAATTAAATTACTACGTAAATGTTGTTTTTTTCTATTTTGGTACATTTTAATATTATCCAGATCTACACTCTTCAAGAAGCCGCGAGACTTTTGAAAGTAAGTACGAGGTAAGTTGGTAAGGCTATGATTTTGGACGCAAATTCGCGCGGGTCAAACTGCGTCGGAGACGGCGACGTTGCCACACCGCAATGTTCTTTCGTTTCAACTCTCAGCTCACTCAATTCAATTAAGTGCAGTCAACAAGTACGGACGTCATTCTTTGGTTTTTTCCCTTGCTCCGCGCGTTTGTAAAATGGATAAGTTTCTCAAAAGATCTCAGCCTTCAACATGTGGTACGAGTGTCAATAGCGGTAGTGGTGAATCAAACCCGAAAAAAAAAATAGACATTACAATGACAGTTATTTGAAATACGGGTTTCACAGTCATAAATTATAAACCACAATGTGTAATTTGTGGCGATGTTTTATCACGTGAGAGTATGAAACCGTCAAAGCTTATGCGGCATCTCACAACCAAGCATCAAAAAGAAGCCGATAAGCCGTTGGATTTCTTTGAACGAAAGTTGAAAGCTCTTAGTCAGCAGCAAAATACTATAATTCAGGTAATAAAATCGTTTTATTAATTTAATTTAGCATGGATAACCGAATCAAGTCGAGTTTATTGTAATTGTTGCTATTTCTACTGTTGATGTCTTATGATGTTAATTTCTTTGCTGTTTGCATACAAATTTTATTATACTTAATTTTGGTTTGCAAAGGTTTCGCATGATTAATTTTTATTGACTATTTCACACTCACTTTTATATTGTCTGGTTTATTTTCAGCATCCAGTGTCAATGAGTCAGCATTATTAGCTAGCTATAAAGTCGCATATCGAGTTGCTAAAGCAGGGAAATCACATACAATTGCCGAAAATCTTATTTCGCCAGCAGCTCTTGATATGGTTGAAATTATGGTCAGTAAACAGGAGGCAAACAAGTTAAAAAACATACCACTTTCTGATAATACTATTTCACGCAGAATAAACGATATGGCCAATGATATTCGAGAACAAGTAATCGAAAAATTAAAGAACAGCCAACATTTTGCTTTGCTGTTTGACGAATCTACAGATGTTTCCGATTGTGCTCAGTTTGTAGTATTTGTGCACTTTGAAGCAGTTGACAATATCATGGAAGAATTCTTATTTTGCAAAGCACTTTATTAGGTTCTTCGGTGGTTTAATTACTATATTGATTAATTAAAAAGTCCACCAAAATGGTTATGTTGAAGAGTTGTTAATTGTTTCTAAAACAAAGTCAGCAATATTCACATGCATAGATACAATACAGAGATGCACTTCTGAACAGTCGCAAAGATAATCTCTGTGAACTCAACTTGGAAAACTAACTGGATGAATGAATGAAACTCTCTGTAACTCTGAATACTGAATGAACGATTTCAACTATCTGCTCTGTCCAGCCGATCTGTTTATATAGTCTCTATCGAAATTACGAGAATTCTTCAAAGGCACTCCGCCCGATATTTCTCGATCATTAACAATCACTCAAACAATCAAACATATTAAAAACAATCGGAATTAATACAAAATTAATTAACAACATAACAAAATGATCAGAAATGGTAATTAGAGATACTTAAATATAAAATTATTTGCAGAAATCCTTTCAAACTGTAGAAAATTGCCTTGTAGACATCGTAACTTACATTAATACATGGAATTACAAACATTTAAGAAATTCTCTTGCACCATTCGGTTCTTAAACATATTAAATGGACTTTAAATAATTTTCTTACATACACTGATATACAAGAAATTACTAAACAAACATACCAGATCATATTCAAGCAAACTTTAGCTCACTACAAATACTTCATACAGTACAATACTATTCAAAATTCAGGTATGAGGGCTGTTACAACTTCCTGCAAACACTTCTGGCCAGTGTTTGTACGATATGTTTTTAGAAAGCACTTGCGACTACGATATTGATTGGAAAAAATGTATCGCTATTTGTAGCGATGGCGGTAAAGCTATGACTGGCAAAAATAGCGGACGCATTGCGAAATTAAAATCGATAATGCCAAACATATCCTGGACACACTGTTTTCTTCATCGACAGGCTCTAGCTGCTAAGGTAGTATCTTCTGATTTAAATGATGTGGTCAAGGAGGTAATAAAAATTGTGAATTCTATCAAAGGTAAAGCCTTGCAAACCCGGCTATTCAGAATCGTTTGTGAATATGGGCTCGCTTCATCAAAATCTCCTTAATCACACATAAGTCAGGTGGCTATCCAAAGGAAAGGTATTGACAAGAGTTCTAGAACTGAGAGCTGAATTGTTAATGTTCTTACAAGATACAAGATCTGAATATGCTAATCGTTTTTCTGACCCTATTTGGCTCTTGAAATTAGCATTTTTGGCAGATCTTTTTAGCCACCTTAATAATTTGAACAAGAACCTCCAAGGTAGAGAAGAAAATATTTTAATAGCTAAAGATAAAGTCAAAGCATTTCACGCAAAACTTCCGTTTGTGGTTAACCTCTCTGCAAAACAGTATATTCGAGTCTTCGGGGGGGGGGGGGGGGGCGTGTGTTCAGAAGATTGTTGAAGATAACGCATCAGACCAAAGTCTCGTAGTAAGGGCTCACATTCCTTGCATGATACAGAGCTATCATAATTTACAACAGAAACATATGACATAGGTACTTTCCAGACTGGCATTCTGAAGCTGACAATGGGCGTAGATGTATTTTAAACCCTTTTTTAGATAAGTCAATAGATCTGGCTGATGTCACCACAAATATGAAAGAATGTCTTATAGATTTAGCTACTGATGGCATGCTTAAAATGGAATTTAATTTGCAAAGTATCGACGTATTTTGGATGAAAAGAAAACATGAATACCCAGCGCTGGCAAGGGAAGCTCTAAAATTATTAGTGCCATTCGCCACTTCATACTTGTGTGAACTAACATTTTCTGCAATGGTAGACATTAAAACTAAAAAGAGAAATAGACTACAATTAGAAAATGATTTGATTATTAACGTTTCAAAAATAGCACCACGATTTGATAAACTTTTGAAACATAAACAAGCCCATCCTTCTCACTAAAATTGTGTTTTGATTGTAGTGGTAGAACCTTGAATTTTTCATTCAGCCCGCGACCCCCCGAGTAAAGCTTCGCGACCCCCCTAGGGGTCGCGACCCACAGATTGAAAAACACTGACGTAGACCATTAACCCAACCTTCACATCTGGCATAGCTTGCTATGTAATGTGAAGTACGCCAGAATGTTTCCGTGGTTCAAATTCCATGTTAAACTATAGGCTTCTTGTACATGGTAGCACTACTGGGTTAGGTTAAGGCTGCTAAGACAGGGGCAGAATGCGCAGCCAGAAGAAACTCTGTCCCCAGGTCATTACGTCCACTTGGAATTACAATTATTATTATTTAGTATATCTGGAGCTATATGTATGACATGGTGCACGTATGATATTAATAATTTAAGTTTTCAATTCTGTCAGCAGTCCCCAATGACTGCCAATTGGTTTTTTTCTCTTCTCCTTTTCCTCCTCACTTTCAGTTTGTTTATTGAGACTCAAAATAATGCCACACTTTCCATGTGAATAACTTTGATAGAGATATTGACTCTTATCTGCTATGGGAGTTTTCAAAAATAAGACGTGGAGTAACCATTTGAGTCATAGTGAGAAAATGATGAAACTGAACATCTTGTTCATGAAAATATGGAACCAAAAAGATTGAGATGATGATTCCTTGGAGAAAACTATCCATCATTTCAAAAATCCACTACAGCACTAACATTAAAGAGTTCGCTAGTGCAAGGTCAAACAAGGAACAAAGATTTGATGAACTTCGCACACATATATTAACTATTATTTGAATGCATAACTTAATTGCTGTGTTATGTCCCTCGATCCCACTAGCCTATATTGCACTTCTACACACAAATGTTAACACAATATGATATGGAGTCATTGCTTTATGAAGTCTTTTTTTAATTAGCATACATAAATTTACAATGTATGGAATGCTTTAGGGTAAAAAAAAACAGAAACTGATATAAGAATATGGTTTCATGTAGAGTTTCTCCATTGTACAACACAATAAACTGTTTGACGCAAAATTTATCGTTGTTTTTAAAACTTGCATAGCTTTTTCTTATCAGGCTTCTACTTGAATATACACAACAATGAAACTTTTCCTACAACATAGGATTAATGCAACTTTTAGTAACGCATAGCAGTTCCGACAGCTAAGGAAATTTACCTTACCTGGAAAAATTTATGTGATCCAGAGGAGAAACATATTTTTGTAACCTGCGAGGAGTGTCATGTTTTCTTGGGTCAATTAGTTTTATATTACTCAATTCACTTTCACGAATGTCACCTTTTCCACCTAATAGTTCACCACTCACGTTCAGATCACACTCTGATCTTTTTCCACCAAGATCATTTTCATCACCAATTGAGGCACTTTTTGTCTGACTGTTTTCTGACTCCAGTTTTGAGTTTTGCACTATCCTAATGCTACTATCATCTGCTGCAACTCTTTCATTCACCATGGGATATTTATCCTCTGACACAGTACAGCAATTAATCCGATAATCAGCACCAGCACTATGGAGAATCCCACTTTCGCCCAGGGAAATTTCTGAATTCTGCTCAGCTGTTTCATTATCACTATGATGAATGTTCTCTGTGCCAACAGGCAACTCACTGGAAGAACTCGTTCTTCCATTTAGCTTCTTAGCCTGACTTGATAACAGCTTCATCTTTTCACTCATCAATTCCAGCCCCCCTTCCGGTAACCTGTACAGTGAAAACAACAACAACCTTGCCAGTAAAACATTTTATATATTCATAAATACAGACTACAAAACCACAATTGTAATTAAATGATTAAAATTGCAGTAGTTAAGAAAGAAACTAGCAGAAACATTGCAGCCTAAGAATAGCTACTAACACAAGATTATACAACAAAATGCCACAGAAATCAGTTTGGAAGAAAAAAAAAAAAAAAAAAAGCAGAAATGTTAAATATTACTAACACAAATTATTGTGTTGTGAGACAATGAACTAATCGCTTGAATACATTCTGTTGATGCAGCGAAGTCTACATAATTTAAATTTTGTTTAAATCTTATAAAAGCATATTAAATTACAAGGAAAGGGAAAATTAATCATCACTCACCAAAGTTGAAGGCAGCGACGGGAGAACATCATATACCACGAACACAAAAAAAATTATACACAATATTTCGGTCTTAAACCTTCATGTTAAAGAGAATGAGTCATGTGGTTCGGGAGGTGTGCACACACCGAAGATTCCTGCATGACTACTAAGTTAAATTCATTTAATTGAAATGTTAACATCTTTTACATTTAGTTAGATTTCCAGTATTTGGCGAATAAATTAGTTAAAAAGTGTCGACTTCCATTTTACACCTAAAAAATACTCCTTGTATAATTTTAATACAATCTACATCATTATATTATAATTAGACAACAGTGACAATAAAAATGTAGTTGGGTAATGAAAATAGCCACCACTACAGCTGGGCAGAAAATCGTCAATCATTAATTAACGAAGTTAGCAAAAATTTAACTTTTAAGTTAATCTAAAAAATCGTTAACGGTCTTCTTAACTTTCATTAAATTGAACTACCTTTAACTTTAGTCCGTTACATTGGTAGTCAACGTCATTTGGTATGTTTGAATTGCGCGACATGCCACACTCGTAGCTTCAGTGAGGCGGGTGGCAAACGAATAATAGATAATACAAAGTGTGAATGTGATGTGAATGGCTTGGATGTGAGCAGGAAAGCTAGAGTTTTAGTGGATTTCTATTTTATGACTTCAAACCGGCACTCGGCACTCACTACTCATTTCTAATTCGATCTGTGATTGATTTTGATATTTTTGTAATCTGTCTTATTAACTGCCAATGAAATTTTACTTTTCAGTTGGTACTGGTTTGGTGTTCCTGAGTGAAATAAGTTAATCTGACATTCGTTACATGCTTACGTCATGAAAACTGATGCCTTTCAATCTGTTAGTGAAAGCAGCAATGTTAACAATAGCAACCAGAATTTTAAAAATCATTGGCCACATTTATGCGATTATGTTGCACTTAAATCAAGACTGGGAGAACAGTTGATTTATGAATTCAAACTGTGTTTGCATAAACGTCGTACAATAAGGCTCATGTGTCTAGTCTTAATAATCTTAAATAACAAATGAAGGAGGTGCATATGTCTAAAAATGAACAGTTTGAAGAAAAAGTAAAAGCAGAGCCAACTCGTGCGAAAAATAATTCAAAATAATCAAGTTCTGTGGCTTCTTCTGATGTAGATGGTAGCAGAATTGATTTGTTTTGATTGCCATCTGCTAGTAAAAGTTTAAGTTAACAAAAAATTAGGCATCATAACTACCTGGACCATCATATTCCAAACTGGTGTGGACTGATGTATTGCAAACCTATTCGTTGCCAACACGATTCCACTACATGTTGAAGAATCCGATACATTTGAAAAGCTGGTGAAAACATTGAACCCCAGCGAAAACTCAGTTTGCAAGAGGACATTTGGTAGATGTAATATTGATTCACATCATGGTACATAGCTCCTTGGTATTGCTTGCAGTAATAGATAAACATCAGTCCTATTCTTGGATGGTTAACCTTCAACGGTCAACTTTAACTTGCGTTAAATTTGCAATAATGTAACATGTTAATGATTATCGAAGTTAACTTTTTAAGTAGCGGATTAATGATTTATGAAGTTAACTTCCGATTAACTGAATAATGTTTATCCTAAAATACTGTTAAGTGTGTTCATAAGTCTGTTGTTCTTGTGGCCCTCCACCTTCATCTTTGGTTGGTGACAGGTCTACTTTCCTTATTTCCATTAAGTTATTAATACCTTATGTTACAATGAGACACTATTACTGATGCATAACTGGAATACTGTCAGGATCCTGTATTTCTAAAATAGTAATTTCAATGACAAGTTTATATTTCTGTGGATCACTCTGCCCGAGAATTCCATTGGGTTTGGGCTATTTTAGTCATGGAGTAAAAAAAAAGGCGGATATATTTGCAGGAATGACCATAGGACACAATCACTAAATGATACAATAATCAGTAAAATGTGTGATGTGTGGAGATGGTTGGTGGGGCATAATGGGCTGTAGGCATTAAGTGGCAATGAGGCCTGGGTAGATATTAGACACAGAATCAAGAAAATAACTGTAAACTGTGACTTCATTTTACCAGGGGTGGGAAAGTTTTCATTTATAGGTCAGCAATTGGAGTAAGTTATAGAGATGTGCTAAACAATCTACTTCAGGCAGTATTTAAGAACTGTAAGGAAAATAACATCCCAATTCATAATAATAGCAAACACCTTATTACTCAGTAGTGATAAAATGACTTTTTAGTTTAGTTGTGGACATAATGTAGTATTCAGCCTTACTTCCTCAGCAAAGTACAAAATCAATGTACATAATAAAAATACAGAAACAAAACCATGTATGGTCATTCCTTCCTCTCCCCAGATCAATGGTATTCCCTTTAGTACAGATAATTATTTGAGTGGTTCAATAAGTAATTTGGTTTGCATACCAATAGAAGATGGCATTGCCAAATATACACTGATGATATTTGTATTCTGTGTACCTAAAATCTTTGGTCACAGTTTGTTGTTGATGTATATTCTTTGTTTTACAGTTGCTTAAACACAGGTGTGTTGAGTTACTTCGTGGTATGATTTAATTCTATTATTTGGAAGGGAAAATAGCAAAGGAGATTTGAGAGAGGATTTTTCCTGCACTGAGTCACACATTCCCTTTAAAAACTGTACAACTTTAGGTAAATGGGTTCAAACATGACAGAAAAAGCCTCTAAGATGGACTGTCTTGAAGATCCAAAAACAACTGTGAAGCCACAAGTCATCAAAGTCCATGATATTGCTTTATTGAGAGATGAGCAAAAGTGAAGGCATTAGATCACAGGCATCTCAACTGAGTGGGTTTATTTTATTTTGCATTATGAATTGCATATGAAAAAACTTTGTGCAATGTGGAAGCCACGAGTCCTCACTCTGGAACAAAAGTGAAATCGCATAACAACATTGGCAGACTGTTTGGAGGTGTTTAAGAAGAATCCAACAGACTTTTTATGATATTTCGTAACTATGCACAAAATGTAGATTCAACACTAACACCACAAATGAAACAGAAGTCAAACCACACGAGTCAAACCAGGTCTAAAGAAAGTAAAATACTACATTACATTGTCTGGAAGGTGTTTTGGGATGCAAAAGGAGTTCTCTTGATTGACTACTAGAAAAAGGGAAAAATGAATACTTGAGAATACTATGTTTCACTTTTGGAGATACTAGCAACTATTGAAAGATGTCCAGGAATGGCCAAAATGAAGATCTTGTTTCACAATGACACTGTGCCAGCACATTCAATCCACATAACTCAATTGAATAACAGTTTCAGATCCTTCCGCCTACTCCTTATTCCCCCAATCTCACTCCCTCATATCACCTGTTACTAAAACTCAAAACATACCAAGCTAGACAGAGATTTCTGTCAGATGAAGAGGCCATACAGATGGTAAACTAGTATTTTGAGTGTCTTGAAGAAACCAGTTATTATGAGGGAATCACAAAGTTAGAGAAACATTGTAGCAAGTGTTTTGAAATACAAGTAGATTAAGTTACAAAATAAAAAATGTTTCAAAACTTAATCCCTTTCATATCAAACTAAGTTACCTATCAAACCATTCTTGTTTATGTTACTGTTCACAGACCAATTACTCTCAGTTTTATTGTAAAATATGCTTGTTTCCCTTTTTCATAGCTTCCAAAAATAAAAATTTTGATACCAAACTAGATCACTGTTGACAATTTTGTCTGTCAACTGAACTGAAAACGCACTGTCAAGCAGAGAATCGGGAACAAGGAACAGTAAAGAATTCAACCATGGTTTTACAAAGGAACCATCCTGGCATTAGCCTGGAGTGATTTTAGGAAACCATGGAACAGCAAAATCATGATGGCCAGAGTGGGTCCCAAACCCACATTCTCCCAAATGCCAGGTGCAGGCATTAACTGCTTATTTGCCTGGCACATTGAGACTGCAAAGTTTATCACATAGCTTGTGTCACTTCTACTCTCCCTGAAAATCAACAAACTGAGGGTATGTAAATAATTGGTTATTACTGATCTCACTACCAGAAACTCAAAACAGGCTGAAGACCAGTACTAAAGTTGAAAAAGACATGCTGAACTATAAAAATAAAAGCTGAATTATACAAAATTTGAAATCAGAATCAGCAAATGGTTACAAGTCAATTATGTCTACAGTCAGTGGTGGATCCAGGATTTTGGTTTGGGACCGGGGGGGGGGGGGGGCACTTGAGAGCAGAGTTTGGTTTTGGGGAAGGTTTGAGTGGATTTCGTTTGGGGGACTTGGGTGGATTTCGTTTGGGGGGGGGAGGCCCTTGAGTTGGGTAAGGGTATGATTTATAGTCATGCCACCCTTAGAAAATCAGTAGAACTAAAAAAAAGAAATCTCAAAAATTATGGATGTCTGGGGTGGACCTAAATCCTTTTGGAGGGGAGCTTGAGCCCCCTAGCACCCCTCCCCCTGGATCTGCCACTGTCTACAGTTATTGGAAACTAAATAACCAACTAAGAAACATTAAAAGCATAGAAATGGGGGTGGGGGGATCCTGTGCATTTAAAATGTTATTTACACAGCACAGTGCCAAAAATCCAAATGAAAAAGAAAAGTTAAAACACCTGCAGTTTATACACAATGACAGAACAACACAGCAGGCACATTTTTTTGTGTATGTAATAATTTCGAAACATTAAAAAGCACCTAGCAATATTGCCACTGTATTTACTGCTGAAATTAAAGACGAAAACTAAAGTAAAAGAGGAAAAGAGGAAAAAATTTATATTAATCGTGGCAAGGACAGTATTGTAAGTTTCCAACTTAGGAAAACAGATTTTGAACAAATGTTGATCAATGTAAAATTTTAAACATAAATAAGCAATTATACACTAACTTGTATGACATTCCCACTGCTTGCTGCCCCAAGTTTTGACAAATTCTGCAGAATGAAGAATATTCTTTTAAGCCATCTTTCACTAGTTGTCGTGCCTCATTGCCATGATCCCTCATTTCAGATGCTATTTTTTTCTGAGTAGCTAATCTCATTTCTGCTCTTTGCAGTTCTTCTTTCTTCCTCTTCACTTCTAGTTCACATTCAAGTTCTGTTGATTTTACCATGTCTATTTGACGTAAGAGGTATGATAATGCAGTCATTTTCTCCAGGATTTCATACCTTCAGAAATGCAGATATTGATAAGTACTTTTATTTCTAAACAAAGTGGTATATTATAACGAGATAACCAATTCCAAATGGAAATAATAATGTCAACATCAATGTTAATATATAAATCTGTAATGCGGAAATATCTATCCCGGCATCATGCAAAAACTGCTGAACAGATTTTCACAGGATTTACAGTTTAAAACATATTCAAGACGACTTCAGAGACTGGTATAATCACGCTACATTACCTGCCACCGGAGCACGAAATCAAATCCTTCTGCCTAAAATCCAACATAATTTAAAAACTACCAAATGGAATTTGATAGGATTTTTAATTTAAGAGCTTAGGACATTGTTTAAAATTTTATAAGTATATCATAGAGTTACCTTAACTTAGTACCTGATTAAAACAGTAACAACAAAATGCAACACTAATATGTTAGTACCAATGGTTCTTTCTACTAGTATCAGGTTGCCGTAGTGTTGTGAAACCACCGATTTAGGTAGACTGATAAAAGAATTTATCAATTTTCAGTAAAAATTTAACATAATAAGAGTTGTTGAGATTACATCAAAGCCGGAGAAGGCATTTTTGTCATGACAGTAACAAGTTTTGTGACTAGGAAAATTAAATTTTACATGATTTGTCACAATTTGTACAAAAGTTAGCAAGAGTTATGTACAAAATGCACCATTCAGAAACAAACCTTTTATTAAGAACTCTGTTTTCTGCCTCGTGAAGGTCATGCCTATTGTCTTCACTGTACTCTAGCCTTTTCTTCTCTTTCAATGTTACCAATTCTCTTGATATTTCAGATTGTCTCAGTACATTATTTACCCGGTCTGGTTTTGTGTGCACCTCCATTACTTTTTGCTCGTTACAAGATATACTAATCTGATTTCTTTCTGTAAATGAACTAGAAGTAAGGGCCTCATTTAGTTCAGTTTTACTCTTTGCAATGGTATCAAATGACTTACCTGATGCTGTGACCTCATTGCCCAAGACATCAGGACTCACCAATTTATCAGGAAAATTTTTATTGCACGAATTAGTTACTTCCTTTCTAGACTCACTATGTGTCACACCTTTTCTTAATTCATATTCCTTTATCTTTGCACGAACAGTTTCTTCTAATTTTTGTGCTTGCTGCACAGTTCTCGCAAGTGAGTCATTCCCCTTACTAATGCCTCTTTCACTCAGTACAACGTTCTCTTTCACCAGATTACACGAACGTGGCAGTGAAACATTTGCAGCGGGGGAACAATGTTCAGAATCTAACTCAGAAATTTGAAAATTTTTTGGGGAGCAAACATTTCTGTTAAGCTTTTCTGGTAGACTTTCCTTAGAATTAACACATATGGGTTGTAGAGATGCTGTTTCCTTGACAGTTTTGTGTTGTAATCCAGATGTTCTTCCACTTAACTGAAATGAAGATTGATTGTTGCTATCAGGTCCTACAACACTATCAATTATATTCACTGTGTTGTGATTAATTTCCTTCATCATTTTGAATGCAACGTGGTTATTTTCAACTTTTTTGAGAGGTGAATTCTGCAATCCAGGGAAGCTCGGTATTTTACTAACAGATTTCACATTTTTTCCATCAGTCAATGAAAGCAGCGCAGTTTGTGTCTGAGAAACTTTCGCTTTTGCAATTTTAGCATGCATTTCATTTCCTTCAACAGCATTATTTAATCTTGAAAATTGGCTAGTATTTATGGAAGATTTGCTCAACATTTTTCCTACGGCAGGACGAGGTACAGACTTTACTCCACTACTAGACGTATGGTTCTCAGATGCTTTAACAACTCTTGTTCCACCTTCATTGACTTTTATATTCAAAGACAAAGATCTCTGCTTCTTCTCAAGTTCCTCTTGGCATACAACATCTGCAATCATGGCATTGCTAGATTCAGATAAATTTGTTACTCTGTTGTTTTTGTCATTTCCCTGTTGATTCAACAGCTTATAGTTTGGTTTCGTTGGATATGGGGCAGACTTAGCTGTGTTAGCGACAGGATGTCGGACAATCTTATGTGCAGATTTTTTCACAGCAAACCTATTTTGTTCTTTAAATTCTGTTGATCCTGGCAATTTCAAAAGACTGCTGTTATGACCAAGCAACTGCTTCTCTTTCAATGCCAGCTGTTCCTTCAACCGACGATACTCCTCTTGGCGAGAAGAGGGCAGAAATCGAACAGCCTGTTAAAATGAAAGAGAGAAATATATAAACATTAAATGAGATTGTGTATTAGCCTTAAAAAATTATATTCAACACTTACCAAGGGAGTTGAGGCAGATGAATGACGCTGTGTATTTACTGTAACTTTTCTGTCCTTTTCCTGCCCAACATTGTGAAATATTTCTTGTGGAGTTGTCACTAGTGTATTCTTTATAACTTCTGTAAATGGCCGTTCCCCTGCACCCTGAGCTTCTTTTTCAGACCTTACTTGTTTCAGGAGCATATCTACACTTTTCTCAAACTCAAGGGAAGCTGACACTGTAGAAGCAGTGTTAAGCGTAGTGTCATTCATATAGCCATGAACAGTTGTTGAAGTAGCTGAGTCCGTGTTATGCAAAGCAGCACTGCAGGTAGCAGGAATAGCAACTCTTAAAGAAGGGCCACAATGCCGCTCTGTTCCTACAGGCACATCATTAACCTTAACACATCTGCGTTTCGAAATAAAGTGCATTTCTTTAGCAACTTCCTCATCACAGCTATCTGAATCCTCACCAAGATGAATTACAAAACGATCAGCAACCTTTGACTTACTTACAAATGGTGTAACTTTTCTCTTACACCCCTGCAACTCTGAATCTTTCATAGGGACAGTGACTTGTAACAGTCCACTGCCTGGTACAGTTTCTGTAACCACACTACTATAGGTTTGCTTCTTATATCTGTTTGAAGAAACTTGAGCCCGATTATCAGAAATATATTTCTTCCTAGCACTAATCTGTGCATTCCTAACATTACGTCTTGTAACTCCTCGATATTTTGACACCGCAGGGTTTGCAGAATTTTTATTCATAGCCCTTTCAGTTCTCAATAATGATTTTTTTGAACACAATGGAACGGATCTTCTGGGGACTATTTTTGGTGTTTGTTGATCATTCCTGTTGCTTTTTGAAGGTGTTTGGTTGTTCTTTTGTGAAATACTTTCCAGCAGTTTGGCACGTAAAACTTCCTCACTGTCTTCAAAACTGTCAGTATTCTCTATACCATCATCTGCAGTGAGCCCTACTAGCTCCAAATGATCTAACTGATCAGTTGAACCAACTTCATCTAGCACAATCATTGATGAAAAATCTATTGATTCTGTTTCATATGTTTCATTGGAGGTTTCATTGCATTTTGTGTCTAAAGTATTCTTCTCAGCTTCTGTCATCCCATGTTGTATACTTTCAGTACTATTTTTCAGTTCTGAAACTGTATCACTAACACCACATGTTTGAAAGGAATCGTTTGGTGAACAATTTCCACTTGAAATCTGAGGATTTTTTTTACAGTTTTTACTGCCCTCATGTAAAAATATTTTGGCAACAGGAGTATTGTTGATTTTCTCACCTACATTTTCAGGAGACTCTTTAGGAACTGCATCACACTGACTCTGTACAGCTGTACCAAGAGATGCTACATCATTTCTGGTTTGAACAGGGGTACAGTCAATAAAACTATCACATTTATTTTTTGCATGCAACTCGGGGGTGGATGCTGATTTAACAGAAATACTACTACTACCATTCTGCTTGGATATTTCAGTGGCTGTAGAATTCAAACTTTCCTCAGCAACACAAATATGACCAGAAATATCTTCATACTGACCACATCTTACATCGGTTACTAAGCAGATATTATTATTCAGTGCGACTCTGTCATTCGGACACAATCCTTCAAAGTCCTCTACAGTTAAATTTTGTTTGTCAGGTACCTGTTCAGTAACCTTTTCATGTGTCTGCATAGTTTGATCCACAAGACACACATTTTCAGAATTTAAATCAACAATATCTTCTCCAGGTGGTGGTGGAGGAGGAGAGAGAAGAGGAGCAGGTGGTGGTGGTGGAGGGGGTGGAAGAAGTGGTGGTGGAGGTGGAGGAGGAGGAGGAGGGGGTGGTAAGCTTATCAAAGCATTGTGAGAGTAACTCTGAGTATATAAGTTACTGTTGTTCATACCATAATGCCCAGGTTTTAAGTATTCAAAACCCGTAAACTGTGAATTCCACATATCAACTGTGTTAATAGAAGAAATGCCCTCAGTTTTCTGCGGTGAGTTAATTTCCAGTGTTAAGTCAGAAATTAAAGGACCACAGTTGTTATTAACAGAACAAGAAGTCAAAAAACTGGGCACATCTGAAACACAGAGCTCTTTGGCAGCTTTTCGTTGGGTGCCATCCAGAGCTGCAGTTGATTTTTCTGATTTTCCTTCATCATCTGAACATGAAAGATCCATATCAACAATAGCAGTAGTTTCATCCAACTCTGAGCTCTTGGTTGGCAGCAAAGTATTATTGGTTGGAGGAGGAGATGATGGTAATGGAGGAAGGTCCAAATTACTTGGAGCTTCTGGCACAGTTTTATTTGAAGTTCCTGGTGGCATCAATTCTTCTGGTGAGTTTAGAGGACTAAGTTCAGTAACACGACCATCATTCCTCGGTTTCACCTTAAGACCACGCTGTTTTCGATTCATGTGTTTCTTTAAATACGCTGACCTTAAAGCTTCTAACCTAAGCTGTAGAACCTCATCTTCTTCTGTTTTAGTTTCTTCTCCACTACTGTTGACATCCTTATTCTTATTAGATCGTAAGGCTTGCATACGTAGTTGCAAGAGGTCATCATCTTCAGGTGAACCATCATCAGATGAAATTACACATTCTGTTACAGGCTGAGTGTTACTCCCAAGATTACTTCCCTTTTCAGAGGTTCCACTTTGGTGATGGTTATGTTCTTCTAGAGTCTCTATTACCAAATCATTTTCTTTTCCAGGAATCTCATTTTGTAGACTGATTCCTCTTTCATGGACACTGTTTCTCCGATTTTCTTGGTTTTCAGACACATCATTCTGGATCCTGTTTTCTACACACGGACAGACATTTTCAGATACATCAATCTTTGAGGATGATACTTCATCATCACTTTCATCTAATGTTATAACTTCTGGTTCCTTTTTTTCAACTTCAATTATTTCAATTTCTGTTGATTCATCACTCTCGTCAGCATTTTTTGATACTTCATTTTGCTGAATCTCTTGCACTGAATCTCTTTTCTCAGAATCAGATTTGTTCGAAACATCAACATCTCCAGCAGTAACATTTATGTTATATTTGACAGCCATCATATTTAGAATACGTTTTCTTAAAGCAGAATCGGCATTTCCATCCTCAGAATGGCTTCTGCTTTCAACTGACCCACAATTTAAAGGCACATTGTCCACTGACTCATTGGTTTTTTTTGAACCAGTTTTCTTTGACTTGTTTCCTTTTTTATTGTGATTTCTCTTGAGTTTTTTACATCCATGTTGTTTAGACTTCTTGCCATCACTACTCCAACTTTTTCTTCTAGCACACTCTTGATCAGATTCAGTACCTGATACAGCAGGCACCTTATCTTTGGAAAATGGATGCAATGACTCATGGCGTCTTTTATGACACTGTCGTTCAGAGCTGCTACCATCCCATCCATTATGCCTGTTTTCCTTTTCACCTGAAATAAGAATAAAAATGTACACAAGAACTTTTTCAGATTATACAGAAGCTCTAAGAATTTATAAAACAATTATTCTATAAGAAAATTGGGAAAATTTAATTAGTATAGGAGTAATGCATTTTCTAACTCTGGATAATATTTTTACATGACATTAAGAAACATAAGAGACTATATTCTGCCATCTAATGCAGGTGTAATCATCAAAATTATTAACAAAAATACATTCAGCCTGCAATTTCAAAACTGTTAAAATGAAATTTTAAGTGCATTCAATCACACCAGAAAACACTAAATACATACTAGAAAAAGTGTAGACAAGTGTTTCGTAGAAGTTCAGTTGATAACATCGCTGTTAACAAGATACTAATATAATTCTGTATATACAAATGACCATTAGCTGGTAATATTGGTTTTAAGAATTAAGTATACTGATCCAAATCACCGAGACTTTTTCTGGAATCGGATCGAAGTGTACAGTTAGAGGCACAACTTGAGAGACCTCTCAAGATTTGATTATCCTTCATTCTAGACACAGGGCAAAATATTTTTCTTATGACTACATCACTCAACAGGTTTAACAGAAAATAGCAAAATTTCACCATCTGTAACACTTTTCAAAAGCACACCCTCCCAGTAATTTAGTTTCTGTTGCTTTAACAGCAACAGAGTTAGAGCCGGTAGAGTAAGCCCTAATTATTAATTTGTAAATTAAAAAAACAATGGCCAGGAGGGTACAAGGGCCATTTGACAAAATACTGGAACAGAGATATAAGAGCCAGGCAGAACAAATAATAAAAAATGCTTGGTAACCAGTCAATACCATGATCAAACTCCCATACCAGACCACCATCTGTTGTTCATGGAACTGACAAGGATTGAAATATAACAATTTTTGAGAACTGCTTTCAAAACGTCACAATTACTGCAGAGTAGTTGCCACAACAGCCTTTCTCTTTATATAGTTTGCAGCCAGAATTGGCATGGGCGACCGACTACAGCCTCACGGTCCATGGAGTCTCGCTCCTTGAAGGTTTATGCTGCTTACTTAACCCATAAAATAAATTAGGACCATCAAAAGCTGTAACCACTATTAAATATTTTACTTGTCATAAACCAAGAAATCCCACCAGCTAGGAAGCATCTGGCAATAATAAAATTCTATCAAATTTTGCTGGCATCAGAGTGATTGTTACAGGGAATCCCCACACCCACTGTGTGTGGTTTCCCCCCCCCCCCCAATTTCGGTTTGCCTCTTGCAGAATCAAGGCTGTGAAGGGCATATTATTTTAGTCTGAGAGATGTTAAAAATTTTAGGTAGGTATTTGAGGAACCGTAAAATTTGTATAACACTTCCATCGTAATTTCTAAGTACAAAATCGAAGACCTGGCTGAAGGGTAGTGGGGCCTAGTCAACTTCTCAATGTTCAACTTTGCAAATTTTTATTTACAAAAAACATCCTGGAGGCATTTTGAAATTTTAATACCTTCAAATTTGGCATGTCAGGGTTCCCACTCTTTTAGTAAAAGAAAAATTAAGGCCTTTTTAAGGCAATTTTTTATGGCTATATTTAACGTATATTACAATGTTATGAAAAAATTAATATGCAACTTACAGCAAAGAAATTAAAATATGCATCTTAAGATTATGATGAAATAAGCTTTAATTGAGTTTATAAATTAATAAATAATAAATTTCTAATAAATTTACTTTTGTTTTCACACAATATGGTGAATATTGAAACTCTTTTCATATATTATACATAAAATAAAAATACTATACCCCAGAAAACTGCCACAAGGGCAAAAAGAAACATTACCACCTTAGTAATAAGAATGTATATTTTAACTTAATTTGTTTTTATACATTATAGCACATTAGCAGTTACATCAGAGAAAGACTGCCAAATTGTCAGCTCAATTACTTATTAGATTTCAGGTATAATGTTGAATGAGGAAGACTCACCCACCCCCACCATTTTTTTTTAAGCTACATGTAAAAGACCCGTTAAAGATGAAACATTTTCCATAGGTTTAAGAAATAGGTTAAATACAACTTTTTCAACATCTTTTGAGTTACAGCAGTAGTTCCTATTGGGTATTTGATCAAATATTTTCTTATACAAGTAAAGTTTACTTACCAGATGAGCTACAACATGTTATAAGAGTAAACATAAAACATACTGGTAAGAGTTGTTAATATGTATGCACTTTTTTAAATGTTTTTTTTTTATTTTCACATTGTTTAGAAACAAAGGTAAATTCTCTTTGAAATCTTTCAATAGAGCCTTAATTTTACTTTCAACATCCTCAATTTTTTAACTTTAGCGGTTCGCCGAAAATTATTGGGACTGTCTGATGTACTTAACATCCCCTATAGCCTCAGCTTTATCTGTTAGTTTATCAGCATTATCTTCAACATCTTTAATTGCAGTTTCTAGATGTGCCTTTTTACACTTCAAATCTTCCAAATCATCTACAATAGATTTGCATTTCACTCCCTGAATCCCTGTATTCTTTGCATTTTTTTTTTCATTTTTTTTCTCTTCCAGGTACGCAATATACTTTTGACGAGCCATAGCTGCATACATCCTTAACTCCTTAGTTATCAACAACTTATTTTTGCTGTTTTTGAAATGTTGACTCACTAATCTTTGAGCCACTAAAGATTTTCAACTTCCATCTGCCTGTTCAAAGAGAAGCCTCGTTCAACATCTGCTTGTCCATGTGATAACAGCAACAATATTTTTACTACTTTGTGTTATAATCTTCTTTGCCTAGATACTTCTCTAAAAAGATATCTAATCATGAATGCTCATCATGTGGATTAAATGAGCTGAAGTGGTTCGAAGCATTTGAGGCAGCTGGTGATAAAAAACTGTGATACTGTATAAGAATTTCATCTCAGTCTCCTCCTCCAATTAAATTTATTTTTGACAAGTGAATCAGAAGATATTTCATCTTTTCATAACAGTTGCTACTATTTAGCGCCATCTGTCTAGAATCAAGGCAAGTCATACTTCTTACAACTCTATAATTTATAGGAGATTTGTCCAGTATGTGCTTAATCATTGTAAAAATGAAGTCTTTAACCTCCATTTTCATCTCGAAAACTTCTCAGACACTTTCTTGTTGAATATCAAAGCCTTGATAAGTTGGTCACCTGCAACTCCTAAACTGATGTTGCTAACACAGGAAAGCTTCGACACATCACTCAGGTCTAATGTTGCCACTTTTATTACATTAGTCAATACTTTTATGTGTTCTTTCTTAAAAACATTGAAGATAACATAAAATTGGTAATAAATTTTTTTATATCCTCTGCCATAAATGGCAAGAGAGGTTTTGTGCTCTGATAAAAAGCCAAGAATGGGGTTGTCATTTTAGACACCGAAATGAAAAATTTCAGTTTTGAACAAATAAGATTATCTTTCACTGCCTGTTGAATAGTTAAAAAGGACTTACATGTAAATTTAGGCAAAGAGCCCTTTTCCACATTCTGTATGTAGCTTTTAACATCGTCCCATATTTCTAATGCCCTTTCTGCTGCAGCTAAATTTTCCAACCACCTGTGCAAATAAAATTTTGAGGGAATTTTTTTACAAGTGGAAATATTGATGAAATCCTCTCTTTTCGCGGGTGAATCTTTAAATAACCAAAATAAGGAAACTACATAGGACTGAATCAAGGTGCCAGCTAGAAGCTTGGCAACCATGTTTAAATGCTTTATTTATTACATGTAAACCACATGTTCTCACATCCAACATTTCACAATTAAATCCAGTTCTTAATTTCTTTTGCAACACATTGAAAATTTCAAATTTACGGATGGACCATCTGTTGAAACCTGTATCACTTTTTGGAGAGAGAACTTCTCAACTGCTTCCAAAAAATGTTCAATCAAATCTTCAGTTTTGGCATGGCCCATAAAAACAGAAGTTAAATAAGAGGTTTCAATTGTGTTTGAACATTCATTCCGATTCGTACATGGACATTGAGTTGTTTGCTTTGTAAGAAGTTGTTCAAACTCTCATTTAAGATGCAGGCATGTACGAAGCAGAACTACATGAGAGAGGCTCTGTGCAAAGACTCTACTACTTGCTTGAAATATAAGCACTTTGACTCACACTTGTTCAAGGTCGAGCCAGAGAGAAATCTGCCGATTAGTGCGTCGCTGGATAGTGAAATTTATTACGCCGTATCTCGCTGTTAAAAAAATCAGGCTTTTTCAAAGATTTTAAGGCTTTTGAGCAAATTTTAGGGCCTTTTAAGGGCCCTTAAAAATAAAAAGGAAAATTAAGGCCCATGGGAACCCTGCATGTACTGAAATAAATAAGTCAGTTTATTTAGTCAGCCTTAAAATTTTCAGAGGTCTTTTCAAAATTGTAATTCTTAAATTTCGAAAACTTTATTCGAGCCATGCCGAGATTTACACATGATAATATTCACACCTAGAAATAAATAATTCTGAAAAGATAGGCAATTTGGGTGGCACTTTACACCTGCCAGGTGATCAGAAATGTTATACAATAGCATGAATGAATTTTACATTGGCGGCCGGCTGATTTGAAATGTGTTGCGGTGCGATTGGCTCTTGCCAGATTACTTGACTCATAAGCATACAGTTCTTTAAAAAGATTTTGGAGCAGTTAAAAGATTCTCATTCGTAGTTATTTTTTTAGAATTTTCATATATTTGACATTACGTGAAAAATATTGATATATGATGTACTTCTACAAATAAAATATTTTTTCTTTGTGTATTGTATAAAGGATTGAAAAAAATGAATACAAAAATAAAATTACTTGTTAAAATTCATTTTGATGAACCAATTATGCCGGTACACACAGACGCGCATATATATATATATATACATATATGGGGACAAGGAATGGAAAGGAATTCAGCCATGGTCTTTTGAAGGACATTCCAGCATTTGCCTGGAATGATTTTGGGAAACCATGGAAAACCCAAATCTGGATGCCCGGACAGGGATTCAAACCGGCATCCTCCTGAATGCAAGGGCAGAGCATTAAATGCATTTCAAGACTTTGAAATATCAATGTATGATGAGGGTTCTAAAGGATTTCTCTACCGAGGGCTTCCTTGGAGCATACGAATCCTAACAGTAATCTATCAACATTGAAGAATTTTAAATTGGTGTACCTATCTGATCAATAAATTAGTTTAAAAAAAAAAAAAAATATGATGCATCACTTTTGGGACATACCTTGTACTGCGTAGTTTACTCACTGTTCTCATTCTTTTCTAAAAGGACCACTGCTTACTATTACTTACGTGTACATTTCGATTTTGAAAGTTTTTATATGTTATGTGTTTGCGGAAGTAAAAATTATCCTCACAAGGAATACAATTCATTGTCATTTATTCCAAATAGTGTCTCATATTTAGGGATACATATTGATCTCCAATAAGCCAGCAACAAATCTTAAATGTCTGGCAGGGAATAAGATTAAATTCAGGAAAACTCAAACTCAAAAGAATTTTTTAATTGAAAACCCCAACTCGGCTCCAGCGCAATCACTGGTACTCATCAAGGAATTGTCGTTCTGGTCTGAAAACTGTTGCACATGTTCGTTTGGTGATACTATTTAATATATGTTGCTCTTAGATCTGTAAAATATATAGATACCTCACAAACTTCACTCGAAAGGTGCTGTAACACTATACCGCATGTAATTGGGAGAAGCCTTAAAGCGAAGTATAATGATCATGCACACATTCTTTGAACAAATATTATTTGGGAACATTTTTCTATCAGCATAAATATGGAAAAAATTACACACTAAAAAAATTGTCATTTATATCTGCATTTGCTAATCAGCTAATTCTTCCTGCCTCCTTCACATACACACAAAATTGAGTTTACTACAATTTGATAAATTCAATTCATGTCTCAACAAGAAGGGAAAAAATGAAAAACTGATAAAAGCTGTCAATACTCTACTCATGTTTACAAACATATTTTATTTTCTAATTTCATGCACAAAATCTAAATTAAAAATAATATGTACAAAATTATTTAAGGTTGTGGTGTAATCACGGGATTACTGGAGATCGCGATTCGGCCTGAAGTTGGCATCATAATACTGCAGTGGTCAAACGCAAGACTCCACTATAAATTTTTTTCCGAAGTAGACCTAACGGTTTCATGCTGGTCCAGGCTGTATTAAAACCTAATTTCTGGTTGAAAATAATGGTCCAGGCCATATTACAACGGAATTACGGCTTTAAAATAAGACATTTTGCGACTGACTACAGTAGTATTACAACGATATTATTTAATGTTGTTGTAGTGGAATCGCGATCTGCAATAGACCCGTAATCACTTGGACTCTAAAAAGAATTGTCATTTTGGTCTGAAAATTGTTGTGGGACGTTATTTAACATATGATGCTATTACAGCTATAATACAACTTACATACATATCATACAAACTTCACAAAAAACTGCCGTAAGATTAAATGGCGAACGAACTGGAGCAGGCACATTGCGGCAACCGGGGCTATTATGATACAAAAAAATCAAACTTTTAATCTTATCTCTTAAACTAACATTGATTTACTGTTGTAAAATATGCAATAATATGTAATTTTATGCGATTTATTCATTTATGCATTAAAAAATGGTCTAAGAGTGTGCCTAAGATAGAAAAAAAATAAAAACTCTGTATCATATTAACCCCAGCCTGTGGGGTTAATATGATACAGGTGTGGGGCTATTGTAATACACCACAGAGACTAATGTATCACCCCTATTTTTTTCTATTTTTTATGTTTACTAGAAATCAAGTTATGGATATTTTTATTATTTTCAACACTAACTCCTAAAAACGTCGCACTATTTATAATGGTAAAAATATCAAAAATACTTACTATGGGGGAAAATAATGACCAACAAAATTATTTAAAACTACTTTATGAATTTAACAAGTCAAAAACCAATACAAAAGTGAAAAATATGACACAGAATAAATGTTTTAATTTTCGCCAGAGTTATTTCACAACTTTTCAACTGTGTCAAATTAATTTTATTTATTAAATAGGTTATTTTTCTTTTACAAATTGCTGTTGGAGAAGGCAAAACTGCAATCATATCCATGAAATCTATAAAGAAAATGTCATTTGCCTTACAATAAAAGTCAGAGTGTACGTCATTGCAGCTTCGAAGTCCTTGTACTGTAATGTCACCTCCTTCGTCATCTTTACTATTTATTTGGCAGTCAACTTTAAAATGTGTTGAGTTTGTAGGTCCTCCTTTAACATCAACTAGAACAAAGCAGCCTTTTTTATGTTTTCTTGATAGATTGGAGTTATGTATACAACAGGTTCTACTGCTTCTTGTTCCATATTCATCAAGAAATTTTCTAATGACTTGTCTGAGAGTTCAGTAATTTAAAATAAGATAGGATAGGGAAAATAAACAGTTACCCGTCACTTACCACAGATGAAGGCAGGAGGGCGAGACACGTAAAAACACAAAAACCAAAGAATTACACAATATTTCGACTTTTTAGTCTTCCTCATGTAGGAGGCGAGACATATGGCAGGGGGAAAGATGTGGTCACATCCGAGCCTGCCACATGAATGAAGCACAGGCGGAAAACGCGTGGTAGTGGAAGAATTGCCGGGAGGGGGGGGGGGGGGGGAGGGAATAGGCTTGACCAGCGATAAAAGTGAAATAAATGAATATAATGTCTGTGTAGCTTAGTTCAAAAAGTTATAATTGAGAATAAAGGGAGATAGAATAATTTAAAATATATATATATATATATACAAAAAATAATAAAATAAATAAATAAAGAGGAAAATATATATATATATATATAAAATTATAAATAACTGTAAAATGAAATGAGAGTTAGCAAGTGACAGGTTTAACATAGGTTTAGGCCAGGGGTGTGTCTGGTGTCAAGGATATGTTGATAGGCTAGTTCCCATCTGCGGAGTTCTGAAGGGGTGGTGGTATTTGGAAAAACTCTAATAGCTCTGACTGTGAAACAGGTGTTGAGGTTGTTTGAATTATGGAAGTTCGCATGAATTGCCACGGGATGGTCTGGGTTGGAAGTATAAACTGTTTGCCTGTGGCCATTCATTCTGTAGGAAAGTTGTTGAGTGGTGAGACCAATGTAAGAGGCAGTGCAGTGGATGCAGGTGAGTTGGTAAATAAGGTGAGTGGTAGCACATGTGGCATGTCCAATTATAGGGAAAGATTCGCCTGTGACAGGATTAGAGTAAGTAGTGGTGGCCACTCACCTTATTTACCAACTCACCTGCATCCACTGCACTGCCTCTTACATTGGTCTCACCACTCAACAACTTTCCTACAGAATGAATGGCCACAGGCAAACAGTTTATACTTCCAACCCAGACCATCCCGTGGCAATTCATGCGAACTTCCATAATTCAAACAACCTCAACACCTGTTTCACAGTCAGAGCTATTAGAGTTTTTCCAAATACCACCACCCCTTCAGAACTCCGCAGATGGGAACTAGCCTATCAACATATCCTTGACACCAGACACACCCCTGGCCTAAACCTACGTTAAACCTGTCACTTGCTAACTCTCATTTCATTTTACAGTTATTTATAATTTTATATATATATATATATTTTCCTCTTTATTTATTTATTTTATTATTTTTTGTATATATATATATATATTTTTAAATTATTCTATCTCCCTTTATTCTCAATTATAACTTTTTGAACTAAGCTACACAGACATTATATTCATTTATTTCACTTTTATTGCTGGTCAAGCCTATTCCCTACACCCCCCCCCCCCCTCCCGGCAATTCTTCCACTACCACGCGTTTTCCGCCTGTGCTTCATTCATGTGGCAGGCTCGGATGTGACCACATCTTTCCCCCTGCCATATGTCTCGCCTCCTACATGAGGAAGACTAAAAAGTCGAAATATTGTGTAATTCTTTTGTTTTTGTGTTTTTACGTGTCTCGCCCTCCTGCCTTCATCTGTGATAAGTGACGGGTAACTGTTTATTTTCCCTATCCTATCTTATTTTCAGTGCCTCGCGGCAGTTTCTTTGTTTCCTTTATCCAGTTCAGTAATTTATACATGGCTGTCACTACTTTTATCACAGCAATCATCTTCAAAAGAACTCTTTTTAGTTTTAAAACTCAGTTTCTTTTTCCAATTTGACACAATTAGAATTTATATCATCATATGCTTATCTTAATTACTGTCAATATTATTTACTCTTTCATGAATATTTTGCTTTATGCACTCATTTTTCTTAACATCAGGGATTCCCTTCATTCAATTTACAGTTTGTGCACATTATAAATTTATATTTAAAGGACAGGCTACACAATTGGAATACTTACAACTGTATCATAATAGCCCCACTATGCGTATCACAATAGCCCCACAATGTGTATCACATTAGCCCCACAAGTTTTAAAGGTTATATTTTAAAAAAAAGAAGGTAGAAAAGTTCTTAAAGTATCAAATAATAGCCCATTTAATTCTGAATGTAGTTAATTAATAAACATAAGCTTATCACAACACACAGGCGTATGGCAATAAAAGTTTCCAATTCGCTTAGAAAAGTTTTTCAGGGGGAAAAAAGGTTGGTTTAAAGTTTTATTTTATTTTTTTACTTTTATTTTTCAAATTACATTTTTATTTGTTATGTAGGTTAAGAGAGTAATAAATAAGGTATGGAAAAATTATTTTTTTAAGAGTTTAGGCATCAAGGAAATTTCTTTTATTAAACTGTAACACATTAGCCTCACTTTTTTGAGTGTATCAAATTAGCCCCGGTTGACCCTAATTAAAGTGCACATGATCATTATTCAATAGTATTTAACAATATGTCTCTATTAGAAACATCAAGTATGTACGGTTTAATCCTAGACTGCGATTCCGCCACTGACTGGCGTTGATGTGACGTCATATTGACGTTGTTTCGAGGTATTCGCTGTCGATGTACCAACATAAAGATAATTTATTATTGTGACCGGCCGCAGAAATCCGATAACACATCAAACACTGAACATCTGGTTGTGTTATCGGACATCTGCGGCCGCTTACCAGCGGCCGCCAGCATCTGATTCACCTTCGGGATATCAGTTTAGGTTGTTATTGTACAGTTTTAAATTATTGTGACCTCGCTACGCTCGGTCACAATAGCACTAAAAGGAATAAACCTAATTATGTTGGTAGTCGACAGCGAATACGTCAAAACAACGTTGCGTCAACGCCGGTCAGTGGCGGAATCGCAGTCTAGGATTAAACCGTATGTACATACAACACATATTTCACACAGAAAAAAATCCAGTAACATTACACACTATGCTATTTGAAGACACCATTTGTAAATCATACGCGACCTCCAATTATATTATTATTATAATGTATAATAAAATGCAATAATAACCAGCAATACATTGGATACAACGAATACACTACTGTTCGGTATATATTTTTAATGGCTGTGATAGCAATATATTGTCAAGTAATATAATTTAAGGAATGTGTACATTATTGTTAAAAGACACAATGTCCATGTTATTACTGGCTTACCCCTTAACGGAGCTGCAATTTTTGAGTTAAGTTTTTGTGCTTTGTATTGTATAGCTCCGAGATCAGCATATAACTAATAACATCATTCAAGGAATGATGTGTACAAATCATTAGACCAAAAGCACAATTCCTTCATGTGTCCCAGTGATTTCGCTAGTGCTTATTTAAAATCCCTATGTTGATGGTGTACAAAAAAAAAAAAAAAAAAAAAAAAAAAAAAAAAAAGATAGCAACTTAAAAGAAATGTATTCATTATGAGATTATAATTTGATTCACAAAAACAGGCATATTTAATGACCAACTAGCTTACTATGACCTCTGCAACTGGAATTTCTTCAAATTGCGGGATTTTATGGAAATTGTGAAACGTCAATTCATAAAAACAATAATACATTTATTTCGTATGCAGACGAAAAAAATTCTATCCGAGTTGGTTCATAGAAAGATACATACAAATACTGAAATGCAACTTTCAATAATACTCGTACTCACTATGGCGTATTAAGGAATCTTTCTCAAGTGTGACAGTTAAACTGTGGCGTCGCTCTGAACGTCTAACACCATGTGGTGCGGGTTTGTTGACTTTTCTCGTCTTACATTTATTCGTAAAACTTCCCAATTCACGCGAAGCATACTTCCAAGGCTGATAACCAAAAAGTTTTGAAGCAACTGGTCCCTTAAGCATAGGTGTGATTGCATTTAAATCTATACTCTCAACTGAACTTTCTTCCGATTCATCATCACATATTTCGCCCTCTTCTGGCTCTTCTTTCTCCATACGTTTTGAGGATTTACACAGTGACTGCGATTCATCTGCCATTATTAAATTAGTCATACGAGTTACGAACTCTACCTACACTGATAGCTCACTCAAAGATATTAGTACACGTGTCAAAGATCTTTGAAATATTTCAAAGAGAGATGATTTATTCTGGAGAATCAGGGGCAATATTATTAGTCAGCAATATCTTCCTCAAAAATCAGAATTTCCAGTATTGGTAGAATGACTCCTGATTGAAACAGAAAACTCTGTGTAATAAATATTCTTATAAATCATTCAAATTTATTCATTAGATGACTAATTCCCTTATTATTACCTAAGGGCATATTTCATCAACATCATCATTAAATGTTTCCGCTTTTGCGGGACATCCTCAGCCTCTTCCAAGTCTGGCGGTCTTTCCAAGGTATTTTCCTCCATCCTCAACGACTCCCAATATAAAATAGGAGGAGCGTAAGTGGTTTTCAAGTCGGCAACATCGCTTTAGCATTGATAATCATGTGAAACTCAGTAGGATACATGCAAGATATTTCGGATGAATTGGACAAGGGAGTCCAAACTGACAGTTTAACACTAGATCTTTCCAAGGCTTTTGACAGAGTAATCCATAAAATGGTGGTAAATATGGAGTGGATGTGAAGGTAATTGGATGGGCAGAAGAATTATTAAAAGGTATTTGTATTTGTATTTATTGGTCCCTTTGCATCATACATAGTACAAAGTACAAATGATATTGGATAGGTCAAAAATAGTCTGTACGCAGACAGACACACACACACACGCACGCACACATTCTCTCACACTTTATCCTTTCTGTGATTAACTATAAGATAACATAAGTATACAAATTGGATAAAGACAAAACATTTGTTATTACAAACAAACAATTAACACCTGATTTATATCATTTCCCTATTTATATTAATAAAATCACTTTTGCTTTCCAAATATTCATTAGTACTATAGAAGCAGTGGTCGAGGAAGTACTCCTTCAGTCGTGATGTGAATTTAATATTTTGTTTTACAGACTTGATCCTTTGTGGTAGTTTATTAAACAATCTGATTCCCATATGAAGTGGCCCTTTCTGAGAGCAGGTAGTATTTGTTTGTGATCTATGAAAGTCTAATATCTGTCTAGTATTATACGTGTATTTGTTTGAAGTGTATACCCAGAAGCTTCTATTTTTTATTTTTTTTTATGAATTTTATAGTTTCCAGTATATATAAACAGGGCTGTGTGAGAATTTGCAACTTTCTAAATAAAAGTTTACATGAGGTTCTACTTCGTGCCCCTTCAATAATTCTGATAATTTTTTTCTACATTTTAAAGCATTTGATATTTGGTGGGGAGTTTCCCCAGAATATCATACCATACCTTAATAATAAGTGCACATACCCAAAATAAATATTCCTAATTGTTTCAATAGATATGCAACCAGTTAATACTCTCATCATAAAGCAGATAGTATTTAGTTTTTTACAAAGATATTCAACGTGTGTGTTCCATTTTAAATTATCTTGTATGCTTATACCCAGAAATTTTATGTTTTCTACATTTTAAGTAGTTCGCCACTGAGTTTTACTGTACATAACTGGGCATCTAAATTATTTTTTGTCCTGAAGTTGTTTTGAGAAAACCAGTTTGCAATGTGTTGAGAAGGGTTTTCAATATTTTTAGTTAACTGTTCTTTAGTCCATTCTTTCATTAATATGGTGGTGTCATCTGCAAATTTAATATATTTTTGTCAGATATTTGTTTCTTCTAAATAATTAATATATACTAAGAATAGTACAGGCCCAAGTATTGACCCTTGTGGTACTCCATATTTTATGTGTTTGCAATCTGAGTGCACATACATTACACTGTTGTCAGTCTTAAATCTACATTCAACAATCTGTTTTCTATCATGCAGGTATGACTTTATCCAATTGTTAGCTACTCCTCTAACTCCTAGGTGATCTAATTTTGAAAGTAAGATATTATGATCAATTACATGAAATGCTTTTGAAAGGTCCAGAGTCCAGACATATTCCAGATACATGTCCATTCTCATCAAGTGTCTGTAAGATTTGCATGTAAAAAGAAAAAGGGCAGTTTCAGTAGATTATTCTTTCTGAACCCATGTTGAGTAAGTGATAATAATTTATTACAAGTAAAAAGTGAGGGTAGGAAATGCAATATCAAAAGAAGTGAAAATGGCAGTGACACAGGGTAGCATATTGGGTCCATTGCTATTCATTATTCCAATGAATGATTGTGTGTTTACTATCAGAAATTAGGTTTCTTGCAAATCACATAGTGCTATCTAATAGTATCGAAACAGTAGAGTACTGTGAACAGCTGCAGGGTGATCTGGACAGGATATCTAGCAGCGTTGGTAAACATGGAATGAAGATCAATACAATGAAGAGTCATTTTGTTAGGTACACAGATTTAAAAAAAAAAAACCAACTAAAGATTGATTATGATTATAAGAAGGGGAAAGAATTGCTAGATGACGACTTGAAACATAAATATCTTGACATAACATTTGACAACAAGCTCAACTGGGCCACACACTTTGGACATGTAGTAAGAAAAGGTTTCAAAATCTTTAACTTATTGAAGAGAGTGATGAGGGATGTATAAGAAAAGTAAAGAAATTGGGTTACGAAACTTTGGTAAGACCATTGGTTGAATATGGTTATGTAGTATGGGACCCACAGTTTTGGTGTCAAATACGGGAGTTGGAGGGGAGATTTATCTCTGAAATTACTGCAGAACACAATATGATTAAAGAGCTGGAATGGGATTCACTGGCGGACAGGAGGAGGGTGAAGAGAGTAATGGGAATTTACAAATCGTATATTGGTGACTAGGCGTGAAAGATATTGATGTAAGAATTAGGAGTAATGCATGGAAGGAAAAAGATGACCATGACCATAAGCTAGTACTCGATTTCAGAAACAAGAGGGAAGACTTTCATTCATTGGTAAGGGGGTCAGGGAATAGATTAGGTTACCAGAGAAATGATGAATAATTTCTCAAAAACGTTGAAAGAATTTAATGTTGAAATTTGTAGAATGCAAAAGTAGGTGGGTACTAGAAAGGGGAAATTGTCACTGTAGCTGGAGTTTGCATGACAGTTAAATTCAATAGTCTGTTTCAAATTAATTATTGTTATTAAGTAATTGCAATGAAACTTATTTCCAGAGACATCTGCTTTAGCACTACACGAATTTTCGCTTTAAATTATTTCAGTATTTAATTTAATAACGATGGAGCACATGCTCCAGTAGAAAATTCATCACCCACCTACTTTCCTTTTCGAACTTGTTCAGCACGTCATTATTCCATTATCTCACTCCTTTATGTACAGATTATCTTTTTTTTACTTTAATTCCTATGGTGTGCATGCTCCTGTGGCAAATTTCCTTCCACACCATTTTTCCCTTTTCTATTCCCGGCTACGATTGCCTTTTGCAAATTTTAAATTCTTTCAGCGTTTGTGGTAAATTATTCATTATTTCTCTTATTCCAGTCCCTCACCACGTTAGCTATGAAAGAAAATCTTTCTACAATCTTGTGCCTGAAATCCAGTGCCATCTCGTGACCATGGTTATCTCCATATTTCCCACTGTGCCATGATTGGAATCAAGTACTACTTTATTATAGTCATGGTCGTGTTTCTCCTCCTACGTACATACTTCTAATTTCTCTTCTTTTATCTGTCAGCGTCATCAACAGTGTATTCCACATATACTCCATAAGTCTCTTTTCCCACATCCTATCTTCTAATCATTCCCAACCCAGCTCCTTTGCCACACAAGTCACTGATTGTGTTCGTTGGCTACTGTCACATATATTTCTGGCTGATCTTCTCCCTGCCCATTCCAGATTCTCTATCTGAAGCCCATAATCTGAGTCTTATAACTTCCGACCATACCCAACGATCTGAGCAAAGTTTCTTATCACAAGCCGTTCACTTTATTACTGGTAT
The DNA here is from genome assembly GCA_031002005.1 of Vandiemenella viatica. Taxonomy (NCBI): domain Eukaryota; kingdom Metazoa; phylum Arthropoda; class Insecta; order Orthoptera; family Morabidae; genus Vandiemenella; species Vandiemenella viatica. The sequence continues at coordinate 228,263,238 of CM061920.1, read as the reverse complement.
AAGTCATGATAACTCTCTCCAGAAAATTTTAAATTTGCAACCTCTTCCTGCAATCCGCTCATGTGTCCCAACCGAGTTAAACATTAAATGATATGCCAAAATATTTACGTTTCACGCCTTTAACAAGCAGGTCCTCCTCCATATTATTATCACACAAAACCTATATTTTTTTTTATCTTGGTAGCTAATAACATAATCCTTTTTGGCATTTAGCTGTGTATCTACCAGATTAGACACGTATGGTCTGTAGCTGTTCTCAATCCTCTCTCTTTTTAGTCCTAATATGTAACGTTATGTCAACTACCTACTGACTAAAAAGAAAATTCATATGGTTTTTCGATCTAGTGACAGAGTTTAGATTTATCGCGCATTTGTGACTCTACATTGTCGACATCAATCGTTTATTAGAATAATGAAGTACATATAGATTATCTATCAGAAAAAAATGGAAAAATCTAAAAGAGTAGCCAGGTTGCATTGAAAAAATAAATAAATAATTCACAGATTTTCAGAAATGTAACATGAATATCTATAACAATACACAAAATTTTTATCAGCAGGTTATACCAACCCTGATGTACAAAAAAAATACGATTTGGGGTATATAAATATAGTTTGCGCGCGTTGTTGGAGAGAGTATGCACCAATTATTCGTTCATAGTGGTCTGGTAAGTCTGTAGGCGTCCGAAAAATCCCACAAACTGAGGACCCTATACGTGTTTTTCCAATTCATGTTCGTGGAAACATATTAGGACACAGCGACCACTGTAAGTGGGAGCATTATCGTTTTGGAACACATCATTCACCAAGAAATAAAGTATTGAGTATGGGACGCAGATGATGGCCAAGCATTCTATAAAATTGTTCTCTTCTTTTCCGTGTTTGTCAGAACACATCCTTAATTGATAGCAGGAAGGAAAGACCCATTGCGAATTGTTTCTGCAAGAGTTCTCCCAACATAAACAAATCCAATGTTACGGAATTGTATAAATACGAATTTTTCTCTAACATAAGCTAATTTCAATATTGCCGTCTCATGACTGAGTTTTTTTTTTTAATAGCGATCGTTGTATATTTAAATAATTGCGCATTGTGTTTTCGTACTGGCCGCTCTACCATTAAAATTCGCAGCTTTCGGTTCATGTTTCATAGTTTTTGTTGATATCCTCGCTAGTGATGCGTGTTCGACTCCGATTTATGAGAAAACGTCTGTTACTTTAATGCCATAAATCGGCTTCATCTCCGGTCTCACCCTGAAATTGTAATATGTTTTGAATGCACTGTCATAACATTTGACCCATTTTTGAACAACCAGTAAAAGTTGACTTTTTTCGTCCCCCAGGCTTCAGTGAAAGTCTGAGAATTTAGCCATGAAGTCATTTAACTAGTGTCTGAACGCTCGCATGCCGTCCTAATGAATACTACAGATTGATTAACAATCTCGCCTTGTCGGCCACAAGGCAGAAGAACTTTGTTGTAGATGGTCTAAGTGTACTACAATGAAAAGTTATGCCAAATGGGTACCCATGATCTTTTTTTTTTAACACACAACAGAGCAGAAAGAAAAATATTTATCTTAACAGATGCTAGAGAGAGGCTCTTACCGAGTAGTCTGATAACATTGGAATAGAGCCCTTGGTGTTTGCAGAGTGCGTTCTTTACGTTAGAGCTGGGTAAGAAGGGAGTAGCATTGGTATAATATAAGGAATAATAAGAACAAATAAGGTGGATGAGTATATCGTAGAGAAGTAAGAAGTTGATGGAATTTAAGGAAGGAGGTGGATAAGTATGAGTATTAACGTATAAACTGGGGAAGAAATAAGTTTAATAACACAAGGGAACAGAGATTTGCAAAGACCTTAATAAGGGAAGGAGGATTTACACAAGTGGTATAGCAGAACACTAGGGTACAAAATATTTTGGATATATTCCTGATAAAGCCCGATGATAATATTGTGGGGTATCAAGTAGCTGAAGGAATAAGTGATCACGAAGCAGTTCTGATGGATATTAGAGGATTCAGTAAACCAGCAGCCAAAATTGAAGGGGGAAATAGGTACAATTATAAAAAGGCACAATTTTCTAATTTGAAGAGATATTTTAGAGAACTTTTCGGTAAATGGAAGGAAGGCACAAGTACAGTAGAGTCAAGGTGGGAAGAGTTCAAAGAAATAATAACAAAGGGGTAAGAAAAATTTATTCCAAAACAGAAAATAAATAGACGTAGAGAACTTGTGTACTATAATAGGGAGGTGAGGAGTATAAAGAGATTGGTAAGAAGAGAACATAACAGAGTAAAGAGACAGCAGGGTAGTAGGGAATATTTAAAACAACTAAACAAGGACTTAATAACAGCAAAGAAAGTGGCTAAAGACGGCTTTATGAAGAGTATTGTCAGTGCAGTAGGACCATTGACTTATGCATCTATAAATTTCTATGGCTATATTAGAAAACTGAGGGGAAGGGAGGGTGTTGAGACGCTTGTAGATAAGGATGGAGAAGAAGTTACTGAGGATTTGAAAAAGGCAGAGATTTGAAGTAATTGGTTTAGTGAGAGCATTAGGGACAATGAATCAGAAACTCGGAGAACGAGCTTAACAACACAATTAGAAATGACGATAGTAAAAAATTTGATATCCATCCTGAGGAAATCATGAAGGAAATAAGAAAAAAAAAAACATAAAGGGGCTGGTGAAGATAATATTACTACAGATATCTTAAAGATAGCCGGATGTGACATTGTACCTTATCTTGAAATATTATTTAAATTGAGTCTAGACACTTGCTGCTTACCACAGGACTGGAAAATGCTATAGTAGTACCGGTACATAAAGGAGGAGTGCGAAATATAGTCGAAAATTATAGGCCATCAGTTTGTCATCAGTAGTAGGTAAATTAATGGAGAGATTCATATGAAACCACATCAGATATATATGTGTGGGCGTAATGGTTTTCAAGTATGCAACATTGCTTTAAGTAAGGATATTCATGCAAATCTCAGTTGGTGGGATATATGCAAGATATTTCAGATGAAATGGACAAGGGAGGCCAAATTGATAGTGTAGCACTAAATCTTTCAAAGACTTTAGACAGAGTGAGTCATAAAATGGTAGTAAATAAGGTAAAAACTACTGGAGTGGATTAGAAAGTGATTTTCTGGGTAGAAGAGTTTTTAAAAGGTAGAAAACAGAAAATTAGGGTAGAAAATGCACTATCAAAAGGAAGTGGAAGTAAAGATGGGAGTGCCGCAGGGTAGTGTATTGGGACCATTGCTATGAATAATTGTGTTGATTGTTTACTATCAGAAATTAGATTGTTTGCAGATGATATAATGCTATGTAGAAGGATCAAAACGGTTGAGAACTGTAAACAGATTCAGGCTGTCTGGACAGGATATCTAGTTGGGATGGTAAACATTTGAATGAAGATAAATGCAAAGAAGAGTCAGCGTATTAGATACACAAATAAAAAACTAATGGTTGATTATGGTTGTAAGGTGGGGCAAAAATTGCTTGTTGAAGACTTGATATGTAAATATCTTGGCATTACATTTTATAACTAGCTTAACTGGACAGGACATATTGGTCAGGTAGAAGGAAAAGGTTTCAAAACTCTGCACTTGTTGGAGAGAGTGATGAGGGGATGTACGAGAGAAGTAAAGGATTTGGACTACAAAACTTTGGTCGGACCATTGCTTGAATATGGTATTATAGTATGGGACCCACATTTTGAGTATCAAATACAGGCGTTGGAGAGGGTACAGAAAAGGACTGCATTTGTTTCTGGAAATTACAGCAGAATGCAATCAGTTACAGGTATGATAAAAGAGCTGGAATGGGATTCATTGCGAGACAGGAGGAGGATGAAGAGGGTCATTGGAGTGAACAAGTCCTATATTCGTGATGAGGCATGGAAATATATTGGTGTAAGAATTAAAAGTAATGCATGGAAAGGAAAATATGATCATTACCATAAGCTGGCACTCGATTTCAGGCACAAAGGTGTAGGAAGATTCTCTTTATTGGGTAAGGGTGTCAGGGATTGGATTAAGTTACCAAGAGAAATGATGAATAATTTACCAAAAACGTTGAAATAATTTTAAATTTGCCGAGGGCAAATGTAGGTGGTTGCAGGGAAGGAGGAAGATGGGCGGTAGGGAAATTGACACCGGTGCGTGCACGCCATTGCAATTTAATTTAATTAATTAACAAAAATACAACATTAAAACTAGTGAACTGTAGGGCTATAATGAACAAAGCTATTAAGTTCTATAATCTTATTGACACATACAAAGCATGGATAAAGTTATGTGGTTAGAGTTTTAAAGGGAAGGTGTGACTGTACATTTTAATACACTAAAGTCTGCTAATAGGCTGTTCAACTAAGTTTGGAAAATATTTTAAAGTGTTTATTGACACACGTTTTTCACCAGGTAGTAGTTATTTTACGACGAAAGTTTTTATTTTATGTGAAATTCAAATTTAAAATTTAAAGTATTTAAAAGTTCGTCAAAACGCTCCTTTGCAGTCTGGTGCGGGCCAATGACTTCCGTGACATGCTAATAAGTTCCCTCTCTATGTCTTAGTTGTTTCTTAATACGTGTGCAAAATAAGGATAGAGTCATTAACAAAAAATTATTTTTAGTATAAAAATAGCGTGGCGTCCTAGATATCAGTTTATCGATAATTATTTACAAACGGTAGAGTCATTATGAAAGTAAGTAGAGAGCACCCCATGCTTTTTTTTTTTTTTTCATTCAAGTTAATTTTTTGGTCATTGACTTTTGTCTTATATCAAGCTTATTCAAAAAATTAAGTCATACTGAATTGTAAACATCCTATCGTTGTTGAGTAAAATCTTTATTTTAAAATTATTTTAACTTTTTGGTTCACTTTGCTATGGAAATCGTGTTTTTAAATTTTTAAACTACAATATTATTTTTGTACTAGCTTCGAGCCCGTCAAAAATGACGGTTTGAACGCAATATTCTGGCAGTTCATTTTTTTTGCAGTTGGTTAATTATACGGAACTGATATTACATAATGCTAATGACCTTGATTTTGCAATGTTCTACATATTTCACTTGCCGTTTGCATAGCCATATAGTAGTAACTTCTACTGAATTAATGACGCCGGAAGTAAAGAACCAATAAAATTAAATCAGATTAGGAATCCCAAAAACTTTTGCTATCCATGTAATATCAGTTTTATTCCTGGTCCAGGCACAATTCAGCACGTTAAATATGAAACTACTTCCACCCGCATTAATTAATATCTTTAGTAACATGGCGCTTATGAAAGCAGTTTAATTGGTTTGTAAAACTCATTTCTGAGTGAATTATGCTGTAACAAAATGTGTCAGTTGCGATTCTGGTAAACTTAACCACAACCTCCACTAATATTGCGTTCGAAAATCATAGCTTCTATTACCCTCATATGAATAATGATGGGTATCACCTATGGTGGTAGTAGGAATTCATTCTGAAAAAGCTTGTAAGAAAAAGAATCATTCTTAATTATACCTTTCGTTATATGAATACGTTACTCTGGTTAGATTATCAGAGCACTTGGTTAGGATCTGACATAAATAAATGCATTTTACGTTAGATGACGGAGACTATAATTTCTAAAACGAATAACGGTTATTTATTTGACTGATACATGTCGCGATTACGTATGTACGATTCTCTGAATTTTTAATAAGCTTCATTGTTTCTTATCGTGTGCCAAAAAATTCTTAGTTTACGGTTTAACCTGGTGCTTACCAATGAGGCAGATAAAATAGCGTAAATAATGAAAACCCTTCTCCTTACATTAATTTCTCCATCTGGTTGTCGTAGATAAATAAAAAGCAATATGTAAATCTAATCGAACGTACTAATTGTAACTTTGTGACATATAATTGCCTGGCATTAATTTTTTCTCCTACTCTCAGTATTTCTAATATCACTGCTGACTGCTATTTTGCGGCAATAATATCGTTGTTGAATTGCGAGTGTCACATCGTTTATACAGTAAATAGTCATATCCTTGATGATTTAAATCTGATAAAAAAGTTATCTTAAATCTCATTTAATTGCTAACACATGTATCAAAAACTAAGGGTAGGGCTATCATATATAATGGTAGTAGGAATTTATTATGGAAAAGTTTATAAGGAGAAACGAATAAGTCATCCTTAAAGATATCTTTAGTTATATGAATACGTTACTCTCCTTAGATTATCAGAGTATTTTGTTAAGATTTTAAAATAAAAAAATCATTTCACTTTAGATGACAGGGACTATAATTTCGAAAACGGATAACTGTTATTTATGTGACTAATACATTTCGCATTATGTACGTTTCTCCTAGTTTTTAATAAACTTCATTGCTTCTTACCTTCTGCCAAAAAAATTCTTAGGTTATGGTTTAACTTAGTCCTCATAACAGATACAGATAAAATAGCATAAATATTGAATCCCCTTCTCCTTACATGAATTTCTGCGTCTAACTCATACAGATAAAATAGCGTAAATATTGGATCTCCGTCTCCTTATATGAATTTCTGCGTCTAGCTGTAAATAAACGAAAAGCAAGATGGTGGTACGAATGTAATATGGTGGTTGATGATTGGCCGTTCTCTAGCCAATAGGAGTAGCAGCTATAGACGACGCACGCAGACGCCACGTTAGCGTTTTATATAATAGGATTCAAAACAAAAACTTACTAATAACAAGAAATAGTCAGCAACAAACAATAAAAATAACTGAAAACCTGAAAAATAGAGAACATACTACTCGCGGCCGCATCTGCAGGGTTCACTGGCATGAAACGAAACTGAAGAAATCAACGAATTTCATTTTTGTTTTTTTAATAATCAATATTTTTTCAAAATTATAAAAAAATACTTCCTTAAGCAGCAATCTATGCAGATAAATAACAATTTGTAAAACATTTTCAAATCAGTCAAATTAATCTATTCTGATCTAGAGTTGTGTTTACATTTTTGAACGTTAGACCTAGTCTCAGGTGTCTTTTATAGCGAGCATAAACAATGCTTAATTTTTATTTAGTATTTGCTATTCCTGCTTTTCTATAGCTGTGTTGAGTGTGTTTAACTACTGCTTTATAAAAACTGTAGCTTAACTTGTGTTGCGAGTTATTTTCGCTGTTTTCTTAGAAGGTTCGATTGAACAAATTTTTCTCTTGCGTTCAGTACTTTGTATTGTCAATAATTGTCTGTAATCATGAGTGGAAAGTGTGGTAATTACCATAGATTAATGATGGTGCAAATGTTTTGTGAAGTGTTTGAGAAATTGTTTCACTGAGGTAACTGATTGTTTAGAGATTTTGTTCAAAATAGGAAGATAGGACAGGGGGTGTCCACGGAGCAGAACTACATTAGAAGATAAGAATGAGATAGGTTAGCTGTGGAGGGAAGCAAACAGAGATGGTTAGGAACTTGCACGGGGGAAAAGGGTAACCAGAACGAGGTGGCCTTCTGATTCTTTTGTTGTTGGAGTGATAATTAGGTTCGAACTATTGTTAGAGTTAGGTATAGATGAGCCTTCTATAGCAGAGTTGTAGGAAAAGTTGTGTAAGTAAGCCTAATAAATAAGAGTTATGGAATAAGAAAAGCTTGTTGCAAAGAAAGGATGTGGGCTCATTGGTGCAGGAAAAGTTAGGACCAGATTTCCAGATAATGAGTTTTTTTAAACTAAGTGCTTCTCTTTCTCAAGTGGTAAAAGGCGAAATAGCTGGAGCAAAAGCAGCGTGCTACACTCGGGTCAGTTTGATGTTGGTCCAGCCATAGATGAAGGGAGTGAATCTGAATCTCTGGAATGGCGAGTGAATCTGAACCTCTGGAATGGCTTCTTGTATCTGACGTAGGTTCTGATATGCGCTTGATAGCTGTAGGTTCTATTGGTGGATTGGATTATAATATGCATGATCTGCAACTCAGTAGTAGAGGGAAGGGAATCTTTGAAAATTTAATAGCCAAATAGTTTAATTGGAGCCAACGCCTCTCATGAAAGGATTCCTGAAATTAATGGTGTTAGGGCAGCTCCTTTTTTTAGATCGGTGTCTAAAGTCAGACAGAGTCTTAGCAGCAGTTAGTTTAATCAGTAATGACTTTCCGACACACACAAATTTAAATATATATAGGGATTAATATATTAGATCAAAATATCAGATGATAAAGGAACAAAGAGGACGAACTGCTGATTTATATAAATGAACTGAATGCTCTCAACAGAATTGGTGTTTTATGCTTGTATAAATACCATATGACTACAGGAATGCGTATTTCAAATATAACTGCCTATAATTTAATTTCTCATTACTGTAGGCTTGGAGAAAGGAGGAATTCTCGCTTATACTAAAAACAATATTGAGTTTCATGATACAAAATTTTAGGAAGTATTGTTTTTATCAACATGTGGGGAAACCACAGCATGCCACACGGCAGTTGGCAGCACCGCTGCTACTACTATGACGCTGCAGCCACTAGATTGCAGTACAGGCCGTGCTGTTATAATGGCATCCGCCAAACAGCAGCGTTTGTAATGTGACGTGTATGCAATTCGTGGAGTACAGTGCCGGTCCGGTGTATATGAAACTGACTGTACTCTATAGGAGACAGTTAAGTTAATGCAGTCATCAAATCTAATGTATCGTATATGCGTACGTGATATTCGTGCTGTAAAATAAAGGTGTTGAATTATGTTCAATTGTTTGTGTCAGATTGTTGATTACCTTCACAATGTCGCGTATTATTTTAAGTGGGCTACGCAGTCCATTAACATTTTGTAGCCCGTGCAACAGATCTCAAATGAATAACTAAAATTTAATCTTACATATATACAGACGTGTTTTTCCCTATATTTCACTTTTCAGCCGACACTACCTAGCACAGATCACTGGCGTTTGTATGTGGTAGTAGCATGGAGTTTCCTATGGCGTACAACGTTAACCAAAACTATCTAGCGCCAGTGGCGTAGCTAGGTCAACAAGGGCCCCGGTGCAAAAAATTTATTTTGGGCCCTCGGGCCAGATGGGCGACCTTTCTTTTGCTTTGTGTTGCTGGTAAGGGCCCCCTGAGCAGTGGTTGGGGGCCACCTGAGCAGTGAGAGGGTCTTTAGTGAGGGGCTTCCTGTGTCTCAGGGGCCCCCTCAGGCCTCTGAACTGTGCTTTGGGGCCCCCAGAGGTATGCTTGGGGGCCCCCTGAGCGTAGGGGCCCCGGTGCACTGCACCGCCTAGCCCCATAGTAGCTACGCCCCTGTCTAGCGCAGAAAACTGGTATAGCGGTTTTAGCATACATTTACCGATCGTGCACAACGTTGGCCGAATTTCAGTAATTGTGGGGGTGTGGGAAATATGATGGTTGAAAGTGGTCGACCAAAGGCATATGTGTCCGTATATTTCATTTTACTACCACAACTACATTGCGCAAGTTCACTGGTGTTTGTGTGTGGTAGTAGCAACGAATCTCTCATCGTGCACTATATGATTAGATGTCTGTAGCTATGTGGGTGTGGCATATATGGAGGTTGAAAGTGTGCGAGCTGGGACACTTTCATATTTCGACCAAAGTCGTAAGTGTCCCCTTGTATCACTATTCAGCCAAAACTATCTAGCGCAGATCACTGGTGTTTGTATGTGGTAGTAGCATAGAGTCATCCATCGTGCACAACGTAAGCAGAATTCCGGTAACTATGGGAGACTGGGTCAGTACCGGATTAACCACGTAGCAGGAGGTAGCAAATGCTACGGGCCTCGGCCTTCTGGGGGGCCTAGCGCCTTCTGAAGAGCCTCGCGCCTCCTAGGGGGGCCCCGCGTTTAGGCTAGATGGGCGACTTTTTTTTCTTTTTTTTTTTTTAGCTCTACAGTTTTTCTCCCAGACGACAAAAAAGGGCCTCTTCTTCACATTTGCTACGGGCCTCGCGCTGTCTTAATCCGGCCCTGGATATGGTGGTTGAAGGTGGCCGATTACGTATATTTTCGTATTTCGACCAAATACATGTGTGTCACTTTGTTGCCACAACTACATAGCTCAGACCACTGGTGATTGTGTGTGGTAGTGGCCTCGAGTCTCCCATCGTGCACTTATGGTGGTTAGATGTCTGCAGCTATGGGGGTGTGTAATATGTGGAGGTTGAAAATGGTCGACCTGGGGCACTTTCATATTTAAACTAAAGACGTAAGTGTCCCTATATATCACTATTCAGCCAAAACTACCTAGAGCAGATCACTGGTACTTGTGCGTTGTAGTAGCATACATTCACCGATCGTGCACAACGTTGGCCGAATTTCAGTAACTGTGGGGGTGCGGGAGATATGGTGGTTGAAAGTGGTCGATCAAGAATATTTTCGTATTACGACCAAAGGCATATGTTTCAGTATATTTCACTTTGCTGCCACAACCATATAGCGCAAACCACTGGCGTTTGTGTGTGGTAGTAGCATCGAGCCTCGCATCGTGCACTATGGTGGTTAGATGTCGGTAGCTATGGGGATGTGGGAGATATGAGGGTTGAAAGTGGTCGACATAGATATTTTCATATTTATACCAGAGACGTGTGTGTCCCTATATTTCACATTGCAGCCAGAACTACCAAGCGCAGATCACTGGCGTTTGTGTGTGGTAGTAGCCTGGAGTCTTACATCGTGCACTATGATGATTGCGTGTCGGTTGCTGTGGGAGTGTGGTAGACATGGGGGTTGAAAGTGGTGGGCCTGATATAAAAATAAACATGCTTCCCTATATTTCACCCCACAGCCAAAACTACCTATTATAGCGCAGTCCATTGTTGATTTTGTGTGGCATTAACCTGAAGTCTCCCAATGTACACCATGGTGGTGTCATGTAGGTAGCCATGGGAGTGTGGGAGATATAATGGCTGAAATTGGTCGACGGAGGGCGTTTTCATATTTCGACCAAAGGCATGTATGTTCCCACACTTCACTTTGCTGCCATAAATACCTGACGCAGATAACTGATGTTTGTGTGTGGCATTAACCTCGAGTCTGCCATCGCGCACTATGGTGGTTACATGGCGGTAACTGTCTATCAAAATTCTTTACAAACACGAAGTCGGGGTACCAGCTAGTATCTTAATTCAGAGCACGTTCTGGAAACTTGATTTGAATCAATTTGAGCTCTTACTAACATTTTAAGCAGAAATGTAACTAACATAATATTGTATGGAAAATTTAATGTACATTTTAAATCCTGTCGGAATCATTAGTTAGTTTCAGCTAGAAAAATGAATAACACTTACTCTGCAAAAGATAATGTTTTCCCAGATACCTCAACTGTGTTTCGTAAGCAAGTATACCCTATTCACTTATCTATGAAATAACTTTGTTTCTAGATCATGTTTAGGGATTTTTTAAATTATATTTTTTTCTAGCCCTAAAGGAAAGTTTATTACAATTTCATATTTACATGAGATCCTATACTAATTTTGGTTTATCCTACTAAAGAATTTTTTTTATATATATATAATCGCCTGTTTGTAATCTAATGGGGGATCTAAATATATATACATTTACTATTTTGGGACCTACATGATAACTGTTGGTGGATCTATTTACAAAGTATTGGGTGACTTGGGTTATTGACTGAAGTGGGAAATTATACAGTATATTAAAGTGTCTAGTTTAGGTGAGTTTTGGTCGTTTTACTTCTCTCATCTCATTGGACTCATCGCCAATTGCTGGGATGAGTGGGCAGATGAAATTTGAGTATTTATAACAGAATATGAATGATTTGGCTTTTATTATCTCATCTAATGTTGGAAAGCTGAGCACTCTTCTGATTTCCCTGTTACACAAATATCTTGGAGCGTCCATAATTATGCGCAGAGTTATGTTTTACAGCGGCTGCAATTTTTTATGGAGACAATCGGCCGCTTTTCTGCATATTTCTGAGCCAAACATCAAGGTGGGTTGGATGATCACACAGTAAAGGAGGATTTTAGTCTCCGTGGCTATGCCTTCACCTTTCAGAAGTGGGCTACTTTGACACTGATCTGTTTTTAACTTCACCAATATGTCTACCCACGACAGCCTTTTATCTAGTCGCAGTCCCAGGTACTTGACCTGGTCCTCCAAATGTAGAGGGCCGCTACCCGCTGCTGCCTGCATCTGAGGGTCGTCACCAAGGCTGGCCGACGGATGGCAAATGGATCGCACCTGACGATCACACATCTATCAGTGGGAGACAAGATTCCACATCGCTAACTGCTCCAGCGACCCCGGCCAGCACATCCAATTTGACACCGTGCTCTGCGTTCGACACTAATCAGACGACAGCAACAATTTACATATACTGTCATGCTACGGAGCTGAAATCAAGCCAGCACTACAATTATATCCAATGGAAAAATCTCATCATGCAGTACTGGGATCTTGTCGATATCCACATGAGTGTAGAAGACCATCTACGCCTGAAAGCTGCAGAGAGGCCCCGTCGCACAATTTCAGCAACCCATACTGATCAGACCCCGCCACACCTACACCCCGCAGAGGGAAAGACTGGTCACACCAAGTCCTTTTCCAAGGACTTCAACGAGAAGGAATAAATCGAAGATTTGCATCAAAGGCTGTTTGTGCTATCTAAACCAGTTTCACCGAAACATACAGAAGAGCAGCAAAACTCCCAGGACCTGCAACACAACTTCGGCCAGGAAGTAGAGGTGACAAGCACCAAAAAATTACCTTCTACTCCTGAGGAGGATCCAACGACTACACTCAACCAAGGTTCTTGGACAATCATCGTCTCCAGACAGAACTGGAACAAGCAACATTGCTGCTCCAAGAAATCAATATCAACAGTGAAAATCGCCAATGGAAACGAATGCCACATCGCCAGATATACGGGAAAGGAACAAAGCAAGAGGAAATCGACTCCCAAAAACCAGTTATGTTTCAAGTCCAAAGACATCGGGCACAAAGCCTATAAACTGCAGCAACAGGCAGCGTTGCGTTCGATGTGAAGATGCTCATCTAACGGCGGACTGCAGGAAGGCTCACCGCGAACCAGTCTGCTGCAACTGTGGGGGCAAACATTCTGCAAGTAATTGCGAGTGCCCGAAGAGGAAGCAGCACCAAGTAGGGTGACATCGAACTACAAGACAACAAGGTGCCAACCAGAGCGGATAGCAGATAGTGACACACTCCCCACAGAAGGAACAACTATGAGAGGGGTAGATAGCAATGAATGGCCCACGGCACCAGCCTCCCCGCGAAACCAAGGGTCGTCGAGCACCAAGTAGCGTCTCACCGTGTCAATCTCCTCACAGCTACCAAGAAGATCGTGGACAGTGCTTCAAGCAGTGCCACTACTTCCGAACCGACGACCCAAGCAGGGTTATTCAACTACTGACACAGCTGAGCTGGTAACAAACCTGATACCGAAACCACATTCAGATCATTTGAACAAAAAGTGGGTTCTTCCCCCAAAAGTAAAATAATAAAGAGAATTCCTAGCCATCCAAACTGACACGTAGTATTAGAGCTGCAGAATGTAGCGTAGATACACAAAGGCCATTGGGCTGCGACGCACACACACAAGGAAGGGCAAGGGCATATCAAGTCGCAGTCTATAGAGCTGCATTGTCATCCTTAGTGCCAGGAGAATATATCCTATTACTAATGTCTGAATTGCATTTTGGGGCTGACTTTCTGTTTTTGTCTTAAGTTGCTATCCTATCTTTATCATGTTTTATTTGATTTAATTAATATTAAGGGAGGTTTTATATATAAATAAAGGGACCTAGCCTACATTCTTATGCTAATGGAGGTTAGTTTTATATACATCCAAGGGACCTAACTAAGTGGGAATCCTACTTATACTAAAGGTGGGTAATTTAATTTATTTTTTACTGTTTACAAGGGGACCTTAACTTATGATGATTTGGGCCTACTTCTACTTATAACTACTGGTGGGTTGGAGGGTAGGTGGAGGGAATTTAGAAGGAGAATGTTCCAGTTAGCGTACATAAACTCGCCTGAACACATTGGGTGCGTTGGCAGTCGCCATGTGAATATCAGGCAACATCTGTTTGTACTGTTCTTCAAAAAGTCAGCGAAGTGCGGGAACTACCTTATAAATCAGTTAAGCGACTATGAAATCGAAGGACTGGGATATAAAACCCCCAAATTAATCTTCGACCCATGTTCTTATCGTGAGATGTGTTTGTATATAGTCTGTAAGTGTCAACATCCGTGTATACAAATCGAAAAATTGTCATGGATACATGCAGAAACATATAGACAATATTCAGAGTTATAGAATCGTGTATCAGGCTTGTACAGAGAGAAATAAAACATGTGAAATATGTTTAAAATATGCCCAGTTTCATTAAGAAGCATGAAAAATAATATAAATTCCTGAATTTTTTATGAAAATCGGCAAAATATCATGAAAACAGGCAAAAACAAAATTAATTTTTGTCCACGAAGGACGTCATTTGTTGACATGGTTTGAAGTGTGAAAAAGATGTCTATTACAGTTATGAATCATTCCATACGATGTGTATTGAATTCCGCCACCAAAATAGAGAAACGCACGGTATGAGACAGATGGTGTGTCATCAAAAATGAAACACATTCTTTTCACTGTCCTATAAGACATCTGGCAACTCGAGTAGTACATTAGATATATATGTCGAAAGCCACACTAAAAACATTGAAGCTGAACTCAACAGAGCATGCAGAAGATGACAACATCACAAGTTTCATTAAACAGTATATTAACAGCACGGTCTTCCATAAGCACCATAAAAAACTATGACTACATTTACCATCATCTCTGAGAACTCTATACAGCGAGCCAACCAACCGAATTCTTGAGTTACAGTCATGCACGCTGTTTAGTTCACATGATCTTTGAACTGGTTATGTGCTGTCAAGCCTAGGACCCCCGCCCAAAGGATGAAAACTACAGATGTTATCGATCAAAGATACATACTATGTATACTGACACAGAAGCCGAGATTAACATACCATGACATAGCCAAAACTAATACAACCAGTACACTTGCATATATCACTGAGCACATTGCCATCCACATGATGTGTACTCATCTTCCCAACATACTACAGAAATGTGTGCTATATGTACAAAAAAAATTGTATATTTATGCTGTCATGGCAGTCTCCAGAAAAACATGTAGAGCCTCCACCACACACGTCACGTTACCATAATGAAGACGTGCAAAGCATAACACCAACAGATTTTTGCATTAAAGGTGCTGACAGTATTACTGATACAAAAGTCTGCATTAACACAACATGGCACAACCAATACTGGGATTAGTATACCTCCTTCGGGAGGGTCGAACCAACCTTAAACAAGCTAACTTTTTTCACTTTACTGCTCATGGATGCCGTAATCAATAGACTCAGCGTGTTTGGCAGCAAGGAACAATTTCGGCGTTTGGCTGAAGTGATTTCTAGAAACTTCGAAAAATCAAAATATAATGACCAGACAAGTGATCGAACCCACATTCAACCTAAATTCCAGGTGCAATTATACCAAGGAACAACGAATGCCGAGTCTGTTATGTATACATGTATGAATGGATGAGTCATGTCCTGTGGGGACTTTACGCAAATGATTTGATTTGGCATATCCTCGAAATGTTTTTAACGTAGGTGTGAAGAATAATTCAAACTAAACTTCATGTTCATTTTTTGTATACAGTATGTATTACGTGTATAATAGTCTGTTAAAGATATTAGGACTTTCCAGAGTCGGCGGCTTATAGAAACAGGGCTATTACCAAGCGTTAAGTCTGCCCTGGATGGGATAGCGGACCGGCTTATTGTGCGCTGTGGGGCAGAAAGCGATTTCTCGTTAGAGGTTTGAAATACAATATTGTAATGTGACATTAGTCACTCCTAAACAGATAGAGATATTTAACCCGGAAAAATTGCATTCTGTTCCATATGAAATTGCCATTTTATAGAGGTACTAGCTGATGGCCACGACTTCGTTCGTGTTTGTAAAGAATTTTGATTGACAGCTACCAACATGTAATCACCATTGTGCTCGATGGGAGACTCGAGGCTAATACCGCAAACAAACATTAGTGATCTGCGCAGGGTATTTATGGCTGCAAAGTGAAATATACGGACATACTTGTCCTTGGTCGAAATATGAAATTTCCCTCCGTCGACCAATTTCAACCACAGTATCTCCCACCCCCTCATAGCTACCGACATGACACCACCATGGTGCATGGTGGGAGATTTGAGATTAATACCACACACAATCACCAATGGTCTGCGCTGCGTAGTTTTGGCTGTGGAGTGAAATATAATGGCACACATGTCTATTTTTTTAACAGGACAACCACTTTCTAACACAATATCTACCACACCCCCACAGCTACCAACATGCAATCACTATAGCGCACGATGAAGACTCCAGGCTACTACCACACACAAACGCCCCTGGTCTGCGCTTGGTAATTCTGGCTGCAATGTAAAATATAGGGACACACATGTCTTTGGTAGAAATAGGATAATGGCCTACTGTCGACCACTTTCAACCACCATATTTTCCACACCCCCATAGCTACCGACATTTAACCAGCATAGTGCACGATGGGATACTCGATGATAATACCACACACAAACGCCAATGGTCTGTGCTGTGTAGTTGTGGCAGAAAAGAGAATTATAGGGACACACAAGTCTTTGGTCGAAATATGAAAATGCCCTGCATCAACCACTTTTAACCACCATATGTCGGCATTCTACTATCACACTCAAACAACAGTGATCTGTGCTAGGTAGTGATGGCTCAAAAGTGAAATGTAGGGAAAGACAAACACACACACACACACACACATATATATATACGATTACACAATATACCACGTGACATGTGACATGTAACGACGTACAGGTGACGTAAGAACTCGCTTTATTACACCGACATGGTTTAGAACTCCCAATGATCGGACTGTAAAGCCCGAAAATTCTTAATCGTTACTGTGTGTGAATATTTATGCATGAAATACATAAACAGAGCATTTAGTGCGATGTTGTTGCAGGCCATGTTTCCACAGTTGCTTAATTAATTACCAGTTGAAAGATAACGCCAATGCTACTGTTTAATTTATTTATTGCTGCGACGTACGCGTTTCAACTCTCATCGAGGCATCATCAGCGACGAATCTGTGTTACAGTTTTTATATACAGCTTTATATACATTTTTATCCTATTATTGCAAATTATGAGCATATTTTATCAGATATTTTTATTGCTAACAGTTACTTACCATTTACATTTGTTAATATGGTATGCAGCTGCGCAACTCCGTTTCTTTATACAACGGATGGTTTGCCTGTATCGTATTTACACTATTGTGCGTTTTCATCGTTCTGTCGTCTGTTGGGGCCAGCTGGTTTGTTTATGTCGTGTCTGGTGCGCTTTCGCGTCCTTCGGTTGTCTGTTGTGGCCATCTTGTTTGTATATGTCATGTCTCGTGCCAATAGCGTGAGTTTTGAAACGTGCGTGTATGTGTGATGGTCTTGTTAGAATGTTTTATATTTATGTGTGATGTATATATGTGTGGGGTTTTACTATACAGTTTGTGTTTATTTTGTTTTGTCTGTCGAGTTTGTGTATATTAAATTGAGTAACGTTTTATTTGTGAGGTTTACTTGGTCGTTTTGTACCTGTTTGCCTTCATTTTTTGCTTTTTGAATATATAAGTTTTCCTGTATAGTGAGTGTGTTGTGTCTGTGGTTGTTGATAGTGAGAATTTGTATATCTGTGTTTATGTTTGTTGGTGAATGGTCATTTTCTATGAGGTATTCGGCAAATGTGGAATGGTTACTGTATTTTAATGCTCTCATGTATTCTTTTTATCTGATTTGGAACTGTATTTGTGTTTGCCCTATGTATATTGCTTCACATTTTTGACAGGTGAGGTGGTAAATGCCTGAATTGTGGTATTTCTTTGTGTCTGAATGGGGTCTAATTTGTCTTTGCAGTGAGTTGTCAGTTCGCAATGCAATGTTAATGCGTTGTTTTTTGAAAATGTTTGCGATTCGGTGTGTGTATTTGTTAAAATATGTCATTGCATACCATTTCCTTTTGTTTTCATTGTACTGTGTGGTTTGCGTGTTTTAACTGTGTGTGTTGTAGATGTGTTTTTCTGGTGGGATCTATGTGGTTGTGGTCAAATAGTACACCGAATTGGGTGAGGGGAGGGGTGAGAAATGGTTGGGAAATAATAGCAGGTCGCAGGGGAAATAAGGTTAAGAGGAAGAAGAAGCAGCCAGAAACTTCAGAAATTTTGGAGAGAAATAGGTGTCACCTATTACCAGAATAGCCCGGTGTTTACGTAAGAGCTGGCAAGGTGCAGTAGGCCTGTAGAAATAGTGGCATGGAAGGAAAACTAGGAAGACAAAGGTTCTTCTGCTATGTAGTAGCCGTGTGAGATGTGTAGGTCTACTGCAGGATCAATTAGACACCGTCTACCAGGTCAAAGCATTTTAAAATCTAGTGCAACATTAGGACTGGTAATAGAGGATATAGAGGTGATAATAGGAAGGAGGAACAGCATACCAGGGTGTAACTCTTTCTGTTTCTAAGTTGCTATGATCGGCCATAGTTAAATCATGCAGTGAGACAGCTAAACGTTGAAACACAGATGCTGTTTTGAAAAGGCACTAGATCTGTTTTGGGGGTTGTACCTGCGAACACCATTGGTCACTAGGCATGGCCTACTCCTAACTAGAAGGGGAAAGGGAGTACTTTCTGAGTTGTTAACTGAAGCTGTAAGGGAACCCACTTCGGGTTATGATGTTGTACTATGGGCTGGTGGTGAGAGCATAAAAATAAATTATCGATAGGATACTGATGGTAGTTGCAAGATGGTAAATAAACGCAAATATTCAAGAAATAGATGAAGCTGCTGAAATAATAAGGGACGGGGGTACAACTGGAAATACAAAGGTTAATCATGAAAATTCCACAAAGCCAATAATAAGAGTGTTATTCGCGAACTGAAGAAATATAATGAACACTGTAATAGGATTTACAAATTTAATAGAAATACATGAAGCACAAAATATTATAGGAGCGGAGTCTTGGTTAAAAAAGAAGGGGTACTAGACAATGACGTTTTCCCTGCTGGTTACAGAATGTACTGCAGAAATAAAGGAGTAATTGGTAGAGGAGTATTAATACTGATTATCAAAGATTACTACAGTTCTCTACTAGTCCTCACAGACCAGAACCATCAGTTACTAGGGGTAGATTCGTGGAGTGATAAAAAGAAAAAATCAGGGTGTTGGTTGCTTACAGCAGTGGAAAAATTAGTGATAGAGATGAGGTTTTTTGAGATAAACTAAATTCCTATTCACTGTTCAGAGGTGAATGTAGATTGTTCATTATTGGAGGGGATTTATTTTACTATGTGCCAACTGGGCAGGAAATAAAATAAATAACTCAAGAGAACAGAAATTTGATAATACCTTGGTAATTATTATTATTATTATTTATTCACAAATAGCCTGTGGCTAATACATTTAACAAAATTATATGTACACTATATAATAACAAAAACAAAACAAACAAAAAATACTACAATATAATAATTTTTACAAAGCCACACAGCTTTCCAGCCATGAACCCACTTTTTCTCTAAATCTTCCAACAGAAGCAGAATCCTTTATTTCCTGCCGTAATTTATTATATATAACTATTCCTTTATAAAAAACAGTCTTTTGTGCCTTAGCACCTTGTTTATGAGTCACATGAAAATGATTAACCTGTCTAGTCCCCTAATTATGAACATCACAATTTTTTTGTACCAATCTGCTTAAATACTTGGGTAAGACATTATTTTGCAGTCTAAATATAAGGAGGTTTTACACACGTGGTAGATCAGAACACGAAGGTACCAAACATGTTGGATATCTTTCTAAAAAAAGCCTAATGAAAATCTTGTGGGGCGCGATCACATGGCAGTAATGATGGATAGTAGGGGATTCAGCAAACCAGTGGCCAAAATTGAAGGGAGAAATAAAAAGTCTCAGACTTTAAAATTGGAGAGATATTTTCGGAAAAGATTCAGCAAATGAACGGATGGCACGGGTACAGTGCATTCAAAGTGGGAAGAGCTTAAGGGAACAATTAACAAAGGGTGAGTGTTTCAATGTTACCTAACGCTAGAGCACTAAATGTAATTATAGCGAGAAACACCAAAGATGTATATAGACAAACACACACACACACACACACACACACACACATATATATATATATATATACGATTACACAATATACCACGTGACATGTGACATGTAATGAGGTACAGGTGACGTAAGAACTCGCTTTATTACACCGACATGGTTTAGAACTCCCAATGATCGGACTGTAAAGCCGAAAATTCTTAATCGTTACTGTGTGTGAATATTTATGCATGAAATACATAAACAGAGCATTTCTGAGTCTGCTACTACGCTGCAGGATAGATATATAAAATAAAATCCGAGTCCGAGTCAGTCTTTCATGATTGTTCGTGTATATATACTTGTTATTTTTAGTTCAGAAAACTGAGCCTGGTGAGTGAGCAGTAATGCTCTGGTATCGCATTCCGAGAGGACACCTCTTTAAATCCCCGTCCAAACATCCAGATTTGGGTTTTATACAATTTCTACAAATCATTTCAGGCAATCGTTGGGAAGGTTCCTTCAAAAGGCACGTTCCTTGCCCCCCCCTCCCCCCAAATTCCCGTCTCCAATGCCCTCGACGTCAACGAGGAATAAAGATAGAAAAAAAATTAAAAACGATCAGAAAGCACTTGTTCTTCTCGTATATACGGTTCTATTCGTGTATAATTCTTTCATCTGTCGAACTGTGTCCGACATTAGGCTCAGACGCAGAGAGATGAAGTAGGATAAGGAAATCACATGCCTGAAATGTCTGATAATTTCCTTGTTCTGTGGGCCTTCCGAATTTTCATCCGTGTTGGCAAACCACGACCGCAGACACGTGCTCATATTTCATCACTAGAGTCCCGACCAAGACACTTACGCTGGACCGTACAGTGTAGGGGTTAGAATGCTATCATCGAATTTTTAGGGTCGCCGTTTCTATTCCGTCCTCGCACATGGGTAGTTACCGAGAGCCCCGGTAACGCTCAAGTCTCACATTCGGAAGACAGGAATTCAAATCTTCCTCCATCCATCCGGATTTCATTCTCACATGATTAATGGAAATCACTCCGTAAGTGCCAGGAATGGTTCGTTTCCTTTTTACTCCCTCTAATGATTTCGACGTCGAACAGAAGAAGAAATATAAACAACAACAACGATCTGGCAACGCTCCACATGTGGAAGTAGCACTCTAGTCCCTCCGCTACCGTGGTCGGCGTTGAATCAGATAAATACAACAAAGAGAAAGTCCAATACACAACACAGACATGTAATTATGTTTATTTGCGAAATTTTCTCTGAAAAAATCGTGGTGGCAAGTGCTATTGTTTAAATCCACACTGATATTGGCAAGATTTTTTTTAAATTATTTATTTCTTGCTTCTGGCTTTACAACTCGTCGAGGTCATTAGAGGCAGGAAAAGACTGGGAGCAAGGAATGAAGTTTCTGGCCACGTCCTTCTGAAGGAAACATCGCGGCATTCGCAAGCATTTAATGCAACAGTGTAAATAAGTAAACAACGCAATATCTTAACCCTTAAATTAATTCAGTACCATAATTTTTAAATCATGAAACTGATATTACAGAAACTAATGTTAGAATGAAAATTGGAGTACAACATTGCTATCTTATTTGATTGTAGCTACGCTTGTCGTTTAAACTTCTGTGTAGTATTTTATATAGGAGGCTAAAAAGAAAAGAAGAAGATTTAAAAAAAAAAATTGCTGCCACCGAACATCGTGCCAGCCCCCATACCTCTTGAGTTTACTACTCTGTCAGCTTTCCAACTACGCTACCACCGACTAACGGTTGGAACTTCCTTCTTCGAAATAGACCTGTACTCTGCCCAGAAATCTTTGGTGATGGCGAGAAGAGGAAGGGAAAAAAGATGTTTGGAAACGAATCAGGATGTAAATACAGGGATACGATCGCAGAATGCCGAAAAAGACGTGTGACAGAACAGTTATGGAGAAGTAAATAAAATACACGGAATTAACTTTCAGTATCTTGTCCAGCCTCTCTCCTCATCGACAACAGCACGGATTCTACTGTTCATGGAATTAATGAGGCGTGAAATATAACCACGACTTTTGGCCGGTTCTTCCCATGCGTCACAACATGGCCTCTAACAGTTGGCTCCGGATTGTCGGCACATGCTCCTTTTCGCTTATAATTCTTAGTATTTCTACCCAAACATTTTCAATAGGGCCCTTGGGTGGCAATCATTTTGCAGCACTTAGAGGTGCTCGAGGAACGACCTCTGAACTAGACGGCTCCGGTGGACTGGTGACCTGTCATACTGAACTGTTCGAATGCCCTTCTTCATGTAGAGCCCCCTTATCAACGTCACTTAAATGATTCATTTTCGCTGTTGCAACGAAACACACTGTCGCAGACTGAAGTTTGGAAACAAGTGGCGCAGACAACGAGGAAGTCGTCTGGCACAAACGATGTGTATTTCCTTCTATTACGACCTCGAAACCGTTTGTCATCGTACCCAAGACAGAATTGCATCTTCATTCATTAGTCTTGACGAATACAAGTAAAAACGAAATTGAAATTTCGTAACTATTCTATTTTCCGACAGGAAGACTGCTAATTTGGAATTTTTACAGTGATAATGGCACATTAATTATTTCATGTTGGTGTGTGAACAGATGTTAAACTCTAGGTAACGTGATGCGATGCTAATGAATGTAACAATAATTTTCTATGAACCATAAACCAAACTAGCAACTCGGAATGTTTTTGAGTTATACAAATTAAATCCTTCAGAAGTAGATGAATAAGTTTTTATGGACGATACATCTGCCTTTCGTGCAAGCATCACATATTTGTGAATACGGTATTCCGAATACAAAGGATCATGTTTGCACTATATTTCAATTTTAGCTTTTGCAGTTATGGTGGTGCCGACAGATGGTACTGAGGAATTTTAATTTCTTCTCTGACAACCACTCATTAGTTCTTCTGTTACTTGCCTCTTTTTTGTGCTTAAGGCTTTCGCCTCGTTTACGTCTATGTCATTAGAGATGGATGTGGATTGGAGACAGAAATGGGAAGGAATTTAGCCATTGCCTTTGAAGGAACCGTGCCAGCGTTCGTTTAAATTGATTTTGTGAATGCATGGAAAATCTGAAATCTGGATACCCGAACAGGGAATTGCTTCACAATTATTCTCACCATGAAATTTTATTCGAGGAAAGACGGCAGTGAGAAAAGATTTCTTCTAGTTAGTCAAACAATTAGCGATGTGTGCAAACTTCATATGCAGCTGAAATTTGTAAATCCATATGTGTGTGTATTGAAGGAAATTGATGATTTCTAAGTGGAATATTGTGGATTCATAAAAGATTAAACGTATCTATCTGAAAACTAATAGGCGCCTGTAGTTGCTTTGTGGAACATCCGACTATATGTGATTAAGATCTGAAATCTGTAGTGAATCGAACATTTCCGCGTCTTCGATAACAACTATGGCAAGATTATATATTATTTTTAAGTTCAGAAAACGATTATTCGTCACGTATATATGGTTCTATTCTTCCATAATGATTTGCTCTCTTGAGCTGTGTCAGATACAACGTTCGAGGATAAATACAGAGGCAGGTAAATTAGGTTGAGGAAAATCGCTCCCGGAAATGTCTGAGGCACCTTGGATTTAACATCTGTGTTAGCCATCGTGATTGCAATCACGTTTACACATTCTTTCACTAGAGTCTAGACCAAAATATTTAAATCTAAAGATCGAACCAGATAAATTTCCCGTAATGTATGCTTAGACCTTTTCTTTAAACAAAATAATTAAAAGTACGATCAATACACAATATTAATTAATTAATTCCGTCATGGAAATGGCACGAGGTAGAACATTTTCAAGATGCTTTGAGAGCATTTTGAAGTAGAAATGCACAAAGTGTAAATTTCTAAAAAAAAATTATTGACTAATACATAATTATGAATAAAGCGTTGAGTTACATGAGATTCATCCTTTCTCCTTGACCTCGTAACTGCAAAATATTTCATATGAGGCCTTTTTATTCATTTTCGGCATAATGCCTGTCAGAGTCTCTGCTGGTGGTTTACTTTTTAAAATAAGATACCTCAGTACGTTGGGTCAAATTCACACACGATGTCAAATTTAGATTTCGTAATATTGGGTTTCCACCTCATATTATTTCGGAGTTTCAACTTTTATTTGTATTTTGATAGCTTTACTTCCATATCTCCCTTTACATTGATAAAACAATCTCTTGAATTTACTAATAAATAATATGATTTGGAGGAGTATCAATAGCTATTGCCTTTAAGCTTGATAACTGACAGTAATTTGGTGAGATTTTTAAGCTTTGTATATTTGTTTATTTTTTGCTTATGGCTTTATGTCTTGTCGACGTCGAGGTATTTAGATGCCGGTAAGGACTTGGGGGTAAGCAACGGGAAGAATTCGACCATGGTATTCGACCCTGCATTCGCCTGGAGTGATTTGGGGAAACCATCGAAAACCCAAAACTGAATGACCGGACGGGGATTCAAACCCACGTCCTCCCAGAAGCCACCTCAGAGTGTTACCACTAACCCACCACATTCGGTTATTTTCTTCTTCTTGTTCTCTTTCGAAGCCAATGTGATTTGAATCTTGAGAGTATTGGAAACTAGGATCGGAAAAGAATTTCGCCCACGGCTTTTTGAAGGAGCTTTTCCGGAGTTCAGCTGGAGAGATTTACTGAAACCACGAAAAACTGGAATTGGATATCCTACAGGGTTTGAATCCATGTCCTACCGAATGCCAGGCAAGATTATTATTTCTAATCCATCTGGCTTGAAAGGCAAGAAGTAATACTCCACACAAAACTTTATAGAAGTATCAGTGTTAGAAACAAAGGGAGATATGAGATGTTTCCTACTTCCATTGCTTCACCTTTAAAATCTGAAACCGCTTATTCACATTGCAGACGAATTAACTGTTATTAATTTATTATTATTACTACTGAAACTACTGCGATCAAGTTAAGTATGTAGAAATAGTTAATTTATATTTCGTGACTTAGTTCACCATTTGAGTAATTTCGTAATGCACTTTCTACTTACGCTTAAACTCTGTGTGTCTATAAGCTGCCGCGCTAGAAAGTGTGAATAAGTCGATTCAAACTCTCTTATTGGTTTAACACATTTTTATACGTGCGTGATTTAGCGATTTTTTCCTGTATTCATCGTGTAATTTCGTTTGCTAGCGAATTGTCAACTGTTTATTAGAAAGAAAGAAAAATACACAATTGCTATCAAAATTACGAAAAAAGCGGTATCTTTGCTCTATAATCAATGAGTTTCATTATTTCAATAATTATTATGACTAAAATGGTGATTCTTGTGATTATTTTTACTGTATAACTCCGAACTTTGCCTCAGAGCGTTTGCGAGTCTCTCGCGCGCAGGCTCATTTTTTTAGTCTTGGGTAAAGTGCTGGGTATGAGAGGTCTATTTTATCATGAATTTAGTGTACCACCTACCAGTTATGCTGTCCCATGAGGTAGTCGTGTCTAGAACGAAGCATAATCGAAAGGCGAGGGGTCTCGCTAATTCTGTCCCCGACTGTACATGTTGCATCCAACATAATTAGTGAAAATAATACGGCAGCTACCGGTTCCTTCCTTAAATTTCGTTTATTCAGCCCTTAAACCCCCATACATGGCCGTATTTAATGTGAATGGCAAACAAGGAAACCACGCGAATTAATAATATGGTTAACACCAGAGCTTCTTTGATTCTTGAAGTTACAATCTCATGCCGCACAGCTAGAATCCCTAACGTCTGGAAGTGGAATTATATTCACTGTTCATAGTGAGAAATGCATAGCTGATGGATTTTAGCATGAAAGTGAACTGTTTAAAATCTTCAATATTGGCATCGAAAGCAGTTACTGGAAAATAATTATGGACACTTGCTAATCATATGAAGCTTTTTTGGTAGTACAGCAGGTCGCGGCACATCTGCATGTCTGTTTCTCCTATAATATAGCATTTATTCATTTTAAAATTAATGATGTTATTCAGTAATCCATTTCCGATATTTTTATAATTTATTGTTGAACAATTTTGTCTTTTACACGTTTCCTTTTTTAAAAAAATCCTATTGCAATACGAATGGTTGGCGGGCGTAATTTTAGCGAAATTTGGTACACATGTTTCTAAATGGTTGAATAAATATATTGTAGGAATAAAAACCCCAACCCATCTTCTCTGGGTTACACAGGGATTATTCGTTCAAATACGTAAAGAAAATGGAGCGACTGACATGATATTGGATTTACAGGTGCATAAAATTGAAATCTGTTATGAACTGCAACATAATCTAACAAAAAAGTGAAAACTGTTTCAAAATAATAAATCTTAATTTCGACTTAAGAAATTCGAAAGCTTAGTACCTGACTTAAAATCTGGAGTATATCTTATGATCCTAAGAGACCTGCCTCTGGAGCAGGAAATGAAAATGTATACCTAATATCCAAAATTTTTGGCGTTAACAATCAGGAAGACCGACCGGTTGAGATGTCTGTCTCACTTTCTAAATATATTTATTATTTTCCAGAAAGACGGCAAAATTTGATACACATGTTTGAAATTATGCTGCTAAAATTATGAGCAAATAAACTTAACCATACTGGACAACGCTGGATACTCCGCTAGTATTTAATACAGAAAGGACCCAGTTCCATCAATCTGTCACAAACAATAAAGCAAATGACAGTTATAATGAAATATATGAAGGTAAAACAATCAGTGATAATAGTTTCACAAGATTCCTGGATGTCCATATAGATAAAAAGTTGAACTGAAAGCAACATATTCAACTTCTTTTTTTTATTAAAAAACAAAAAAACAAAAAAAAACACCTGATTTTGCAACATTTTCATGGAAGATAATAGCTGACATGGAGACAAGGGAGTTGGTATATTTTGCATATTTTCACTACCTGCTCATTTATGGCATCTCATTCTGAGGAAACTCTTCAGAAGATATTAAAATCACAAAAATGCGCTTTGAATTATTTTCGGAGAATCGCGTAGAAATAGAAATCTAGGAGTACTTACAATGCCAGTACAGTGTAATACTCCACACTATCTGAACACTAGTCTTAATGCTGTCTTACATACCTATTATACTAAGAATAATATTCACAAATATTATAAATCATTGTAACTCCACTGCTTATCCATCTTTATCTACAATCCCAGTGCCCATGCAATATTCTGACAATGGCTGATACCCAGTCAGGCTGAGTCCACACTTCTCTTCGCAGTCATCATCATCAATGTTCTATCCTAAGGCAGGTTTCCAATCGGAAACTCGCCATGCTCTCCTGTCTTCTGCCCTCGTCTTCAGGTCAATGTAATTTCTGTTTCCCTGTGCCATAACTTCATACGAAACACTTGCAAAGGCGTTTCTTCAGTGATTTATCTATTTTTTGGTCAATAATCTCCTCTTCCCACTAAACGCTTCCTTTGATATAGCAATACAGCAAACTCTCTTCGCAGGTTTGTCGCTATTGTTAAATGCAGTAAATGCTGAATCATATCACGCTGAAGCTACTGCCCGGCAGACAGGATGTCTGTCACTGGATTAGAAGTCTTCCGTAGCCATCGCGGAAGGAATGCCTGCTGTCAGTATTAGAGCGCTCCTTGCTCTCACCGTGAATATTCCGATTTTTATGGTACTGCACCAGTCTGCTCTATACTGCGAGGGAACGACCTTTTTTCCGCGCTCTTAGTGGAGGAGAAGTGAACCAAGTTGCCTCTCCCGTCAGAGGCCACCGCTGACAGTTGCTGATGCGGCCACCGCTGTTTCCTCTAGTGGCACTAACTACGTTATAGTAGAGCGGGGAAATATAGTTTGAAATTACTGCATAGCAACCTTCCCCCTAGAATGTGTAAATTTCAGTGACTACGTAATCCGCCACTGCGCAAGAATGGAGCCTTAATTGCAACCAGAGTTGGATAACTGCACTAGAGAGCTACTCTTGCCGTCGCTTCCAGATCTCTTTACTCTTTGCCTTCTCATCCTGAAACAATTTATTATAGGTTGTTGGGATTGAGTAGATGCTGTTTTCTTTTTATTTGGATGACCCTGGCTAGAACCACTCTTTCCATTCTAACCATTTCAACAAGAACTTCCTGACTATCCTAAAATTTTGCATCAAATCTCTCTGCAACCTTCTTATTGCACTATACATATGACCGTTGTTTCTTGATACTCTTTGTCTTCAGCATATTTTGGATGGCTTGCATCAGTCGTTCCGATGGGACTTTATCTTGATCACTCAACTGATGTCCCAGGCACGTGTTCTACGACTTGAGAAACTTATCTAGCAAGGTCCTTATTCCTTCTGCCTGCAGTACTTCCAACAGCTGCTGCATATTCTCGAGACGCTCCTTTCCTGTCTTCCCTGAAACCAAATACCATCCAGATAATTAACGTACATAGGCATTCAGGTACTTACTGATTCTAGAAAACGCTGGAAGATTGCCGCTTATTAGGCGATACAAGATGGTAATCAGTTGTACTGACAGAGACCGCAAGGTGTATTGAAAACAATCGTTTTCCTGACCTCTTTGTCTAGTGGAATTGGTATGTAAACATCTTTTAGATCATTTTTGTTAAGCTATTACCCGCCAGCCAGTTTATGAAAATTTTCTTTCGGTTCAGGTATTGCGTCTATTTACTGAAAAATTTCTTTCAGATGAGGTATCGGGTATAGATCTACATGCAACTCACTGTTCGCCGTCGACATGAAGTCATCACACAGACGGACTTTCCTCTTGCCTTTCTACTGCTTCTCCCAGTCGCTGGAAGTGATCGGTGAGATTACATCTTCTTCTATAAATCAACGTAATTCTTTTTGGACTTCGTCTTACAAGGCAAACGGTACAGTTCTTTCCATACATAAGTTTTTTCTCACGCAACATGGCTTGATAGTTTTCTGTCTCACCTACGTCTTCCTTGAATACATTATTGTGTCTTACACTAGCTGTTGCACCTTATCTTTCCATAACTCATGAGTCATATTTACCTCGATCTGAATAACAAAGATGAACTGGTTGATAACACAAATTCGCAGAATGTTTACCGCGCCGTACCTGTTGACCACTACGACGTCCAGCTATATTGTTTTATTTTTTATGTTGCTGGTATATCCTACTTTCCTTCAACCTTCATTCTATTATTCCAGAAATCAAAGATCCTACCTACGCTGGCAGCGTGTCGAACTCAGTTACCTGTGCACTCCTGTTTCTAACGAAAGTTACACCTCCTTTCCGAAAAGCATTTCATTCCAAATTTTATTTTCTGCTTCTTGATGAAAGACCCTGTCCATTTTCCTTTTATAACTCTTCGTGTGTCTTTTGTTGCGCTTAGCCTGAATATGCCTTATATTCCTACACTTTAAACATTGTGCTTTTATAAAAAGACACTGCCCCTTCCGTGATGTCAGTAATAGTGCTTACAAAACTTTCAAGTTTTATTACAAGGGTCGTTCAATAAGTGCTTAAAAATCCAAGATATGACGCGCGTTCTGTCAACAACTAGAGTTTCGTGCGGTGATTAAACACTTTTAAAAAAAAGAATTAAAGCCCAAAGAGATCAAAGCTGAACTGGACGAAGTTTATGGTACATCTCCTGCTGCGCTTGCAACTGTTTCAATTGGGTAAATGAGTGTAAACATGACCGAACATCCACACAACATAAACAACGTTCGCGATTTCCACTGGAACTGTGTAACGATTCATGAATATCGTTGGAGTATCGATATTGGTGCGGCGAGAATAGTATCGCGGGAAAAAGATGGTGCCAGCTATGGAGGAAGGAATATATCGAGACGACACAAGGGACCTTCACCACGCACTGGAGTGAAACCGGGAAGAGAGAAGTCGGGTGGGGAGGCCGCCATATTGCTTGGCCGTAGAAACACGAGAAAAGGTACAAAAACTTCAAGGGAATCATAAGACAACCGTGGCACCGCAATTTGATGATGGATTATTATGTAACTCGACGAGACGGATCAAAAATGAATAATCAATTTTTTTGATATCGTGCTTATTTCTCAAGATATACTGTCTCAAGAGAGAGGAGTTTCGGGTTGAAATTCAGAAGAAAAATTTCCCTTAGGTAAAATTTGATGATAGATTCTTATAAAACACGACAAAAAACTCGAACGTGAAGAATATATATTTTCGATATCTCTCTTAGTTCTCGAGATATTCTGTCTCCAAATTGGGGTGGTTGGGTTAGGTTAAGTCAACGATTAGAACTTAAAAAAAAAAAATAACCCTTCATAAGATCTCATAGATTCTGAGCTTATTCGGTGCCGAACCGTCGCGGCAGCTACTTCGCGATGACAGCTCACCAGATGAAGGCAGCGGAGGTGACTGCCGAAACGTCGTGTCTAGAAGATCTTTTCCGGCAGAAGACCCGTGAAGAATTCCTGTTTACTCGGAATATATTGTACTGTTAGTGGCCTATGTAACTTTGCTAGCAACATCAGTGGATTTAACTTCTTACCATACATCAAAAGTCAGAAGCTTAGATGGGAGTGGTTTACATCGCGATACACATTGTGCCACTAACATAGTGCTCATGAAAATAGTAACAACTAATAATAAATAAATTGATTGTACCTTCTGGTACACGCCGCATATAAACCTACCCACATTTCCATCAATATAGCCGCTACAAAATAAAACTATGTGGATCTAAATACATGAAATGCATTGCGAACTACATTTCGGGTTAACAGCAACGTTTGCTTCATCAAGTTTAGTAGTTCCCACAGCACAAATTATCACAATTAATTTCATCGTAACTGAAATTGGACTAAAGCATGCACATTCACTGTATCGCGATGTAAACTTGACCCACTTAAATTAGACTTTCAACACTTGTTTACAATAAGGCTAGCGTTTTAGGTGCAAAGTAGTAACGTATTCTGATTGTCTGTATTACACCAACAAACATTTGAGAACGATATCATCCTATTGAGAGCAAGGAATAAATTTAATCTTGCAGTTATCTATCAAACACTGCAAGAATAATAATTTCAATGCGATTTAGTTACGAAACGTTATACCTGGTTGTTTCCTATCTTGTCTATTTGTGCAACCGTATACAACACTACTTGGCATTGTAAAACACTTTGAAATATTAGAAAATGAAATGTTCACAGCAGCATACACAATGCCAACAGCCCAATCATTTGGGGTTCCTATGGCCGCCAGTGGCCGCCGCCGCGCATGTGCAGTAGGAGACAAGTTTTTTTAATGAGATTTCACCGATTTGGCGTTATTTCCTTCCTCCATAGTCCATGGTGCCATCCTGTCTTGAGATGGCGAACAGTATGGACGTTTTACGCGCGGGGAGTGGGTCTTTAGTTGAAGAACAGTACCGACCCTTACGCGGGGGAGCCAAACTTTAGGTTAAGAATTGTGCGGATGCGGTACGTGTGTGTGTCGTGAAAGGAAATCTGCAGAGCTGCACGCTAGGTATCTGAAGTACTCCGGAATGGTTTTTAGTGACTGTGAATTTGATAAAAACAGTGCTTTCAGCGTGCATAAACAGTGGACAGTAAAACGACGCGTGTATGTCGGACTTAAATTAACTTAGTCCACAACCCGAAGGTTGGTTGGATCCTCCCGAAGGAGGCATACTAAGCCATTGTGTCAGAGGTAGGACGGCCAGTTCCTTTCCTCTGGGACCTACAGTTTAACGTGGAATCCGAACCACGGAGCGTCCTGGCATAGCTCATATGATTAATCACAACACTCAAAATTCCTGCGCCTGCCGGGATTCGTGCCCGAGGCAGGAGCATCGAAAGCAAGCGCCTTAGCCACTGAGCTACCAGAACGCTCATGTTGGACTTAACATTTCCTAATTTAGGTACTGTGCCATCTTCGGACACGGAGTCCGGTCATTTAGTCTTTTAATCATTGGTGGTTTACCTTGACGAGCTGTATAAGTTTTCATATTATTAAAAGTGTATACTGTGTTTATCTCAACACGTTGTTGTTGCGTTGTGTTTGTACGCCAGCAACCTTTCCTTTGATAAGCCGAGTTGGTCGGCAGAACTTTCAGAACTGTAGCAACAACTGATTTAGATATTTCATGGCCCGTGAACAGCGACGGAAGAACTACGACTGCATTTAATATTAGTATCAAGCTGAGGACAAACTGTAAACCAATTTTAAAAAAAATTAAATGATTACAACTGACTACCCCCGAAATCATTGCCAAAATCCACGCTATGGTTTTAAGTATCAACGAATCAAAGTGCACAAAATATTAGAAGCCACATCCATATCGCAAGGTACAATATATTCAAATTTTCACTCAAGGTTAGGTGTGAAAAAAAAAAAAAAATAAATAAAAAAAAACACATCTGCAAGATTGCCTCGTTTGCTCTCATTGGAGAATAAACGCAATCGTGTAGTCGACTCTGAGACTGTTTTGGCGCTGTTCTGTAGCAACACTAACCAATTTCTGCATCGATAACCTAACATTGAACGAATCGTGGATACACTACTATAACAGTGAGTTTTTGAAAGCGAAGAGACTCAGAAGAAGGTGAAGATAGTGAAATTGGCCAGCAAGGTGATGACTACTGTCTTTTGGGATACACACGGAAACATCTGCATCCATTAGTTGAAAAAAAAAGACAAGCAATAACTGGAGCTTACTACGTGTCATTATTGCCCCCGTTAGGTGAAGAGATCGATGAAAACATCCTTATTTTGTACAGAAAAATATCCTCTTCCATCAGGACAACGCACAGTTTCAATGGCCAAAATTATGGAATTAAAATTCGAATTATTACGGCATCCATCGTATTCGCCAGATTTGTCTGACTTTTTCTCTATTTCCAAACTTAAAAGAAAAATGTCTCGGTGGACAACGGTTCTTGTCGAACAAGGTGGTCATCGCCAAAACAATTGCCTTTTTTGCAGAACTTACAAAATCCTACTTTTTGGAGAGTGTAGAGAAGTTAAA
Organism: Vandiemenella viatica; assembly: GCA_031002005.1. Taxonomy (NCBI): domain Eukaryota; kingdom Metazoa; phylum Arthropoda; class Insecta; order Orthoptera; family Morabidae; genus Vandiemenella; species Vandiemenella viatica. Next base: position 228,230,038 of record CM061920.1, on the reverse strand, counting down.
GAAGTATGGGGAAAAGTGTATGGAACTAAAAAGAGATTACACGTAAAAATAAAAGATTTACAGAAAGTTATATTTTTGTTTATTATTATTTACCCTGTTCTAAGGACTTACGACGCACCTATCTTCGTTGAGATAACCGGCTCGGTCTTAGAGTTGTCTTAATTTACGCACATCCGTTGTTTCCATCATCTGACTGGAAGTTGATTTTTTAACCTTCTTTACTACATCTTCCAATGATGGTTCCCTCTTCTTTACGGTCTCTCGAAGTGTACTCTCGTTCGGAGTATGTATGACTGCCGTGTATTTAAGGAGTCGGCGTAACCGTATCCACAGTTCTTTTTTACACGTCCTTACCAGTCCTCTCATTTCTTTAAGCCGTTCTAGATGCTATTGGCCGGGCGTCATTTGACTATGGAAGAAGCAGTATATGTCTGACATGACACGAGTAGCCTTTACATAATATGCTGACAATCGTTCCTTCAAGTACGAGAAGTACATGCCGTTATCTCCATTTGTGGACTTTTAACGTCTAGCAAAATTACAAGTTACTGAACCAACGTTACTTAGAAAGAAAGATTTCTGTCATCTCCTAACACAGAAAATGATATCCTAAACGAGCGAAATAGTCGTACCATTCTCTTTATCGTTTTCAGACTCTCCGAGTATTAAATTGGGGCTTGTCTTTATATCCGTTGTGCAATTTTGAGCGCTTCCATAACCACCTGTGACTAATGCAACAACTGCTGTAGTAACTGCTATTGATGCTCTCGTTGTTGAAAGTGCTGTTGTGGCCGAAAAACCTATTACCCCAACGTTTCCGCTGTCTGCTCCGAACTTTTGATGCACAAACTGTGCAACAACTGACTGCATAAGACATTCAGGCGTTCAGAGACATACACCAAGAAGACATCAGAACACTTATTGATTCAATGCTGGCAAAGTCCACGAATACAAGCTACAGGTGCTTAAGGTGGGCGCACTTCTTACTGACAACTGTATCTGAAGGTAATAAACTTTACCTGATCCATTTCAATTTGTTATCATTTCTTCTGGGTATGACCCTGGACATATCTATAAAGTTTCCTGAAATTCAACCATTCTTGTCTGGGTGATGCACTTTTAATTTTCGCAGTGTATATAAGAATCAAGTGGCTACAATAAAAATAGAGAGTCACAAGAGATAATTATGCATCAGTTAAAACGAGTGTGAGACAATGTTGTAGTCTATCACCATTAATATTTAACTTGTATGTAGAGGAAGAAAAAAAAAAAAGAAGAAAAAGAAAATTTGAATCTGGCATAAATGTTCAAGGAGAATAAATCAGTATGCTTCTATTTGGTGGTGACATTGTCCTGTTAGCAGAACAGACTGAGAATATTGAGAAGTTACTGAATGGTGTGAACAAAATACTGAAAGAAGATTTTGGATTAAATTTAAACAAAAGCAAGACAAAAGTGATGAAGTGTTGCAGAAATGGTAGCAATAATAATAGATTAAATATAAAATTAGAATCGAACGAATATGAGAACTGAATTCTGAAAGTAGAATTACAACTGAGGCCGAAGCATGAATGATGTTGAAAGCAGAATAGCATTAGCGAAAAATCTTGAAAAAGAGAAATATCTTAAGTTCAAATATTAATCTAAGACTAAGAAATAATTTTTTAAAACGCTACGTATGGAATATTTTATGGTAGCAATACCATAAAGAAGTAAAATTGAAGCATTTGCAATGTGGTGCTACAGAAGGCTGCTGAAAATGAAGTGGACAGATAAAGGACGAAATGAATGTGTTTTGGAAAACAATGGGTGAGGACGAGTCTTACAGAAAGAAGAGACAGAATGGTAAGTTACATATTAAGAAGTGGGGCATTGGTTAATTTGTTAGAGGATGGAACAGGCAGAGTTTTGAATATAACAAGCAGATAATTGAGAACGTAGGCAGTAAGATGTATGATGTAATGAAGAGTTTAGCGCAAGATAGGAAGAGATGGATTATTGCATCAAATCAGTCGAGAGACTGATGGCAGCAAAAATAAATCCATCGTTGGAGAAGCACGGCGTATTCACAGAGGGCGTTTGAAGTGGACATGAGCCTTGAGACACCACTTTCGTAGGTCGTACAAGAGATTTTTTGGGGGTGGAGGAGAGGTGGGGGATATTCTTCCCCCTCGACCCTTTCATAGATTTCCTCATCCAAGTAATTCGACACATCGATCGGCGGCTCCCACCTCTTTTGAACAGTGGGCTGTGGGACTACCAATGAAATAAATCCCGTACTGGGTCCATCTCTATTTCTACCTACGACTCCCCGCATCATTTCATGATTGGCTCCACATTGCCCCACGATCGTCGCGTCCATACAACAACCGGCCCACCACGCAACGAATCTTATCCAAGCATCCAAACCTTTCCGTACCCTACAAAGAAAATAATAATATAAAAAATACTTTCTTCAGATGTAATTCAGTCTTTGACTGAGAAGGGCCCATACGGCCCTGCAATTCAGCTCTCTGTATTTCACCCGGAGTGAGTAAAAATATAAAAAGAACATAGAGCATCACAGCGGTCAGTCGAGAGAAGCTAAGTTATCGAACGTGATAATAACACACAAGGGCATTATATGGAAAAAACAATTATGAAAAAGTGGAGATAAGTTTGAATACAGCAACAGCTGGCGAAAACCGTGTCGGACTGCTGAACAAAATACGACCAGTAGAAAAAACTGGTCTTTCGGTATGAAAATATGATTAACGCATTCCATATGAATTATTATTCAAGAAAAAATGTACGCGAAGCTGATAAAACCGGCAGGGCAAAAGTAATACCATGTAAATCGTCGAGTTACATGCGGTATTAGCCCATCATTTCCGTGGATCTGTTCCTTCTAAATGCGGTACATATATTGATTTTCAAGGAGCTGTATTAGCGGAAGGTGTGGGTACGTTGAAATAGGACCTGGACCAGAATGACGACTATTATTCAAAGGCGTACAGTGGATTTTGAGTTAATAAGGTGGCTGCCATACCGAATTCTGACAACAATGACGTCAGAGGCGACTTGAGACGACGTCTATTGCTGCTAAGTCAGTAATGTGTCAGTACTGTGTTTATGTTGGATAGAAGCTAGGACCAAAATGACTACTAATATGCCGTGGTGCTTAGTGAAGTTTGACTCAAGAAGGCAGCGGCAAGGCCGAATTCTGACTATGCGTCACAGGCGACTGAAGACGTCTATTAACGCTAAGTCAGTGACGTTCTGGCCTCGCATTCGGGAGGACAAATCCCCCTCCGGATATCCAGATTTTGGTTTTCCATGATTTCTCCAAATCACTTCCTTCGAAAAGCCATGAATGAATTCCTTCCCGTTCCTTGCTCTCCCAGTCCTTTCGCGCCTCTAATGACCTCGACGTCGACGAGGCGTAAAACCATCACGAAAAAAAGCCGCATGTTTCGGCACGCATTTCACCTTTGTGATATATTTACAGCTTTCGGGTACATTTTTTCTAGAACAATAAATGCCAAGGAAGCAGTTAGCCTTATTTTCAACCCGACTTCACAGCGTTTTGACTGTCCGTAATTTGCACTGTAACCCCGTGTCGTTAATGTACAGAATATGAATTCGTCGTTGCGTTAGGTATCCGTTAGAGGGTTTAATATTTATTATTTAGCACACGATTATACTACCATTATTTCTACACATAATTTTCCGAATGATTCGAACTTTGCTATCAAAATACTACGCGTGGGGAAACAAAATTAACATCTTGAAAAACTACATTATATTTTATGATTATAACCGAATAACATACAGCCAGGGCCGCATCAGTAATTGACTCTGGCCAGTTCCGTTTGTTTAGGAATTTCGACCTTTCTTTTCTTCCTTTTCCTTAATCGCAATAAAATAAACGTCGGAAATCGCGATCCTTATCTTCAAAAGATGGGGTCAATCAGCAGTCTGTCATCTATACGTCTCACCTAAGCGTGAACGACTCAGCGACCCGCCATTTTAACGGCAAACCGTTAACGATAATTTTTGTTCATAAATTAGTGTATAGTAGGTCAATAATAATAATAATAAACACTCCGACTATCCCTACCAGTGACGTCTTCTTATCAACAGTGCAACAAATCTATTATATACTTCTCTAAGCTCACTCACTCACCTCAATATGAGTCTGGAGACAGTATCACGTGTCAGCCTTCACTCGCAAATTAACAGCGACCAGAGATACCATTAGAAAAATTTCGAGGTTATGTCCACAATTTAATAGCTAAGCAACTGATATCAAATTAATTGCCACAACACATTCATTAAGTCTGCTTTTAGTAGCATTTCATAGTTACAAAAAAAAGTAAACTTTACGGCTGGAAAAAACTTTGAACTGCTTTTCAGTAACATGTCTTTAATGAAAGCAACATAAAAATCTCTTAAAAAACTTAAATTACTCATGGTCTCTGCTATAACCACGAATGCCTATTGTCATTCCTGTCTAGGCTAAATTTCAATTGAATTAGAACTTTCGCTAAAGCTGCTGCTCGACAAAGTTTATACATTACAGTTTATTTAAGTTTCGTTAATGGTCTTTGTTCATGTTCGCTGTAAGTGAGTTATTAGGTTATTTTAAGTGGAAACCAGAGAAAATATATTACCGAATCGAGTATTCTGGCAATTCATTTCTTCGGAGTTGCTCAACTGTTTAATAATATGGAATGTGTATTATGTTCTCTGGCCGTTACAGATACAATGACCAATGATTACGTTATGAGTATTTTCCCAGTCTCAATAAACAAAAGAAAGTGATGCTTTCGAAGCAAATACGAATATTTTAAATTTTTATGAGTGAACCTTAAGGGTCAAATATCAAGTTTGTATTTAAACAAGTTCGCATCAACGACCTTTGAAACAATTATACTAAAGTGCGATCTGACCTGTCCGTGCTTAATACCTACGTTTGTTAATACTTCTGAGTTCTTCCAGCTCAAGAGATTTTATTAACCTAAGGGTGAAACACAGGTCAAGTTCATATTTGGTCTGATCAGGTCAGCCTGTTATAATCCTTGACCCTAAAAACTGGAAGTATTCTAGCCCCTTGACGATTCGCAAAAAAAAAAAAAAAAAAAAAAAAAAAAAAAAAAAAAAAAAAAAAAAAAAAAAAAAAAAAAAAACGGTCACGGGTTTACACTAGTAACTGACAATTCTTTTAATCGTTTTGTATATCTTCACCACAATTATATAAAATGAGCACCATTTGAGATCGCGATACGAAACGAACTACTAACTGCTAACGAGGCTGGTAATAGGCGTTGATCAATGAAACGGAAATTAAAAGTAATTACTAAAATTCTCGTACCTCATGTTGTACCATAGAATGTCAGTTATGATCTTGAACTAGGCTGCAAAGAACGCAAAACATGTGGAACTACATTCATACGCGTGAAGTATGACGTCAGTATAATGGAATTCATGAAACTGCGTAATTTAAATCATTGTGTCTTGTGATGTACCACAGAATGTAATGTGTCATTCTGATCCAGGATGGGGGCAGAACCAAGGAGACGATACGACATGGAAATTGGCTATCCGCAATATCCTGTGGGATTGTTACGCTTCACTATGGTCCAGGTTGCAGTCATGGAGGAAGGAAATATATGGTTGCAGTACTCAAACGATTGTTGACGAAATCATATTTTATAAACCGAGCGTGGCGGTGTAACGGTTAGCGTTCTCGCCTCGCATTCGGGGGACGGCGGTTCGAATCCCCGTCCGGGCATCCAGATTTGGGTTTTCCATGGTTTCCCAAATCACTCCAGGCAAATGCCGGGATGCTTCCTTCAAATGCCCATGGCCGAATTCCGTCCCATTCCTTGCTCCCATTTGCCCCCCATCCTTTCCCGTCTCTAAAGACCTCGTTGTTGAGAGACGTAAAGCAGTTAAAAAAAAAATTATAAATATTTTATTTCGTATGCATGATTTTAATAACATTTTCAGCCACGCGAGGAAATTCAGAAGAACGAAATGAAATTTAAATTAATGGATGTGGGATCAGGAGGCATCCATTAATAACGTGAGGTGTTTTTCAGGAATTCCGGATCCCTCCCCCCTCTGGTGAGACTTCGTGAGGTATGGCCGGATCTCTCTCCTCTAAAATGACTTGTGATTTTGACTGAGACCTCCCCCCCCCCCCCCTACTAATCGACCTCGTAACTTTTTGAGACCTTTTTCCCACTAAGGTTGGCTTTTGGACGAAATACCCTCCCTCAAGTCGACTTTCGCGTCATTTGCAGCCCGTTTCCTTTTTCTTTTTAGCTCTGCAGTCCTACAAGAATTTGAAGAAAACCTCACGTAAGATTTCCGTTGATCCCGCCCCCCTACCCCCTATTTCACCTCACGTAATTAATGGACGCCAGTCTGTTAAACAGACTCAATAATAGCTTCTATGACCTATCTCATTTAATCGCGTACGTTTCCAAGGCAATTTTATTACTCGATAAATGTGGATTAATACATAAAATACGTATAACCTACTGACTACCATACATCACAACCAATCGCAAGCGGCCAGTTGCCGCGAATTGTACTAAGCACCGCTAAATAATGGCAACAAAAACTACTTTTGTTTATGGACGGTTCACCCAAAAGAAAAAATATGTTTCTCGGCGTGATATCTGCTTTCTATCTTACATATAAAAATCAATGTTTGTTTGTGGGTTTGTGGGTTTGTTCGTCTTCTATGCATTCCGATACCATTTATCAGATTGCAATGAAACTTTGGAGAGTTTTCGAGTGCACGTCTGCGAAGGTTCCTGTGAAAAAAAAATTCCAAAAAGTCACCCGCTATCCCCATAACACCCCATAATTTAGGCAAAACCACATTTTTTATGCGATTTAGAAAGGAATTTGTACACTTATACTTTAAAACAAACAGAAAAATACTGCCTATATACGGTTTCCGAATATTAATCACCTCGCCCCCTTTCCATCCCCATAATTTTTTCACCCCATAATTTAGGCAATACCACATTTTTTATCCGATTTAGATAGGAATTTGTACACTTATACTTTAAAACAAACAGAAAAATACTGCCAACATATGGTTTCCGAATATTCATCCCCTCTCCCCCTTTCCACACCCATTTCGTTTTTACCCCATAATTTAGGCAAACCACATTTTTTATCCGATTTAGATAAGAATTTGTACACTTATACTTTAAAACAAACAGAAAAATACTGCGTACGTATGGTTTCCGAATATTCATCCCCTCTCCCCCTTTCCACACCCATTACGTTTTCACCCCATAATTTAGGCAATACCACATTTTTTATCCAATTTATATAAGAATTTGTACACTTATACTTTAAATCAAACAGAAAAATACTGCCTACGTATGGTTTCCGAATATTCATCCCCTCTCCCCCTTTCCAACCCCATTACGTTTTCTCCCCATAATTTAAGCAAACCACATTTTTTATCCGATTTAGATAGGAATTTGTACACTTGTACTTTAAAACAAACAGAAAAATACTGCCAACATATGGTTTCCGAATATTCATCCTTTCTCCCCCTTTCCACCCCCATTACGTTTTTACCCCATAATTTAGGCAAACCACATTTTTTATCCGATTAAGATAAGAATTTGTACACTTATACTTTAGAACAAACAGAAAAATACTGCCTACGTATGGTTTCCGAATATTCATCCCCTCTTCCCCTTTCCAACCCCATTACGTTTTCACCCCATAATTTAGGCAAACCACATTTTTTACCCGATTTAGATAGGAATTTGTACACTTATACTTTAAAACAAACATAGAAATACTGCAAACATATGGTTTCCGAATATTCATCCCCTCTCCCCCTTTCCAACCCCATTACGTTTTCTCCCCATAATTTAGGCAAAACCACATATTTCATCAGATTTAAATGGGAATTTGCACACTTATACTTTGAAACAAACAGAAAAATACTGCCTGCATATGTTTTCCAAAGCGCATCCCCTCTCACCCTTTCCAACTGAAAATGAATGAAACAGCAGTTTAAAATTTATATGTAAATATTTTTTCATTTAATCTATGTGCCTGCTTAAGTCCAGCAACAGTGAAGCATTGCCGGGTCAGCTAGTTGCTAATAAAATGAACTCACAATTCGAATAGACTTCTTCTTGGTTTTACCCCTACTAATCGAAATGCAGTTCCGATTAGGGATTGCAATCCAGAAAAGTGTGATCCAGCAATCCCGCATCATTAGACAGTCTGGCGGAGTAGCAATCCGCAAAATGCGGCGAAAACGAGTGTCAGTCTGCGTGACTCGCTGCCCCACTCGCTCTCTGTCGGATGCATTGCACTGTTTGCCTGTACCCTTGCAGTTGGCATTTGACACGTGGTAACAAATGTTTGTTTTTGACAATCTTCGTCATTCGCAAGTAAATAGAACAACTTTTACGTATTCATTAAAACTTACGTTTGTTTTGAGTACTCATTTCTATAATTTGAGTTATGTTGCGTATTTAGTACGATTTTCTTACTGTATAATAAGTTTTTTATGTGTCGCACACGTCATATGAACTACACAGTTAAAGCCTTTTTTCACTGTTTCATTATTCTCATTTTCTGTATTTGCAGATAAAGTAATTGTGACAACTTTCTGTATTTGCTGATGAAAATTTGATTATTCATTGATACGAAACTAATATCATTACAATTTTAACGATTAAATGCCTATTTATTTGGCAGTTTTCAAAAGGCAATTGTATATCCTTTGACTTGTTTCGACCGCCGCCTCAAAGCGTTTGAAACATATGTTATTTGACGAAAGCCGCCTGCTTACATGTGTCGCTCTGGCTTTCGATTTATTTCTCTTGGGATGATTCTACACAATAAATTATTTTGGGTGAATAGCATGCATCCTTTCAACTCCATGTTATTATTTCGACTAAAGGCAACAAAAATTATAATAAAGTATTCACCGCTGTATCGCCGAATTATGTTGTAAAAATATCATTCCTCCACCGTCTGCCTCACGTGTGAAATTTCGTGTTTTAACAACGCAATCCGGTGATTTAACCGTGAGGACTTCATTGCAATTATACACTGAGAACGTCTCCTTTCTTACATAAAAAATTAATTTCCATTCTAAGAAAGTCGTTACGCCACTTAAAGTAAAACTAAAATACTTGACAGCTTATGTCTTATTGAATAGTTTCTTTTAATAACAATGAACTAACTAAAAGATCAATCAAGAAATCAGTAGACATAATAATGAATCCCACAGAAACAATTTTTGTAAAAATAGACCAAGTCTCCTTCTTGTGCAATGACAAAAAATTATCAGAGCCAAGTCAACACTTTACAGAGTATATTCACTTCACTTTGTGAAATAGAATGTTTTCTCTCAGTGTTATATAGATCGTTTGTTTAGAATAATAAAAAAAAAAACTCTGGTGACTTGGCCATTATGCATACCATGTTTTGAAACTGATATGATTTATTGTAAGGTACATAATATGACCTAATACTGAATATTTTGCATTTTTTATTATTTAAAAATTGGTTTTGATTTAAAAAATGTAAAGCTCAAAATATTCTTAAGACAGGCTAAAAATTTTAATGTCATTTTGACAATTCAGATATTGGTAACTGATAATTTTTATCATTTAACATTAAAATTGATTTATTAACTTAATTAACAGACGTTTATTATTTAATTTGTTAACACTTTAAGTAAATACTTTTAAAAAAATATGCTTTGAAAAACTGTTAGCGGGAATCCCGCGGGATTGAAAACACTGCGGGATTGCAATCCTTAGTTCCGATGCATTTAATGTTAAGGTGTGTCCGTATCATTTGATTTTGCAGCTGCAATATTAGCGGAAATAATGGTTAGGTTAAAATGCTGCCTAGACCAGAATGTTCTTGTTACTGTATAAGACAGGAGGAATTTAGTTATTATTAATAATAAAGAAGTTGCTTTCATACGCGCTGTGTTAGTTACGACGTGTATCACGAATTAAATTACTCCGGAATTATGATTTATGAGACGAATGTTGAGTTAATGGGAGAGGAAAGTGGCAATTTAAGTAACCAACTACTAAAGGGTGTAGAGGGGAACATTTTAAGATACTGTCACTGATTTTTTTAACGCTGGCGGCCTCTAATGGCTGTGCGTCGCTGTCACATTTCGGCATTTTTAATTAAATTCCTGGCAAGTTTTCCGTAAAACAAGAGTGTAAAACGTGAAGAAGACATATTGACGAAACAATTAAACCAAATTTCAACAGGTTAGTACCAATTTCGCGTGGGTTCCGAAAGTGATGCAGTCCCCGGTTGGAGTAATAAGTGCCACCTTTTCTTAATCTCCATACACACCTATGCTTCTCAGAGGGATTCTACGTTATCCGAGCCAATGAAATTTAAAAAAATGTATAGTCGATTAGTTTATATCTCGATGAGGAAAATCGAAAGTAAAGAATATTTTTTTATATATCTCACTTAGTTCTCGAGATATCGTATGTCGAAATTGGGGTGATTAGGTTGAAAAAGGCCTGGAAAAATTTAGTCAACGCCATATTTGATGATGAATTCTTCTGTAACTCGACGAAACAAATTTAAAGTAAATACGATTTTTGGGGATTCTACGACAACCGTGGCGCCGCAATTTGATGAACGATTATTATGTAACTCGACGAGACAAATTGAAAGTAAAGAATAATTTTTTTGATATCTCGCTTAGTTCTCGAGATATTGTATCACAAAATTGACGTGGTTAGGGTGAAATGCGCCATAGTCAAAGTTGATGACGAATTCGTATTTATCTCGACGAGACAAATCGAAAATAAAGATTTTCTTGTTGTTGATATCTCACTCAGTTCTCGAGATATTGTATTTCAAAAGTGAGGAGGTAAGAGTGAGATTCCGTCTGGACTATAAAAAAAAATTTCACCAAAACTACTATACCTACACGGTGCAAATGCACTATAGGTGTTTTATTTTCTTTCGCTTGGTTGTTGATAGGTTGAAATACGGCGTGGACCAGAAGAAACGTCACTAAAAGCACAAGGAACTATACCTACAACTCATTAATTTTAACATGCCATATCTCGAAAACCAAGCGAGATATCAAAAATTTTTATTCTTTATTTTCGATTTGTTTCGTCAAGTTCTACAGGAATTCATCATCAGATCGTGGCACCACGGTAATGATAAAACTGTCCAATTTTTGATCCCTTAGTTCTCGAGATTTCATATCCCAAAATTGAGTTGGTTTACATGTTGCCAGGACCAGTAAAAATCACCACCGCCATATTTGATGATGAATTCTTGTGTAAGTCGACGAGAAAAAACGAAAGTAAATAATACCATTTTTTTATATCTCTCTTAGTTCTTGAGATATCGTATCTCAAAATTGAGATGGTTAGGTTGACGTGCTGCCTGGACCAGAAAAAAATTAGCTTAAGTCACTAGGAACGACATGCTGCACATGCACAATAGGTGTTTTGTTTCCTTCCTAATACTGTGGTGGTTATGTTGAAATACAGCCTGGACTAGAAGAAAAACGCCAACAGAATCACAAAAAAACTATAACTATAAATGATTTTTAACATTCGATATCTCTAGAACTAAGCCAGATATCAAAAGAAAAATTATTCATTCTCTACTTTCGATTTGTCTCGTCGAAATACGAGATAAGAATCAACCATTAAATGCATCAAATTTCAGTGGCTCGAATATCCTAGTATTTCCCTTCTAAGAACAAAAAATCAAATTTCATACTAACCATATATCCTTGAAGAGTATCCTCTTTCGTGTGACATATGCTGCATGTTGGCTGCTTTCTCCTTGCATTCTTTCACAAATCTCCCGAGTTCACGCGATGCATATTTCCATGACTGCTGAGTAAAAAGCTTTGAAGCAACTGGTCGTCTGAGAATAGGTGTTATCTTGCTCAGATCAAAGACCGGGAATGATTTCTTCGCTTCTGGTTCGTCGTCATCGTATATCTCACCCTCTTCAGGCTCCTCCTCTAAATAATTTGGCTGTACATGTACTCTTTCTGCCATATTTGAATATATCAAAAGTACCCCTCCTCGATAGTCTTAAATGAATTCAGAAACACTGAATGAGCTGTACTCAGAGATATTACGGCAGTATAAGCATCAACTGAATTCACTTGTTTGACAGTAACAAAGGCAATAATACTTCGTAGAAAGCAAACAATTTTAATAAGTTCCCATGACAGTTATTTCTCGACTTTGTCATGAATTGAAATGTAAAAGCCTACAGGATACAAACAGTAAAAAATTAACTTATTACTCGAATTAATTTTCTAAAAAATAATTATTTTTTTTTAATCGAAATTCGTTAAATTATTAAAAAGAGGTCAATATTGTCGTAGAATTTGCTCCCGCTTTTAGTTAACCTAACCTTTTATTTGCTTTCTAATGTGAAAATTTCCTTCTGTTCGCGTTAAGTACAGATTATTATTGTTTCCCTGAAATAGCAACAGAGCCTATAAATATCATTTATATAATTTTTGCCAGTCTGTTGTCTCAGGTCACTAGGCCTTAAGACGATGGCAGACACCAGTCAGATTTAGCTGGCTGAAGCTGCTGAAGCTCATTTGTTCTCCCCGAGACCTTGAGCTCAGGAATTCTTAAAAGAAGTTCTTTCCATTTCGGCATCACCTTCTTTTTTCACCTTGGTATTTTCATTTCTTAAGGTTTAATCTTATTTATGTATTATTTTTTATTTTGCATATACGTATCTTGCATATATACACACACACCCTTGAACTTTGGTTGAACGTGTACACATAAGTTTTATCTTAAGTGTATTTATAATTTAGTAGATGAACCGTGCGAAAATTTCGCCAATACAATTAATAGTAAAGTTGGGGGTTTGTAATAGGACGAAATAAGAACCGCCTCATTTGTTTCAAATGTTCATTTGTTTAATGTAATAGGTACGTAACAAAAGTCGATGCCAGTAAAGCAGTTTATTAATATCTCTGTGATATTTTCTACTGCTATCTAGCGGCTTGGATTTGAACTGTCTCATATGTGCGATATTCACTTTTAGACCCTATTATTTTTTCCATTGAAGGGTCAAATTACGAAAAATTTCATTCTTGAGATATAATGTGACCAAAGTGGAAACCTTAATCTTTGATATGATTACTGTTTTGTGGGTTGTTTCTGACTTGCAACTAAATAAAATGCTTTTGATGGCATACGCGTTTCGCCTTTATTCAAAAGGCGAAACGCGTATGCCATCAAAAGCATTTTGTTTAGTTGCAAGTCAGAAACAACCCACAAAACAGTTATCATAGCAACTAAGGACTTGGGCCGAAAAAATCACCAACATGTTTGATATGATTGCTCATTTATCTATTTCGGTTAATAAATGGCTCACATTAAAAAAACTTAAATAATGATATTTTTTCCCTTTAAGGGTTGAATTGCGAAAAATTCCTTTCTCAAATTATGATTTGTCCAAAGTTAAGACTTTAATATTTAAAATGATACATCATATATCTATATCGGTTAGATATCAAGGGAGGTGAATGGGTCGTGACACAAAAACGCATTGTAGATATATTGATACTTTTGCCCTTTGAGGGTCGAATTCCGAAAAATTTCTTTCTTAAAATATGATTTGACCAAAGAGGAGACCTTAATCTCTAAAATAATAGCTCATTTCTCGATTTTGATTAGATATCAAGGGAGATAAATGGCTCGTGACACAAAAAACATCATTTTAAAAATTTTGTTATTTTGCCCTTTAAGGGTCGAATTTGAAAAAAGAAATACTTTCTTAAAATATGATACAATGAAAGCGGATACCTTAATCTTCAAAATGATACCTCATTTATCGATTTCGGTTAGGTATGAAGGGAGGTAATGGCTTGTGACAAAAAAATAAAAATAAAATAAAAATCTTATAGAAATAATATATACTAGCAGACCATTGCGAAAATTTCGCGCATAAAATACGATGAATAGTGAGGTTGAATTCTTGTAATATAATGAAAAGTAGAACATTTTACGAAGGAGTTAGGAACATTTAAAACACACTGTATGTACGACAAACTGTCACTGACCTTAACAGAATACAACCGACCTGAACAAAATGCACACAACATATCAACATCTCTGTGATATGTGTTGATGTTTGAATAAAATGTTTACACTGAAACTGTGTATAAAAACTAAAACATTTCTGTAACAGAACAAAATATCCAAAAGCTACTGTTTACGAAAACAGTTTATTGACATCTCTGTTGCAAATAGGGACTTGGCTGTTAACTGTTTCATACCCGCGAACTCTGTAAGCATCAAATTCCGAAAAATTCTTTCTCAATTTATGATTTTACCTAATTGGAGACCTTAATCGTTAAAACGATATGTCATTTATCAATTTCGGTTAGGTATCGAAGAAGACAGATGGCTCATAATAATAATAAAACACGTTTTAGAAATAATGTTGATACTTTTGCCCTTTAAGGGTCGAATTCCAAAAAAATATCTTTTATAAAACATGGTTTGACCAAAGCGGACACATTGGTCTTTAAAATGATACCTCATTTATCAATTTCGGTTACTGATCAAGCGAGGTAAAAAAGAAAAAAAGTTTTAAAAATTATGAATTTTCTACCCCTTAAGAGTTGAATTTGGAGAAAGTTCTTTCTTAAAATATGATGTGACCAAAGCGGATACTTTAATCTTTAAAATGATACCTCATTTATCGATTTCGGTTAGATATCAAGGGAGATAAATGGCTCGTGACAGAAAAATGCGTTGTAGAAATGTTAAGGGTCAAATTCCGAAAAATTCCTGTCTTTATATATGATGTCACCAAATCGGAGATCTTAATCTTTAAAATGATACTTCATTAAACAATTCCAGATAGGTATACAGGGAGATAAATGACTCATAACACAAAAAACAGCATTTTAGAAATATTGACATTTTTTCCCTTTAAGGGTCGAATTCCGAAAAAATTATTTCTTAAAATATGATGTGACCAAAATGGAGACTATAAGCTTTAAAATGACACCTCATTCATTGATTTCGGTTAAGTATGAACGGAGGTAATAGCTTGTGACAAAAAAAAAACACCTTGATGATACATGATGATATTTTTATCTTAAACTCTCAGATACAATATCTACAAAAAAGTAATTGGATACCTGTGAAGAAAGTTAATTCAGTGCGTCGGTTGATTTGTGTGGCCGCCAAATGCTGCAGGCCTGTGTAAAACCAGTTGACAACGAGATGCCATGATGTACGGAGTTATCGGACTTCGATGAGGGTGTTTTTGTGGGCTGCCATTTCAGTGGGCTGTCTAGCCGGGCGATTGCAGTGATGATTAACGGTCCCAATAAACGCTCGCATTCGTTCTGCATTAGTGGATGATTGATGTGGATTGTGTCATTGCTGCACGTTCTGCTATAATTTTGATTCACAGACATCGCAGAACCCTGAAACGTATAATTGTTAAAACCAGCCCACAACCCTTGGCTACCATCTGACGAGTTTCATGTAGCAATAGGCGTATCGGTTTCTACTGGAACATTGAGTACGTAAGCCACCAACACGGATATTACGGAAGAGCAGCTGGACAAAGCGCCAGATCATGACAAGCAATAACGCTCGGCGACCGTCGTAACTTGCCGCAGGGACAGTGGAAAAGTGTTCTGTGGATTGATGAGTCAAGGTTTACATCTTTCCGGTCCTATGGATGTGTATCGGTGTAGCGCCTACCCCGAGAACGGCTTCTGGTGGAGTGTATAGTGCCAACTAAGAAATTCGGTGATGGTGGAGTCATGGTGTGGCGCTGTTTCACAGCCTTTGGCGTAGGACCTCTGGTGTTTGTCCACTATAGGATGAACACAGAGACCTATTGTGACATTCTGGATAAGGGTGCATTCGTAAACTACGTGGCTCGGTCTATGCTGAGCAGAGGGAGGGGAGGGAGTCCGAGCTAAGCAACGTAGCTTTTAATTCACATTATTTGTCACAGTTAAAATAAGGTGGTACTTAAACTAAGGAAAAAGGAAACTGCTTTAGGCAATATAAAGAACAAGGAAAGGAAAAATGACTCATCACTCACCAAAGTTGAAGGCAGCGATGGGTGAAGAACATATATGACGAACACAAGAATTCAGTCATGTAGGAAACTTCGGCGTGTGCACACCTCCTGATCCACATAATTCATTTTCTTTAGCATGAATAAGGTGTAAAAAAGAAATATTGTGTATTCTTGTATTCGTCATATATGTTCTTTACCCCTCACTGCCTTCAACTTTAGTGAATGATGAGTCATTTTCCATTTCCTTGTAATTTAAAATAAGATACAGAACACACAACAGCAAGTGGATAGTTATTCTTGTTATTCAGTTAATTCCGTACGTAATTTAGATTTCCTCTATACTGACAGTGCCGCCCATGCGTGTGACAAAATCATAGCGTTCGGTTGCATGCGGCCAACGCATTTGAACTAACCGACAAACGAAAGCGCAATACAATTCGAAAAACATTAAACATGCCGTACCTTAACTCAAATTCGTTTACAGATATGATCCGGGATTTTCCAAGGCAGTGACAGTTCATATTGTTTTGATGGATTGAAATGAAACTGTTTTGATTAGAATCGCCCGCGTGTGACCGTAATTTTTTTTGTCAAATGAATTTCAGTGCAACACTAATTATAGTGCACACTGAAGTGTTATTTCAGGTTCAAGTGTGGTGTGAAATGGCACTGTACAAATTTACGAGGCTTATCAAAACAAGTTTTCACTATACAGTGATTTATTGAAATCTTTTAACCAGATTAAAGAATCATTCCCTGGAAATGTATGGAGAAAGGTGACAGAACTGCAGCAAAAGAAAACAAAAGAAAAGGCAGCTCTTCTTAGTTTTTTTTTTTTAAGAGGCAGTAAAACATCGAGAGTAAAAAGATCCCTGACTGTACCTGAGAAGAGGTTTTTCCCAATAATTGATTATTTGCAAGAGAGAAAGTTTCATTTAGGATATAAATCTTATATATATATAAAAATAGACGTGTTTTTTCCTATATTTCACTTTTCAGCCACCACTACCTAGCACAGATCACTGATGTTTGTGGGTGGAAGTAGCATGGAGTTTCCTGTCGTGCACAACGTTGGCCGAATGCCGATAGCTGTAGGGATGTGGGAGATATAATGATTAAAGTTGGTCAGTGCAGGGCGTTTTCACATTTCGACCAAAAATTCGTATCTACGTATACTTCTCTTTCCGGCCACAACTACATAACATAGACCTTTGGTGTTTGTGTGTGGTAGTAGAATCGTCTTTCCTGTCGTGCACTATGGTTGTTAGATGTCGGTAGCTATGGGGGTGTGGGAGATATGGGGGTTGAAAGTGGTCGACCTGTGGCAATTTCATACTTCTGCCAAAGACAAAAGTGTCTTGGTGTATCACTTTTCAGCGAAAACTATAGATCACAGATAACTGGCGTTTGTGTGTAGTAGTAGCACAGAGTCACCTTTCGATCACAACAGCGGCCGAATTTCAGAAACTGTGGTACTGTGGTAGATATGGTGGTTGTAAGTGGCCGACCAAGGATATTTTCGTATTTCGACTGTCTCCGCATATGTCACTTTTCTGCCACAACTACATAGCATAGAGCATTGGTGTTTGTGTTTGGTAGTAGAATCGTATCTCATGTAGTGCACTATGGTTGTTAGATGTCGGTAGCTATGGGGATGTGGGAGATATGGGGGTTGAAAGTGGTAGACGTGTGGCAATTTCATACTTCTGCCAAAGACAAAAGTGTCATGGTGTATTACTTTTCAGCGAAAACTAAAGATCACAGATAACTGGCGTTTGTGTGTAGTAGTAGCACAGAGTCACCTTTCAATCACAACAGCGGCCGAATTTCAGAAACTGTGGTACTGTGGTAGATATGGTGGTTGTTAGTGGCCGACCAAGTATATTTTCGTATTTCGACTGTCTCCGCATATGTCACTTTTCTGCCACAACTACATAGCATAGATCATTGGTGTTTGTGTTTGGTAGTAGAATCGTATCTCATGTAGTGCACTATGGTTGTTAGATGTCGGTAGCTATGGGGGATGTGGGAGATATGGGGGTTGAAAGTGGTCGACGTGTGGCAATTTTATACTTCTGCCAAAGACAAAAGTGTCATGGTGTATCACGTTTCAGCGAAAACTATAGATCACAGATAACTGGCGTTTGTGTGTAGTAGTAGCACAGAGTCACCTTTCGATCACAACAGCGGCCGAATTTCAGAAACTGTGGTACTGTGGTAGATATGGTGGTTGTTAGTGGCCGACCAAGTATATTTTCGTATTTCGACTGTCTCCGCATATGTCACTTTTCTGCCACAACTACATAGCATAGAGCATTGGTGTTTGTGTTTGGTAGTAGAATCGTATCTCATGTAGTGCACTATGGTTGTTAGATGTCTGTAGCTATGGGGGTGTGGAAGATATAGAGGATGAAAATGGTCGACCTGTGGCAATTTCATACTTCTGCCAAAGACAAAAGTGTCATGGTGTATCACTTTTCAGCGAAAACTATAGATCACAGATAACTGGCGTTTGTGTGTAGTAGTAGCACAGAGTCACCTTTCGATCACAACAGCGGCCGAATTTCAGAAACTGTGGTACTGTGGTAGATATGGTGGTTGTTAGTGGCCGACCAAGTATATTTTCGTATTTCGACTGTCTCCGCATATGTCACTTTTCTGCCACAACTACATACCATAGATCATTGGTGTTTGTGTTTGGTAGTAGAATCGTATCTCATGTAGTGCACTATGGTTGTTAGATGTCGGTAGCTATGGGGATGTGGGAGATATGGGGGTTGAAAGTGGTCGACGTGTGGCAATTTTATACTTCTGCCAAAGACAAAAGTGTCATGGTGTATCACTTTTCAGCGAAAACTATAGATCACAGATAACTGGCGTTTGTGTGTAGTAGTAGCACAGAGTCACCTTTCGATCACAACAGCGGCCGAATTTCAGAAACTGTGGTACTGTGGTAGATATGGTGGTTGTAAGTGGCCGACCAAGGATATTTTCGTATTTCGACTGTCTCCGCATATGTCACTTTTCTGCCACAACTACATAGCATAGATCATTGGTGTTTGTGTTTGGTAGTAGAATCGTATCTCATGCAGTACACTATGGTTGTTAGATGTCTGTAGCTATGGGGGTGTGGGAGAAATGGCGGTTGAAAGTGGTCGACCTGTGGCAGTTTCATACTTCTGCCAAAGACAAAAGTGTCATGGTGTATCACTTTTCAGCGAAAACTACAGATCACAGATAACTGGCGTTTGTGTGTAGTAGTAGCATAGAGTCACCTTTCGATCACAACAGCGGCCGAATTTCAGAAACTGTGGTACTGTGGTAGATATGGTGGTTGTTAGTGGCCGACCAAGTATATTTTCGTATTTCGACTGTCTCCGCATATGTCACTTTTCTGCCACAACTACATAGCATAGATCATTGGTGTTTGTGTTTGGTAGTAGAATCGTATCTCATGCAGTACACTATGGTTGTTAGATGTCTGTAGCTATGGGGGTGTGGGAGAAATGGGGGTTGAAAGTGGTCGACCTGTGGCAGTTTCATACTTCTGCCAAAGACAAAAGTGTCATGGTGTATCACTTTTTAGCGAAAACTACAAATCACAGATAACTGGCGTTTGTGTGTAGTAGTAGCACAGAGTCACCTTTCGATCACAACAGCGGCCGAATTTCAGAAACTGTGGTACTGTGGTAGATATGGTGGTTGTTAGTAGCCAACCAAATATATTTTCGTATTTCGACTGTCTCCGCATATGTCACTTTTCTGCCACAACTACATAGCATAGAGCATTGGTGTTTGTGTTTGGTAGTAGAATCGTATCTCATGTAGTGCACTATGGTTGTTAGATGTCGGTAGCTATGGGGATGTGGGAGATATGGGGGTTGAAAGTGGTCGACGTGTGGCAATTTCATACTTCTGCCAAAGACAAAAGTGTCATGGTGTATCACTTTTTAGCGAAAACTACAGATCACAGATAACTGGCGTTTGTGTGTAGTAGTAGCACAGAGTCACCTTTCGATCACAACAGCGGCCGAATTTCAGAAACTGTGGTACTGTGGTAGATATGGTGGTTGTTAGTGGCCAACCAAATATATTTTCGTATTTCGACTGTCTCCGCATATGTCACTTTTCTGCCACAACTACATAGCATAGAGCATTGGTGTTTGTGTTTGGTAGTAGAATCGTATCTCATGTAGTGCACTATGGTTGTTAGATGTCGGTAGCTATGGGGATGTGGGAGATATGGGGGTTGAAAGTGGTCGACGTGTGGCAATTTCATACTTCTGCCAAAGACAAAAGTGTCATGGTGTATCACTTTTTAGCGAAAACTACAGATCACAGATAACTGGCGTTTGTGTGTAGTAGTAGCACAGAGTCACCTTTCGATCACAACAGCGGCCGAATTTCAGAAACTGTGGTACTGTGGTAGATATGGTGGTTGTTAGTGGCCGACCAAGTATATTTTCGTATTTCGACTGTCTCCGCATATGTCACTTTTCTGCCACAACTACATAGCATAGAGCATTGGTGTTTGTGTTTGGTAGTAGAATCGTATCTCATGTAGTGCACTATGGTTGTTAGATGTCTGTAGCTATGGGGGTGTGGAAGATATAGAGGATGAAATTGGTCGACCTGTGGCAATTTCATATTTCTGCCAAAGACGCATGTGTCACGGTGTATCACTTTTAAGTGAAAACTATCAATCGCAGATCACTGGCGTTTGTGTGTGGTAGTAACACAGAGTCTCCCATCGATCACAACGTTGGCCGAAATTCGGTAACTGTGGGAGTATTTTTGTGTTTCATCCAAAGACTTGTGTGTATCCGTAAATTTTACCTTGCTGCCGGAACTACATAGCGCAGAAGACTGGTACTTGTGTGTGGTAATAGTATCAAGTCTCCCATCGTGCACTAGGGTGGTTAGATGTCTATAGCTGTCAATATGAATTCTTTACAATCACGAACGAAGTCGTGGGTACCAGCTAGTAATTCTATAAAAGTACATAACGCAATTATCGGTTGTGGTCATTAAATACGCTATAACTTTAACGATAGCCTGTTAAGAGGATACAGTACAAAATTTTTCTGGAATTAATAAGGAAAAAACCTACGGGATGGAAGGGGGCGTGTCGAGGCAAAGGTCACGTCAAGGTACGTGTGGCGGAGGGGTGGTTCAAGGAAACCCTATATGGAGTGACGTAGTTTATGGACGCCCACTAATGAAATGTCCCAAACATAGAGCTATTTTCACGGAATGGATCCAAGATGACAATTCCAAGTGCCATTTTTCAATGGCTACTAAGGAGTGGTACCCCATCACAATGTTCGTCGATTGGACCGGCCTGTCTAGAGCCGCGACCTCAACATTATAGAACATCTTTGGGATGATTTCTAGCGTGAGGACTCGTCAGGAGCGACTAAAATCCACTGTTCAGCTCATGAATTGATGCAAGAGGAATGGCGACGAATTCCATTGAAAGTTCTGCAAACACTCGTAGGGAGCATGCGAGACGGGTTGACCGTTATAGCCGGAAGAGATGGCCCTACGAGATTCGTACGGGGTAAATGACAAACACGGAACAAACGTTGGGAACAGGTGTCCAATTGCTTTTTGGTAGATAGCGTAATTGGTTGGTTGGCTTTGGACACATAAGTTTTATCTTACGTGTAATTACAATTTAAGTTTTCATCTAAATCATATCCACACGCACATACACAATCGCATCCACACACATACTTGCATCCAGTCACATAGATTCGTACTCACAGACACATTTCTCATTTATTATCCTGTATGCACATTAGATTTTCACATGCACTTACAATTTTTAGAGTTTTAAATAACATTCACTCCAGTCTCATAATACGCATATTACGTACTGGTTTATGTGCTCTTAAGATCTCCTACGTGCGTTTACAATGTGTATAATTTTAGAAAGCATTTAGTCTGCATAAATCATGGAAATTTTTTACTGTGTGTCTAACATTTACGCTTTCATGCGTTATCAATTGATCGAGATAAAAGATTTTCACCTCATTCATTGTAAACTTAATGATGTCGAGATCCATACTGAGCACAATCAACGGAAAATAATCGTTGTGCGTAAAAGCAAGTGGGTATATTACGGTAAACTATCATACGTCTTAATGAAGTTTTTCTCGATGTTGAGAGTTATTATAATGTTCTCAGGTGACTAGGTGACAAGGTGTATTCGCATAATATTTTGTCGATCGAATTCTCTTTCGTCATCCTGTGGCGACAGTTTTTGCTATTTACTGGAAGATGGCCGCCGCATCCTGTTTCCAGTCGGGTAGCTCTCGCTTCTTATCACGAGGCTTGTCGAAAAACGAAACTCTAAGTGTATGCCCCTGTACAATACACATGGTTTAATTATGTATTCTAAGACCTGTGCGTGAAAGGACGTAAAGTTTTTTCGAAACGTTAAGTGATTATCGAGTGATAATCGATTGATTTGCAAGTGACTGACCGAGAGAAAAGTTCCTCGCCGCGAGCGCTGTCGTCGAGCTGAGTCAGCGCCTCACGACCTGCCAGCGTTGCTCAGCCGAGACAGCACCACGTCGGACATCTGATGCCGCTGATCAGCTGCGGTGAGTCACTACAGGAAACAAATTTTCTGCTGCCGCCAACATGGAGTCGCCAGAAGAAAGCTCTGACAGGGGTTTAAACCAGTGTAGTGAGCAGTAGGAAATATTTAAAACAACTAAACAAGGACTTAATAATAGAAAAGAAAGTGGCTAAAGATGGGTTTATGAAGAGTATTGTCAGTGCAGGAGGACCATTCACTGATGCATCCAGAAATTTCTAAGGCTATGTTAGAAAACTGAGGATTTTGAGACACTTATAGATCAGGAGGGAGGAGAAGTTACTGAGGATTTGAAAAAGGCAGAGATTTTAAGTAACTGGTTCAGTGAGAGCATTAGGGACAATGAATCAGAAACTGGGAAGGTCTAATTCGCAGAACGAGCTTAACAACACAATTAGAAATGAAGATACCAAAAAATTTTAAATTCATCCTGAGGAAATCGTGAAGGAAATAAGAAAGCTGAAAAAACATAACGAAGCCGGTGTAGAATATATTACTACACACATGCGTACTCACACCTTCACTTTTGAGTGTAGTGAAATACTTCTTCCACCAACCTATTTGAGTCGGAAGGACAGGAAAGATAAAATTAGAGAAATAAGGTGCCGGACTGATTCTTTTTTCCCTCGTACCATTAGGGATTGGAATGCACATCAAAGAGATTAGCTTTGGTGCTGAGCACCCTCTGCCACCCACAATTTTGTGAATTGCTGAGTATATATGTAGATGTAGATGTAGATGTAGATCTTAAAGATAGACGGATGTTAAATTGTACCTTATCTTGAAATATTATTTAAATTGAGTCTGGATACTTGATGCTTTCCACAGGACTGGAAAACTGTGATAGTAGCGCCGATACATAAGAAGGGGTGAGAAATAGAGTAGAAAATTATAGGCCAATCAGTTTGACATCAGTGGTAGGTAAATTAATAGAATGATTGATATGCACCGAGCGTGGTGGGTGAACGGTTAAATTTTTGGCCTCGCATTTTGGAGGACGCGGATTCAAATCCCCGTCCGGGCATTCAGATTTGGGTTTTCCATGGTTTCCCCAAATCACTCCAGGTAAATGCCGGGATGCTTCCTTCAAAAAGGCCATGGCCGAATTCCTTTCCGTTCCTTGTCCCCAGCCCCATACCGCCTCTAAAGACCTTAGCCCTCGTCGACGAGGCGTAAAGCAATAAGCAAACAAAAAATGATATGCAACCACATCAGAAATATATGTGAGGAACGTAAGTGGGTTTCGAGTAGGCAACATGGCTTTAGGCAAGGATATTCACGCGAATCTCAGTTGGGGGGATATACGCAAGATATTTCAGATGAAATGCACAAGGGAGACAAAATTGATAGTGTAGCACTAGATCTTTCAAAGGCTTTTGGCAGAGTGAGACATAAAATGCTAGTAAATAAGGTAGAAGCTATTGGAGTGGATGAGAAAGTGATTTGCTGGGTGGAAGAATTTTTAAAAGGTAGAAAACAGAAAGTTAGGGTAGGAAATGCAGTAAAAAAGAAGTGGAAGTAAAAATGGAAGTGCCGCAGGGTAGCGTATTGGGACCATTGCTATTCATTATGCTAATAAATAATAGTGCTGATTGTTTACTGTCTGAAATTGATTGTTTGCTTTATAAAAGGATCATACGTTAGAGGACTGTAAACAAGTGCATGGTGATCAGGACAGGATATCTAGTTGGGTTGGTAAGTATGGGAAGAAGATAAATGCTAAGAAGAGTCTGCTTGTTAGATAAACAAATAGAAAACAAAAGGTTGATTATGATTATAAGGTGGGGAAAGAATTGCTTGCTGAAGACTTGAAATGTAAATATCTTGGCATTTCATTTGATAACAAGCTTAACTGGGTAGGACACTTTGGACAGGTGGTAGGAAAAGGTTTCAAAATTCTGCACTTGTTGGAGAGTTTGATGAGGGGATGTACGAGGAAAATAAAGGAATTGGCTTACAAAACTTTGGTCAGAATATGGTAGTGTAGTATGGGACCCAAATTTTGAGTATCAAATACAGGAGTTGGAGAGGGTGCAAAAAAGGGCTGCTAGATTTGTTTCTGGAAATTATCGCAGAATGCAATCAGTAACAGATATGATAAAAGAGCTGGAATGGGATTCATTGCAAGACAGGAGGATGGTGAAGAGGGTCATGGAAGTGTACAAGGTGTATACTGGTGATGAGGCATGGAAAGATATTGGTGTAGGTATGAAAAGTAGTGTATGGAAGGGAAAAGGTGACCATGACCACAAGCTGGCACTCGATATCAGGCACAAGGGTGTGGGAAGATACTCTTCTTTAGGTAAGGGTGTCAGGGATTGGAATAAGTTACGGAGGGAAATGATGAATAATTTACTAAAAACGTTGAAAGAATTAAAAGTTAAAATTTGTAGAGGGCAAATGTAGGTCTGTGCAGGAAAGGGGGAAGATGTGTGTTTAGGGAAACTGCCACTGGAGCCTGTGCTCCATTGTAATTTAATTAAATTAAATAAATTAAAAATCGGAAACGAGTACGTGGAATTAGTCAAACATCTAAATGATATTTGCAGACAAATACTCACTGAGGTTGGAGTTAGAGAAATAAAAGATAAGCTAGGCTGTTGGGCAATAAACATCGCCTTCTTGGAGAGCCGACTGTATCAGCTAGGAAATGAAAATGAAATTCTTAAAAAAGAAAATGAGCAACTCAAACAAAATAAAGGAGTAATAGCCCCTAGTTATGATGTAAAGGAAAATCTGGAGGATCGACTGTTTTGAATCCCAGAATCACTATAAGTGCAGTTTTATCACTTCCAAAGAGGAGGGGGCGGGGGCACTAGGCTAGTAGTAATTAGCTGCCCATACACACACACATTTGCGCGCGAGTAAGCTCGCCAAACATTTACGCGCGGATATTCTCGCGACGAGCCTGTACTTGTCAGAGCCCATACACAGGAACATCAGTTCAACACATTTGTCGTTCAGCTGGCTCGCCGCGCTCAAATTGTTGTGTTTATGGTAGTCTTCTACGGATTTATCCGTCATGATTTCCTGGCTCGCGGCTCACTGGGAGTTCCAAAACATCGCGAGCCAAGTGTAGTGAGGTTATGTTACAAGCGACGTAACAATATTGAAAAGAATCATGTTTTTAAGTTCTACACAAAAAAAAGTATTTATTCGTGTAGCTGCTTATATTAGAGCTGTAAAAATGAAAAAGAAACGGACAATATGACAAAAAAAAGTGGTTGCAGGAAGATTATAAACACCATCATATACTGCTACTTGTACTATTTGAAAAGCATTTTCTTCGATTTCTTCAGTATTCCATAAATGCACAGATACATCTTCCCCTTCATAATTTGGGCTTCCTATATTGCTGATACTGTCCAATGGTTCTTGTTGATTTCTCATAAACAGTAGTAAGTCGTAGTAATATCGTAAATCAGTTTTGTAGATTTTGTCTTCGCCTATTCCACTTGTCGAATTTTCATCTTTTTTGTATATATTTCTTGCGAAAAGTACTCCGCAAAGAGTGGATTTTCTTTTTTTTATTAATGCACTATCAACTTGTATATTATATTTCTCACAAACCTCTATCAATGCACTATATCCTAATTTTTTTAAACTTCTGTTCGCATACTCTTTGGTTTCACAATGGAGTATGTTGCTGATATGTCACAATTAAATGAGCTACAAATTCTCTGCTCATCTTACTAAACTTGTTAGACACTAACCAAGTCTTATGTGCCGCAAGTAAATTGTTAAGTGAGATATCTGTGTGTATGGTTACCGTCGCGCTTGCTCGCCACGTTCAAATACGTAAGGATTGTTATTGGCTTGTGATGCGGCTCGTCGTTAGACAATTAACACACACATTTTATCGTCTATATGGATCGCCACGGAATTGCTGGCGCACAAATGTGTGTGTGTATGCCTAGCTATTTAGTCGAGTGGCGAGTGATTTGATAACTAAACGGGTGTGAACAATGAAAATTAGTCGTGAAGTTTAGTCGAGTCGATCCGTTTTGTTCTATTAAACCGGGCGAGTAGCACCCCCCACCACGCGCCACTGCCCACTCGCCTCATCAGCTGCCCATACACACACACATTTGCGCGCGAGTAAGCTCGCCAAACATTTACACGCGGATATTCTCGCGATGAGCCTATACTTGTCAGAGCCCATACACAGGAACATCAGTTCCACACATTTGTCGTTCAGCTGGCTCGCCGCGCTCAAATTGTTGTGTTTATGGTCCTGGTCTACGGGTTTATCCGTCATGATTTCCTGGCTCGCGGCTCACTGGGAATTCCAAAACATCGCGAGCCAAGTGTAGTGAGGTTATGTTACAAGCGACGTGACAATATTGAAAAGAATCATGTTTTTAAGTTCCACACAAAAAAAATATTTATTCGTGCAGCAGCTTATATTACAGCTGTAAAAAAGAAACGGACAGTATGACAAAAAAAGTGGTTGCAGGAAGATTATAAACACGATCATATACTGCTACTTGTACTATTTGAAAAGCATTTTCTTCGATTTCTTCAGTATTCCATAAATGCACAGATACATCTTCCCCTTCATAATTTGGGCTTCCTATATTGCTGATACTGTCCAATGGTTCGTATTGATTTATCATAAACAGTAGAAAGTCGTAGTAATATCGTAAATTAGTTTTGTAGATTTTGTCTTCGCCTATTCCACTTCTTGTCGAATTTTCATTTTTTTTTATATATTTCTTATATATTTTATATAGTACTCCGCAAAGAGTGGATTTTCTTTTCTTATTAATGCACTGTCAACTCGTATATTATATTTCTCACAAACCTCTATCAATGCACTATATCCTAATTTTTTTAAAACTTCTGTTCGCATACTGTTTTGGTTTCACCTTTCACAATGGAGTATGTTACTGATATGTCACAATTAAATGAGCTACAAATTCTCTGCTCATCTTACTTAACTTGTTAGACACTAACCAAATCTTATCTGCCGCGAGTAAATTGTTAAGTTAGATATCTGTGTGTATGGTTACCGTCGCGCTTGCTCGCCACGTTCAAATACGTAACGATTGTTCTTGGCTTGTGATGCGGCTCGTCGTTAGACAATTAACACACACATTTTATCGTCTATATGGATCGCCACGGAATTGCTGGCGCACAAATGTGTGTGTGTATGCCTAGCTAATGGCTAAACAAGTCTCAACCTACTGTTTAAGTCGAGTTCATTAGCTGCCGCAAAAATGTCGCTTCGCTGGAGCGAAGAAACAATATTGAAATTTGTTTCCAAATATGTAGAATATGAATGCTTGCAGAATATTAAGTCCTCGTACTATAAAAACAAACAAAATACAATAAACATATCTGGATTTGGTGGGAAGTAAATTGAAAACATCTGCTTAGTGCACAATTTTATTAATTACTAGCTGGTACCCACGACTTCGTTCGTGATTGTAAAGAATTCATATTGACAGCTATAGACATCTAACCACCATAGTGCACGATGGAAGACTCGATACTACGAGCACCATATCTCACACACTCCCACAGTTACCGAATTTCGGCCAACGCTGTGATCGATGGGAGAGACTGTGTTACTACCACACACAAACGCCAGTGATCTGCGATTGATAGTTTTCGCTGAAAAGTGATACACCATGACACATGCGTCTTTGGCAGAAATATGAAATTGCCGCAGGTCGACCATTTTCATCCCCCATATCTTCCACACCCCCATAGCTACAGACATTTAACAACCATAGTGCACGACAACAGACACGATTCTACTACCACACATAAACACCAATGCTCTATGCTATGTAGTCTTGGCAGAAAAGTGAAATCTGCGGAGACACATGCCTTTCGTCGAAATACGAAAATATCATTGGTCGGCCACTTACACCCACCATATTTCCCACACAACCACAGTTTCTGAAATTCGGCCGCTGTTGTGATCGAAAGGTGACTCTGTGCTACTACTACACACAAACGCCAGTTATCTGTGATCTATAGTTTTCGCTGAAAAGTGATACACCAAGACACTTTTGTCTTTGGCAGAAGTATGAAATTGCCACAGGTCGACCACTTTCAACCCCCATATCTCCCACACCCCCATAGCTACCGACATCTAACAACCATAGTGCACTACATGAGATACGATTCTACTACCAAACACAAACACCAATGCTCTATGCTATGTAGTTGCGGCAGAAAAGTGACATATGCGGAGACAGTTGAAATACGAAAATATCCTTGGTCGGCCACTTACAACCACCATATCTACCACAGTTTCTGAAATTCGTCCGCTGTTGTGATCGAAAGGTGACTCTGTGCTACTACTACACACAAACGCCAGTTATCTGTGATCTATAGTTTTCGCTGAAAAGTGATACACCAAGACACTTTTGTCTTTGGCAGAAGTATGAAATTGCCACAGGTCGACCACTTTCAACCCCCATTTCTCCCATACCCTCATAGCTACCGACATCTAACAACCATAGTGCACTACATGAGATACGATTCTACTACCAACCACAAACACCAATGCTCTATGATATGTAGTTGTGGCAGAAAAGTGACATATGCGGAGACAGTTGAAATACGATAATATCCTTGGTCGGTCACTTACAACCACCATATCTACCACAGTACCACAGTTTCTGAAA
Source organism: Vandiemenella viatica (assembly GCA_031002005.1). Lineage (NCBI taxonomy): Eukaryota > Metazoa > Arthropoda > Insecta > Orthoptera > Morabidae > Vandiemenella > Vandiemenella viatica. Next base: position 228,200,707 of record CM061920.1, on the reverse strand, counting down.
TTCGTCCGCTGTTGTGATCGAAAGGTGACTCTGTGCTACTACTACACACAAAACGCCAGTTATCTGTGATCTATAGTTTTCGCTGAAAAGTGATACACCAAGACACTTTTGTCTTTGGCAGAAGTATGAAATTGCCACAGGTCGACCACTTTCAACCCCCATATCTCCCACACCCCCATAGCTACCGACATCTAACAACCATAGTGCACGACAGGAAAGACGATTCTACTACCACACACAAACACCAAAGGTCTATGTTATGTAGTTGTGGCCGGAAAGAGAAGTATACGTAGATACGAATTTTTGGTCGAAATGTGAAAACGCCCTGCACTGACCAACTTTAATCATTATATCTCCCACATCCCCACAGCTATCGGCATTCGCCCAACGTTGTGCACGACAGGAAACTCCATGCTACTTCCACCCACAAACATCAGTGATCTGTGCTAGGTAGCGGTGGCTGAAAATTGAAATATAGGAAAAAACACGTCTATCTTATACATAAAATTCTCGTGTCACAATTTTCGTTCCCATACTCCTCCGAAACGGCTTGACCGATTCTCATGAAAATTTGTGAGCATATTGAGTAGGTCTGAGAATCGGCCAACATCTATTTTTCATCCCCCTAAATGTTAAGGGTAGTCCACCCCTAAATTTTTATTTTTTTATTTTTTAGACAAAATTTTTATTTTTTATTTTTTTATGATACAACATACAAAAATACTTACAATCCTAAATTTTCACCCTTCTACGATCAACCCTTATTTTTTAAGGCATTCAACTGTTTCCAAAGATAAAGAAACCAACATTAACATACGTAAGTTTCTGTTTTAAAGCAGAATTAATTGATGAAACCAATATATCCTCAAAACAAAATCAATATTCAAAGAGCAAATTAAATTCTTTTTTTTTATTTTTATTTTTTTTTAAAAGATTTTTTCAGGTATTCAGAGCAGGTTAAAATATTCATTTTTAGTTTCGCATTTTTTTTATTTTTTTATTTTTTTTAACTGCGATTAATGTCCTTGGGCCACGTAAGTATTCATTTGCTCTTTGAATGTTAGTATTTTTATGGATATTTAGTCGATTCCATCAATCTCCGGTCGATAACTGATCAATCGTCATTTAATTAGTTATCCCCGCCAGATGTCTAATTTCATTAATTCTATTTATGTGTGTTTTGTACAGTGAGCAATGCCAAGAAAACGCAAAGGGGCTGATTTGAGCCGTAATACAAGTAAATCTCGGAAAGAACCGCAAAGAACCAAAGAACAAATCCAGCAACAAAATACGTGTCAGAATGGCGCAATTTCATCAAGAAGAGCCAGAAGATACACGAGCTGAACGCAATGAAGTCATAAGATTAAGGAATAAATTATAATAACTTAAAAATAATGTTTGCCTTTTGTTATTTTTATATTCCCTCATCGTTCACAGCGCTCCATGCCTATTTCACGCATATACCACATTCTTACATACATACAATATACACATTCTTACATACATACATACTTACAATAAGTAAGCTATTTTTTGTCTACACTAGAACTTACTTGAAAGTTATTTATATGGCAAAACAACGTTTGCCGGGTCAGCTAGTATATATATAAGATTTTATTACAATAGCATTTAGATTAAACACTAAGATATTATTACTATTGTTATTAGAAGTACTACCCAACGCCATAAAGATATTTTTAGGATGATCTACTCGCAGAAGTTAAAAAAATAAAAGTCCAAAAATTTAGGCACAGGTGCTTAAACAGTTTACATTCCTTCTGTAAAATGATTCACTTTACTGGATGCATCTCTACTAAACATTACTTCAATTCCTTTAATGTTTCATAGACTCCTTCACACTGTGATGAATTAGGAAATAGCTGATTTTCGGTGTATAAATACGAGGTGTGTGTCCTTAAACTACATTCGGTGGCAATAGAGAACTGCCAGTAATTTTGTAATTGCCGGAATTACACTTCTTAAATAGGTATCTTCTACATCTACATCTACATATATACTCTGCAATTCACAAAATTGTGGGTGGCAGAGGGTGCTCAGCACCAAAGCTAATCCCTTTGTTGTGCGTTCCAGTCCCTAATGGTACGAGGGAAAAAAGAATTCATATAAGAATCAGTGCGGGACCTTATTTCTCTAATTTTATCTTTCCTGTCAGTCCGACTCAAATAGGTTGGTGGATGAGGTATTTTACTACACTCGAAAGTGAAGGTGGGAGTACGCATGTTTACCAATAAGTTTAAACGAAACGTGTGTCGACTATCTACCTGATACTACCAGCCTAGTCTACTAATCAGTTCTGTGACGCTTTCATAAGGACTGTAGCAAGCGGTCACGAATCGAGCGGCTCTTCTCTGTACTTTCTCCATACTTTCGATAAACCCATTACGAAACGGGTCCCAAATGGCACAACAATAATCCAAATGTGGACGCACAAGAGATTTGTACGCTATCTCCTTTGTTTGTTCATTACAATTTTTCAAGATTCGACCTATGAATCGCAGCCTAGAATTTGCTCTACCTACTAACGAATTAATGTGTATGTCCCATTTCATGTACCCAAATATTTCATAGAATCTACCATATCAATAACTGTATTGTTTAACTCGTATTTCTGAACAATTGGATTCTTCTTGTTAGTTATGCTCATTGTCTTGCACTTTTTACAATTTAGAGTAAGTTGCCACTCAGCGCACCAAGCCAAAATAACATCCAGATCACGCTGAATTTCTAAGCAATCGGCCAAATTTCTTACTTCCTTATAAATAACAGCATCATCAGCAAACAATCTAAAAAGGCTTTTCACTTTGTCTCCGAGATCGTTTATAAAAAATTAAGAAATGAAGTGGTCCTATTACAGTTCCTTGAGGTAAACCCGATATAACATCTAGATTAGAAGAACTTTCTCCTTCAACGACGACATACTGTGACCGCTGAATTTTCATCAACGTAACTTTTGGTCATTCTCAAACTATTCTTAGGGATCTTCTAATGTTGATTCCTTCAGAAGACCATTTGCAGCTCCTAGTTCATGAATTCTACTAACCCATTTTCGTACCCATTGTTTTTTTGTTTTTTTGTAATCGCATAAACTTCTTCATCCGCCTCTTCTAAAATAGCTGTATCAGCTCATTCATTTGATTGCATTGCAGCCTGTTCATCTGACAAAATACCATGCTACTTGTGTACTGTACTTTACCGTAGTGCGAACGATTTTGGTCAGTAGCGAGTAATTTACCTACTAAACTACTCGCCACTCGACTAAATTACGAACGTAGTGCGAATGAGCCTTTAAACGTGTGTCAACAATGAAAATCAGTGGAGTTGTTTAGTCGAGTCGATCCGTTTCGTTCTATTAAACACGCCGCTGCCCACTCACTCATCCGCTAAACAAGTCTGAACCTATTGTTTAAGTCGAGTTCAATAGCTACCGCAAAAATGTCGTTTTGCTGGAGCGAAGAAACAATTTTAAATTTTGTTTCTAAATATATAGAACATGAATGCTTGTAGAATATTAAGTCCCCGCGCTATAAAAACAAACAAAGGAACCAATCTGTACACATGGATTTGGAAAATACAATAAATATACCTGGATTTGATGAGAAGCAAATTGAAAATTAAAAACATCTGCTTAGTGCATAATTTTATTAATTATTTTATTGCAATAGCATCTAGATTATACAATAAGATATTATTCCTAATGTTAATAGAAGTACTACCTAAAGAGATTTTAGAATTATCTACTCGCAGAAGTAAAAAAAAAAAGTAGTCCAAAAATTTAGGCGCAGGTACTGAAACAGTTTACATTCCTTCAGTAAAATGAGTCAGTTTACTGCATGCATCTGTGTGAAATATTACTTCAATTCCTTTGATGTTTAATAGATTTCTTCACACTGTGATGAATTAGGAAATAGCTGATTTTCCGTGTATAAATACGAGGAGTGAGTGTCTTCAAACTACATCAGGTGGAAATAAAGTAGAGAACTGCCTGTAATTATGTAATTACCGGAATTGCACTTCTTAAATAGGTATCTTCACGCTGGATTTGCGACTGGATTTTCATTAACACAACTTTTGGACATTCGTAGGGATCTTCTAATGCTAATTCCTTCAGAAGACAATTTGTAGCTCCTAGTTCATCCCTTCTATTAACCAATTTTTCGTACCCATTGGTTTTTTTTTTAATATAGCATAAACTTCTTCATCCATCTCTTGTAAAATAGCGCTTAAAATAAGCTGTATCAGCTCATTCAATTGATTGCGTTGCAGCCTGTTCATCTGGCAAAATACCACGAAACATGTTGTACTGTACTCGACTGAAGTACGAACGATTTTTGGTCATTAGCGAGTAATTTAGCTACTAAATCAGTTAACACTCGAGTATTTCATTATTGACGTCCAACGTTCAAGCTAACAGTTTTGCTATTTAATTTTTTCTTATTATTTTAAAGTATTGATAACGTTTACAGTATGCAATTATTTTTGCAGAACCAGTTGGAACTTTCGTACTTCCTAGCATGCCAAAATCTTTTAGAAGTATTGTTTTGTATTCTTTGAAAATGGTACCAGCGATATAGTTATAATTTTACATCGTGTTTACATAAGTTGCTGCGTATAGTTACTTGGTCAAATGGAATTATTCAAATTATTCGTCTTTCATTATTTGTTTATGATAATTTTTGTCAGTAAAGGAGACTGCTGGCGTTCATTTGTGAATGAGAGACCTGTGATAGGTAAGATTAATTAGAGGCGAACCGAGCGTGGTGGTGTAACGGCTAGCGTTCTGGCTTCGCATAGCAAGAACATTCTGGTCTAGGCTGCATTTAAATTTACCCACAATATCCGCTAATTTTTCTGTTACAAAATCAAGCGATGCAAGTACACCTAAACGTATGAACTACATTCAGGGTAGTAACAACATTTTCTGCATTAGGATTCCTAGTTCTTGCAGCATAAATTATCACAATTTATTTCATGATACACTTTCGGTATGAACTACAATCGGACTAAATCACTGTATTGTGATGTAAACTTTATTTCAGGGAACAGTATTAAGGGTAGTAGTGGTTAGGTTTAAAACCATCCAGTACCAGAATGACAAACATCATTCTGTAGTAAAAAGTAAGTTAAGAAGATTTTAGATTTTTTAAAAATTTATGTCGGTTTAGTGATAGAAATATTCGTGGCGTCATTGCCTCATGTGGTTTTAATTTAACACAATTAATTTAATTTCGATTGAGTGCATGCCCCTGTGATAATTTGCCACTCACCTATTTTCCCACTTCAAGATTTATCTTTTTAATCTTAAATTTTTTGAGTGCAAGGGGATTCTATCATTACCGTGGCGCCACAATCTGATGATTGATTCTTATAGAACTCGACGAGAAAAATTGAAAGTAAAGAATAAAGTTTTTTGATATCTCCCTTAGTTCGAGATATCGTATCTCAAAATTGACGTAATTATGTTGAAATACGGCCTGGACCAGAAGAAAAATTTCGGTATCGCCAAATTTGATGATGAATTCGTATATATCTCGACGAGACAAATGGAAAATAAAGAATAAAGTTGATATCTCACTTAGGGGATTCTATCATTACCGTGGCGCCACAATATGATGATTGATTCTTATAGAACTCGACAAAACAAATCGAAAATAAAGAATAAAATTTTTTGATATCTCGCTTGGTTCTCGAGATATCGTATCTCAAAATTGACGTAGTTAGGTTGAAATACGGCCTGGACCAGAAGAAAAATTTCGCTATTGCCAAATTTGATGAGTTCTTACGTAACTCGATGAGAAAAATGGAAAATAAAGAATAATGTTTTTTGATATCTAGCGTAGTTCTCGAGATATTGTATCTTAAAAGTGATGAGGTTAGGGTGAGATCCGGCCTGGACCAAAAAAATTTTTTTCACCAAAACCACCATATCTACATGGTGGAAATGCAATATAGGTGTTTTATTTTCTTCCTAGTGATTGTTGTTAGGTTGAAATACGGCCTGGACCAGAAGAAAAAACATCAAAAGCAGAAGGAACTATACCTATGGCTGATTTTTAACATGCTATATCTCAAAAACCAAGCGAGATATCAAAAATTTTTATTCTTTACTTTCGATTTATTGCGTCGAGTTCTGCAAGAATTCATCATCAGATTTTGGCGCCGTGCACCATAGGTGTTTTATTTTATTCCTAGTGATTGTTGCTAGGTTGAAATACGGCCTGGACCAGAAGAATAAACACCAAATGCAGAAGGAATTATACCTATGACTGATTTTTAACATGCTATATCTCGAAAACCAAACGAGATATCAAAAAAAATTTAATCTTTATTTTCGATTTGTTTCGTTGCGTTCTACAAGAATTCATCCTCAGATTTTGGCGCCACGGTAATGATAGAACTGCCGAGTGCAATATCAGCTGCCATCTACTTTTGCCCTTTACGAATTTTAATTTTTCAGTTCCTTCATTGATGATTCTACGATAGAGTTGGCACCACAATTTGATGATGGATTCTAATGTAATTCATAGAGACAAATCGAAAGCCAGGAGTATATTTCTATTCGTAATTAAGTTTGTAACCTTTTTTTATAATCCTTTCATGTTATTGTTTTCCTTATTGCGTCATGCTATACAAAATAAAAGTTATGCTGAAAAATGTTCAAACAACGCAACTGTATTTTACTTACAGGGGTACTGTCTCAACTGCTGTCAACCGATTCCAGTACCAGCTATATTGCTGCCTCCTATGTTAAGTTTATTGAAGGGGCTGGAGCAAGAGTGGCACCCATTCGGTAAATAGATATATTTTTATCTACCTATCATGTAATAGTATTAACTGAAACGTTAGGATTGGTTCAACTCCAGATCACATAAACTTGCACGTGCAGTAACAGTTTAGAATTTCAAGCAGCAATATAAATGGAAGTTATGGTTAGTTTGCAATGAAACCTCGACCTGAATCACTATCTGCATCAGATAATATGGCACAAGGTAATTTAATATTTATTTTTACCGTTAGTAGCTCACATCAACGCCGTTTTGATTACGTCATTACTTCTTTTTGATGGGTGTAATTATATATATCGCAATCTATGCAGCATGGATCAGGAAGATAGAAAATATTTCTCGATACAGCTCAAGGAACGAATATTCTGATATTTATTTTTGAGTATGTGTGCTTTCGATTTTTTTAAGTTGAAAATTAAGATATCTGTTGTTAAGTCACTGATAATCTATCGAGATGTTGGTTAGATAGACACTACGAAAAAGAAGAGAGGCAACTCCCTTTTATCCTTATTTTTCCCTCTCCTCCTTTCCTTCTAAATGTAGGTTGTACGTAAATGATTTAAACATGTCATGTTAAGGTCAATTGTTTCTACTACCCCCTAAAATATTCAGTATATGTTACCTACGAAAGTGGATAACTAAAAGTCACTTCAGGATGGTTCACAAAGTACTCACCGCACCTGGCAATTGAACGGTCACGTTAGCTTCTAGCAGTGGGAAGTAAACAGGTTTGAATCCAATTCGCACCATCCAGACAATGGTATTCTGACTGTAATCGATTTCCACCAGTTTCTGTGTCTCACCCTTTAGTGAATTGTTGTTTGTGATGGACCTTAAATCTTTTTTGAATAGCGTCCAGTGTTGATTGGAAGAACGTATGTCCCCGAGGTTCAATAAGGCCCTCCGAGCCAGCTGAATCGTAAGCCCAAATGATTTGGTACGTCGCCAAAAAAAGGAAGTTTTCCTGAACTGCAGTAGTGTACAGAGGCTTATGACTGAGATCCGCGTATTGGATTAATGATACACGTCGTTGGTGCGCAAAATAATTGAATTTGAAAGTTTTATCTCCACTACTGTGCCGCCATCGTTAGTCATTTAAAAACTAACGAATGACAATATATTTTTTAAGGCAAAAGTAATTAAATGTTCCATTACCATTGGTAATAAGTAACTTATTTCTTCGAAATAAGGGATCGTTTGCATTATGGTGCAGAGGATCGACAACTATATTTTTATCTTGGTTATGGGCTCCATTCCATAGAAATAGATCAATGGGCATTCTTCTTCCCAAATTAAATGGAACAACTTATATTTCGAACAATTTTATATATATCTGATACATTTGACAGCTTTACCTGAAACATTTCCGTCATTGTGTGTTTCATACGACCCCCAGCCAGGTTCCTTTATCATATCAGTTATTAAAGTGTACTCTATGGGAATTTCACCAAAAAATCCAGATATCTACCAAATCCTCTAACATCCATACAGCATATCCCGTACATAATCAAGTATAGGCGTTACCAATGCACTGCGTCGCAGTTCCTTCACATTCCTACATTCCTGGTACATCCTTGATCATCCTGTCTAACAGGTGTGTTTCAAACCTCTGTTTACTACCTGACAAATATGTCCGGCACAACATAGTTTACAATCGAACAACATGTTGAGATATTTATAATTTAAGTCTTAAACAACAATTTAATCTACAATACACATACAGCATATGATTCCACCAAAATCAGGTATGTCGTCCAGACCTCCATCTGTAGATCTTCATAATTCTCTCACAACCTAACTTTTTGTGTCTATAAACCAACAACAGAATCACTCTTATTCGCTTCCTAGCAGAAACTTTTACATCTTAACTTTTAAGAACCTCTTGTAACATAACAGTAGCATTCCGCCGACTCGCAAGTAGCGCCGAAGTGAGCGCCTGTATACATTGTTTAAAGTTAGTCGTTATCGAGGTATGGTAGCGGACGGCTCGCGTCGCGGAATGTGAGACGCTATACGAACTGTGCGGGTGTAACAAGAAGAAGAATGAACTAGTTTAACCATTGCTACGTGCGTTTTAAATTGATTTGAACAGTGTGTTGAGATACCAGAACAGTAAAGTGTGGCATCGGAAGTAACTTAGTGTGGACTGATTTGGATTATTAACTTTCCTTTTATCTAAGAATCTGGCAATCGACGGATTACGAAGTTTCGACAGCTTTATCTTCTAAATTTTGATAGTGGCCAACCGGTTCGATGTGTGCTTTATTTTAATAAATGTATGGAGAACCTATTTTCATTACTTTATACTTAAAGATTTCTCTTAGTTAGTTATCCTCCCACTTTTATCGGACTGGTTAGGACCCTGTCTGGCGACCGACGGCGACTACGAACTCAATTATCCGGCTTCTAGTTCTGTATGTCAGTAATTTAAAAACTTTAATAAGCACTAAGTTCGGTCTACAGTAAGTAAGAACAGTATTTATCACGCTAACCAAGAAAGGTAGTAGTCTTACACTCTCCAACCAGGAAGACACATTTTGAATCACGCCAAGGGTTAAAAGCTGTTTCGTCACCTTCTTAGGCTTACTTTGACTAATACTTTGTAGAGATTCAGTGCCACACTGTTAATTTTGTGTAATAGAATTTGGCTTACCTGGGTTATCATGGGGTATATTCCATTACTGTTTTACAGCTGAATATATCTGGCACATGAAAATTTACAAAGAAAAAACAATCATATGGAAATTCAGTAATTAGCAGATTGTCCAAACGAATAAATTTCTGCTAGCTTGAAAAGTTTTTATCACATGAGTCCCTATCTCTCTCTGCAGATCACTCTGCGGGTCATTTTCCTGGTGTGGAATTTACTGGAAGCTTGAAAAATGCAAGTAACTAACGGTTGCGCTTACCAGACGGTCCACGTGGTCTTGAGAATATCACCATTTCCAATGCACTGTATAATCACTATCTGCAACTAATAGCCGGAATCCAACTCCAATTAGATCCAGACTCATTAAGAGAACTCATCGAGTCTTTTAGACATAGTGCGTCACTACCAACCCTTCACAATCACTTGTCAGAGCGGGTCGCTCTGTCCTCCTCAGCTCCCAGGCACAAGATGTCCTCTCCCGGGGTGCAGAACGTGTCGCTCCTCTCTGCTCCCCACTCCTTTTTCCTCTTCACCAATCGCCGTTATCTTCTGACCGGAATTTCCCTCCAGAACATGCAAAATAGACCCTTATGTTAGAAAAAACTATGGATATTCTGTGTTCATTCGTCAGTCACTTAACAGCTTATCCCGCCATTCGGAGCATCCCGAATTCTCCACAAACTACAAGAACAGCTCAACTAGAGAGGCTTTCTCCGCTCTCATCCAGCTGATTCAAAGACTTGCGGGCTGGGCATTTCACAATAACACCGTTGCGGTCGTCTGAGTGCCACCTACCTGGCCCTTAACTGTAATTAGCCACCCTGCTATTAGGCTATGTCACCTGCCCGAACTGTTCACCCTCTGCACGTCTGTCGATTGCTAACGTATTCACTGGTTATTAAATAAAGTACATCAAATTTGTCTGAGTTCATATCTGTTACATTTGCTTCCCTTGTCCATTTCATATGAAATAGTTTATATGTAGTCTAATAAATTAGATTCATATGAATAACTTCCCCAAAGCATGTTTCTCATTTACATTACTCTTTGTGAAACGCCGATAAAGAGACATGCTATTGCAATGAAATTTATCCCGAAGTTTATAGACATGACAATACACAACTGATTAGAAAATCAGAACACATCAGGCAAATGTGCAAGCCAGGGAAGCAGTGCTACTCGTCGTTCTTCGAAGAAGGCGTGCTCGTATCTCGCGACTTATGGCATTGTTCTATTGAAATATGGCCATGTGAAGCTGCCTGAAGGAGGCGCAGATTCTAAAACCCGATGTAGCGATCGTTGTTCAGATTACTTCAATACCTAAGAGGCGAGATCACCCCCCCCCCCCCGTATCCGGCACTAGCCCTCAGACAGGTCTGATGTTTAATATAAGCTCTCCTTCATCTTACCACTGAAGTCAAAATAACTGGTCTATAGTTCTTGACCGTATGTCTCTCCCATTCTCTGTAAACTAAAGCTGAGCACTATATTCAATCTGAAGGCTGGTTGGACCAGCCTGTACTGGAGGCAGGGTGGCCTGTTCCTTTCCTGGTAATCCTACCGGGTAATGAGGATCTACAGTTTAAACGTGGTATCCGAACCAGGTGATGTACTTCGCATTACACAATAAGCTGTGCCAGAGATGAAGCTCGGATTAAGGGTCTAGTACCTGGGTGACCGGTCCTCGCCCGGCATTTTTCGATTTTTGTTCAATACACAAGAATTTGCGAAAAGTTTGATTAAAGTAAAACGTTTTTCTTGAAAGCTTCGTAGGCATTTTAATGTGTGCAGTTCCTTGTTCTAACCAAAGAGAAGCTTAACTAACATCAGAAGGCTTACTGATACCTGAAACTTCGACGAGATGAGGTTAGAGCCATTTCCGAAATAGCAAATAAGAGAACTTCTCCTTTTTCTTATGTAAAATCATGTTATAAACTTGAAAGCAAAATGTTATTAGATATGAAATTTCATCCAAATCGCTAGAGCCATGTCTCAGGTCGTCTGGTTTATCACCTAATAAATTGCTCTTAAAGAAAAATGCTATTATTATGTTAGTTACAAAATAATAGTTACAAAATCTTCATTCTAATCAGGGATTAATTAATTAATGGTGGTATTAACTTAGACGAGTAGATAATCAGTGGTAAATTCATTCATTCCGATAAAACTATGTTCATACCTCTCATTAGCCTCAGATCTTCTGTTTTTTCATATGGAAGCCCGTACAAGGTTTTTTCGCGAGTTTGTAGATTCATTAATATTTATTTTTATGCTAAAGACACATACGGTCAAGTCAACGATGATCACATTACAAATGTTAATATCGTTTTCAAAAAAGTTTTGTAAAGTAAAGAAGATTGAAAAAGGGACATCTGAAAAGGCCAATATTTTTTTAAATATCTACTTTTTAAATGTTTTGCAATTAAACATGTAGTATTTAATGATAACGACAAAGTGATATTTATTACCGCTCTTCCAAATGAAATATCTTTCATTATAAATATACTTGCATTTACTTATTTCCACATTGTCGTATTACCATTCGGTAACTGATCACGATACTATTCGCACGGGTCAGCTCATGGAGGAAGGAAATATTTCCTTCCTCCATGGGTCAGCTAGTGTACAAAGATTATTCCTTTAAATATATAAAAGTTCCTTGTTGTATGCAAAGAGAACTTAACTAACATTAGTCAGCTTATTGGTACCTAAAACGTCTACGAGATTTCGTTAGAGCCTTTTCCGAGATATCAAATACAAGAATTGACGAGTTTTTGAAAAATTGCGTTTTTGCGGGGAAGACATCTATTTAGATAAATTAAAAAAAACGTTATCTAAATATTAAATTTCATCCAAATCGTTAGAGCCGTTTCCGAGATCCGAAATATATATACAAGAATTGCTAGTTTAAAGATATAAGATAAGAATCCCTGCCGAGATATGGATTGAAACCGGAAAGCTTCCGATCTGTAGTCCTTTATAAGCACTTAGCTACCACTATTTTGGTAGATGCGCTGTTCTGTGGCATGTGCAGCAACTCTTGAAACTAAAATAGTATTTCCGTATATGGTATGACCTCGTCTGTACACATTTGAAATAATATTATCTATTTTAGCCCCTAATTTTTATTAAACTTGTTAGCTTCCTCATAAAATTCGTAAGGTTTATTTTTAATTTGCTTGTCTGCTCATTTCCACTTAAATGAGAAAGCTTTTCCCTTTCCTTGTAATTATATTGCCTAAAGCTATAGCTCAGACATTTCTGTGGCTGTCCCTGCTTCATTTTCCCAAATATTTCCCAAATCAGATGATTAATATTTTTACTTCTTCATATCGTCGTTAATTTCTTTCCCAATCTCTTCCATGTCTTTCAGACTTTCCCTTATTATCATAAGATAGCCACAGAAATTTATGGTGGCATCATTCAGTTTTCTCTCTCCAGCAGAAATATTTTTCAGAAATACATGTTTAGCTTCCCTCTTTACAGCTATTAGTCCCTTGTTTAATTCTATCACGTGTTCGTGACTGCATCCTCTGTTATGAATTCTTCTTACAAACTTCTGCTTTCTAATCTCCTCTCTTACTATCTCTTTGAATTGTTCGCAATTCCTCTCCGCTGTATTGGATGCAGACTGCTAGTGGAGTGTATGAAGGCGCCGCCATGCTGCATTTGGGGGGTGGGGGGTACGACCGCCACCAATTTACATTTCGCTATCAGTATATCGGCCAACCTCATTACTATATTCAAGTGTCTTTACGTTATTATAACAAAAATAAGACCATGTTTTGGATTCTTAGGGGTGTTTGTGTGTGGCAGTAGCATGGAGTCACACATCGTGCACAACGTTGGCCGAATGTCGGATGGGGATGTGGGAGATATGATGGTTGAAAGTGGTCGATAAGGGACATTTTCATATTTCAACCAAAGACATGTGTCTCCGTATATTTCACTTTGCTTCCACGGCCGCATAGCGCAGACCACTGGTGTTTGTGTGTGGTAGTAGCCTCGAAACTCCCATCGTGCACTAAGGTGGTTGGGTGAAACAAAATTATTTACAAACACGAACGAAGTCGTGGGCACCAGCTAGTATTTTTTACTACAAAAATGAACAATAAAGCTCTTGCATGCTGATTTTCATCTGGTCATTTAAATTTGACTACTAGGCGTATAACTAATCCTCGTGTATAGCCTTATACAATACGAGTTTGGTAAACATTTTATGTGAACAAATTTTACTAAGTTTTTTGATATGGTAACTTAAATTCGATTAGAATTAAATTTTTAATAGTCTATCTGCGGGCCATGGTGAAGATCGGTGGCTTATATAATTTATCAGCGTTCAGTGATATCTATACGGACAACACTATCAGATTAGAATCGAGACGAAAAAGTTAATAAAGTTCATTATTCTTTAATCTCTTTAATATTATCTGATGCTAACCGATAATATTGATATCGGTTGTGGAAACGATTGATATGCTGGTAGTGTTGCATTGTGTTAACGACTGTTTCAGGAAAAAATAATTTAACTCTCAAACGAAATACAATACATGTGTTACATTTGGTAGGACTGTACAATTCACCGTGGGTATAAACGGTTATGAATCCTTTCCAGAAGAAAGGGTCTAATTAAACTTTCAGACGTTTTCCTGGTTAGTATAAAACAACGAAACAGTTTAGGAAACATTAAGTACATTTACAGCTTCAGTTAACAAAGAATCAAACCGTTATGTCACGCTCTCTAAAAAAGTTTTTGAGAGAAAAATCGAGATGTTTTGCGTATGAATGACTTAAAGCTGTTGCCGAAATAGTGGTATCAAAAGTTGACAATGAATATTAAATTAAGTATTCAACGGACTACTAGTGTTAGTTGCCAGTTACTTGTGTTTTTTGTCATTCTGAAACGCAAATGAAGATTCAGAAACTTACAGGTTGTCTTCATTTACTCGAAATTGTTCTCAGAAACAATGCATCAGTAGAGAGCACAAACGGCATGACAAGTTAACACACAGGATACTTTTTATCCCGATAAATTATAAAATTCGGGAAACAGATTCTAAAACTATAAATTTTGAAAATTGTCTCTATCTCACTACTTGAAATTAAACTTCACATGGGGAAAGATAACGTCATCAGTTACCATATAAGATACTTTTTTTTATCTAGGCCAGTAACATAGTTTTTGATGATACAGGGGCCATAATGGTAATTTTTTAATCTATTTATATATATGCAAGCCTCAGGCAAAAACCAAACATTTTAACGAAACTATACATACCGATAGCTTATGCCATGTTAGTGATAACTTCAAAATGGATCTACACACGAAGGAATAATAAAAGAGTGGACCAATGTAATTGTTCCGTAATACAATAAATCAGTGTAAATGCTGGAGAGGATAAAAACAGAGATTAGAAAAAAAGGATATTAATGTTCTATGGCCACATAGTTCGGATGGACAATCATAGATTTACCTCCAAAATCTTCTACACGGTCTCTAGAGGGAAAGTGACTAACGCAAAATGGACAAGCCTAATCAGAAAAGATCTCAAACAACTGGAAATTGACCCCAATGACATTTAAAACGGATAAATACAGATCTTTGATTGAAGCATTAGATTCTCTCCAGACATTAACAGCCAAAACACTGCACCCTGGATCTGGGGTGAAATGGACCCAAGAAAGAAAAGACAACCACAGTGCAAAGATGAAAGAATATTGGGCCAAAAAGAAAGCTCACCAGAATTAAGAACCACGTGGTCCATCCAGACCAAAACGGAAAAGAAAAAGAAATCAGCTTAATATTATCTAACGCAAAATTTCTCGTATCGAAACATTTACCACAGTTGTATATAATCCAATGTATCATGCAAACATTAACGGTTTATTTAGGCCAGGCACCACTCTTCATAACAACGTAGAGTACAGGGTGTTTCAAAAATGACTGGTATATTTGAAAAATCAATAAAAACTAAACGGGCAGCGATAGAAATGCACCATTTGTTGCAATATTCTTGGGACAACAGTAAATTTTCAGGCAGACAAACTTTCGAAATTAGTTACAATTTTCAACAACAAATGGCGCTGCAGTCTGGAAAAATCTAAAGTTCTAAGGAATAAACCATTTTTTTCACAGCAAACTTGCAATCTGTGAACAGCACACGCTTACAGCAGAATGACGACTTACAGAATGGCCAACTCACAGACTGCGTTTACTTCTATATCTTTCAAATAGCCTGCAGCGCCATCTGTTGTTGAAAATTGTAACTAATTTCGAAAGTTTGTCTGCCTGAAAATTTACTGTTGCCCCAAGCAT
This sequence comes from Vandiemenella viatica, assembly GCA_031002005.1. Taxonomy (NCBI): domain Eukaryota; kingdom Metazoa; phylum Arthropoda; class Insecta; order Orthoptera; family Morabidae; genus Vandiemenella; species Vandiemenella viatica. The sequence continues at coordinate 228,184,938 of CM061920.1, read as the reverse complement.
ATTGCAACAAACGGTGTATCTCTATCGCTGCCCGTTTAGTTTTTATTGATTTTTCAAATATACCGGTCATTTTTTAAACACCCGGTATATGCACCATTATAAGCTATTGACATTGCAATTATAATTGTTTGTTGAGAATTTTATTCTTGATACTGAATCATACAACGTTCGCATGAATTATTCATAAAAAAATATGAAAAATCGTAACATATATATTATGTAATTATGTAGATTGGTTTTATTCTGTTCGTAAAAACATAATACACTGATATTTATTATACATGTTGATTCATCACAAAATTTATGCCAAATTTTAATAAAATAATGGTGGTAATTTAAAAGTCGAAGGAAAACTGAAGACCGAGAGCTATTGTCCATGTGGATACAGTACTGCTAGCACGACTGTACCCACCAGTTCATCAGAAAAAATTAGACGAGCCTGAAATTGTGCTGGAGGAAAAGAATGGATAGTTTTAGTTAGGTAAGGATCTACGGCTGTCAAGTTCTGAGTATTCACATGTATTCGCCATCAAGAGGCGATATTATATCAACGTCCTTTGCGAATTAGAGAAAAAATTCAGTAGTGATTTACATGAATTGTCCTTCCTAAATCCTTGCTGGTAGGGAGTAATTATTTTGTTTTCCGTTTAAGAACATCATAACGTTCCAGGTAGTAACATGATCCAAGAGTCTACTGCAGATATTAGAACAGATATTATAGGTGTCTTTTCGGTTTAATTTCCTGAAAATTGGACTTGATGTTCCAGTTGGAAGGTGCAATAAATTTTACTCTTCAGACGACCTGCAGTATATGTCTGTCAGGACCTACAGTTACATACTGTGAGAATACACTTACCATCAGATATCTGCCCCATTTTAGAATCTTCAGTTGTTTTACAGTACCGGCAATGTCAGTTTTCTAACGAGTCCATTTCTAAACAGGAACTGTATCTAGTCTTCTGAAGTAAATTAATTTATAATATCATTGTTTATAATTTCAGTCTTGACGATACATTTGTTAATCTTAAATAAATTATTGACGGCACGATGTTAGCACTACAGTTGACTTTTCTTCGATACGACCAAAATCTCTTTGGGTTTTTGAGAGCCTTTTAAAAAGTTAATTGCTTGCGAAAATTGTTGACTACTTGACTCATTGTTCACTTAATTCAATTGGTCTTACTGATTCTATTCGATCCCCTGTTATTTTGAGACTTATTTTATCTTTTCTGATTTTTTAGAAATCTTTTTATTTAACACATCGCTCATTTGCGGCAACAGTGACATAACTTAAAAATGACCTTTATTGAGTTATGGCCAAAGGATGATCCATTTTCGTATATACTTTTAGTTTATAGAACGACAAATTTGAGCTTCAGTTATTTGCCGAGAGAGAGAAGATTATGTCACTATTGTTTCTCAACAGACCGCCCTCCAGTTTACTCACAACACTGTCATATATCATTTGAATTTTGGCTGTTGTCAAGTAACATAGCGACAAGTTTCTTCAAGAGCGGCGTATTTTTGTTTATGACTATATTGGTTAAATGGTAAGATTATTCACGTTATATTTACATTTATTCAATAATGTGTTATATCAATTTGTGACATTCTTTTTGAAATAATCTGCTTAAATGCCTTTAGTTTTATTCCTTTTAGTGTCACTCTTGATGCAAGCCACCTTGTTTGTCGTTGTATTATTTTGAGTTATGACGTTATTACAAAATACCATATTGTAAACTTAGTCTACACTTTGTGGTTTGAGACGATGTGACGTTCTTGCATGAAACATTCTCCCCAAACATATTTTTCGTCTTCTATGATTGACACTTATGTCACTCTTGTTACTAAAATGTTGATATTAACACTAAATGTGACACTTACTTTTTAAAAAATTGAAAGAATGCTCGTATTTAATTTATTATATACATTAAGATAGAAAATTGCGGTCGACAATAAAAAGCAAAGTTTTCTAATTCAATGCCGAGGTTTCGACTTTTTTGGGTCTTATAGTTTAAGTAAAAAGTTAAAATCAAACCAAAAAAGAGAAGAAAACAAACAATATATTATGAAAGCTACAGATGTTTCTATAAAGATGAAATAACATGACAATTTTATTCATATTATAACTACGTTTTTAACTTTTTTTTCCCTTGCCTTGAAAAACAGTAAGACTAAATAAGAGTTGAAACATCGACATTAAAAAAAAAAAACCCTTTGCTTTTGGCTGCATCTTGATATCCTACATTGACATTGAGAAACAGAGGCAATTTATAGCGAATTCGATGCAAACAGTTAATCCCAGATACCGATATATTCGTGTGGGAGGGATGAGAAGTCAATGTAAAAACAATAATGCCTTTTATTTTAATCAAAACAACCAAAGGATTCGAGTATGTAAGTTGTTCTTCAAAACAACCTTAGATATAAATGACCGCCCCATTCGTACTGTGCTGGAAAAACGAAATAAACTTGTAAATGTTCTATTGGAACCTGATAGAACAGGAAAACATGGTAACCAGAAATCTTTAGATTCAATGATAAGGGAAGGCGTGAGGCAGCACATAGATTCGATACCGAAAACTGAAAGCCATTACCTAAGGGCAAATACAACGAGGCTCTTCATTGATGGAAGCAAATCAATTGCAGACATCCACAAGGACTATGTGGCTATCTGCGAAGAAAAGAAGCTCCTTTTGCTAACTGAACTACGTTTCATAGAATATTGAGAAAAGAATATAATGTTTCATTTTTCTTTACAAAGAAAGATTTATGTGAAACTTGCGTAGCTTTTGAAAATGCAGACAGTGAAGAAAAACATAGGTTACAAGAAAAATTTAATCAGCATCTTCTTGAAAGACATTGTCAAGAGAGGAGAAAAAAAAGACAAAGAAAATTCAAATGCTGTGGTGGTCTACAGGTTGTAATGCAACTTCCTAAATGGGATGCTTCTATGTTCTACTATACATCCGAATTAAATGTTTTCTATTTCACTATGTATGACTTGAAGAGTAATACATGTGATTGTTTTGTCTGGGATGAAAGAAACCTCCATCGTGGTGCAAATGAATTAAATACATGTGTCCTTCATTATTTGAAAAAGATTCCTGCCACAAAACAAGATGCAGATGTTACATTTTACTCGGACAACTGTGCAGGGCAGCAGAAAAATAAATTTATTTTTGCTCTTTACTTATACTCCACACGTTATTTAGGCCTGAAATCAATTACACACAAATTCTTTGTTAAAGGCCACTCTCAGAATGAAGGCGATCTGTTCACTCATTGATAGATAGAATGGTTGAGCGAATTATCAGAAGCGTGTACTCCTAATTCCTTCATCTCCGCAATTCGATCTGCGAAAAAAAGCAGAGGACCTTTTTATGTCAAAGAATTATGTTACAAGGATTTCTATGAGCAGTAAAGCTCATAGAAATCCTTGTAACATAATTCTTTGACAGTAAAGCTCTGACTGGAGACATAGGTCCTCGGAGCAAGGCAGCATTCAAATTATTAGAAGTAAAGATGCTGAAAGTCAGTAGTGATTCTACCAATTCTGTGTTGTTTTTTTTTTATAAATACTCGTATGCTGATGACTTTATAGAGGCAATAATAATCAAAAGGTATAAGAAAAGTTCGCATTAAATCCAGCATTTAAATCAAGACCGGGAATTTCTCAAAAGAAGGAAGATCTCCTAAGCTTATTCCTTAGAATACAATACCAAGCTTTTATAAATCTTTCTATGAAACGTTGTAACGTTTGTGGAGTTACTTACCTAAATGTAACAAGACTGAACCAAGATTACCTGTATGTGATGAAGCTTGAGGTTGAAGTTGGTAATTACTATAATAGCTTGAGTGATCATAATGTTTATAAAATGTTTATAATCTGACTGAAAAGTAATGACTTAATCTTTTATTAAGTCATTACTTTTTTTTACACAATGATGCTTGGTTGGAAAATAATTTTGTTCACATTTTCTATAAAACAGATTGTTTTTTCTTAAGCAAGCTCTTCTTATTATTATTACTTTTAAACAATCTCTTGATTTATTTTTAAAAAAATATTTTCTTCTTGATTTCTATTGCCAAATTAAAATAAAGCATCTTTTTTATGAAATTGTTGTTTAGCAAACCAATATCCCCATTGTTTTCAGGTATTGTGAACTTGTGACAATATTATAAATTGAAAAAAAAATTACTCTCTTGTACTTATTTCTATTACAAAAACGACACATTTTATCGCTCGATATAAAACAATAATTACAGAAAGAATGTCATAATTCAAAATGAGGATGATTGTGAGGATACGAAGGAAATCTCCCTGTGACCTACAACTGATATTGTACATTTTCCCTTCTATTACATCGTGTTATTTCTCTAAAATATGGATATAAGTTTTTTTCTAGTGAATGCATAAAGTTATTACACATGAAACATTTGATCTGATCCTCCTGTAAAATTGAAGTTTTTGAGTTATGTCACTGTTGCAGCAAATGAGTGACATGTACTACAGTGGATTTCTCGCATCTATGGCTGTCCGCAACAGCGTAAGGTTATCGGCACCCTACGTAACCACAAACATAAAATTGTACCACATTTACTTTAAATAAATAGCCCTTGTAATCAAATTAAAATAATCACCTGTTTTAAACAGATTTTTGTTGTGTGTTTCTGCAGGATCAACAAAACAAGGGGATACTACAGGAATATCACCAGTAAATTAAATGGGTGAGTGAAAATATAATTTCTGTTTTCTCCGTACGCTATAGCGTAGGGAAAGATTTATAATCGTTACGAATTCCGACTGTGTCTTCGAACTTACATTTTGGTGATCCCATAACTTTTCGCCTGTTTACAACTTGATGTCTATCTACGCCTCTTTCTATGCATCACATTTATGTAAACTTAACTGTTTACTCCCTTCTTTGTGTTGTTTCTGAATATGTTTTAACGATATTTTTGGTCCTGCGCTTTCTTTAATAATAGTGCTAAATTGTAAGAAAATTATTCGAAACCTGGACCTACCAAGAACCTAAAGTAAATGGAGGAAAATGTGATACATTTATTATTAAGTATTGTGATTATTCTGATCTCTTTCGAATTCCATAACTTAAATATCATACATTTTTATTGTTTATTGGCCTCTTATGTTTTTTTACTTACTTTTAGTGTCTGTGAGAAACCGTATTTTACTACAATTTTGTTTATTTTTCACGCCAATAAGTTTTCTCATTATTGTTTTTTATGCAAGATAATCTTAGAAGAACATGCAGCAAAAACGTACTGCGATTACCTATTCGTAGCAGCTGCAAATATTTGGCTTAAATTTTCTTTAAGTTAATTTGATGCAGTTGATGTATGAACATTAGTGGATGCAATTTGGTGTAAATACTTAAAAAATATATCAAGTGAAAGACTACAGAAATATTTTAATCCATTTTTAATTATTCTATCCTATCTAAACACAATTGCTTCGCTCAAATTCCAAATGGAAAATGCACACACGTTGATTATGTTTGCTCTTTAAGGAAGCAGCCAGAAGTGCTCACAGTTAAATACTCACAGAAAACCTTTCTAAGCTCTAAGATTAAAAGTAATGTAGAATACATTCTGGTGAGTGACATTATTGCAACTCATGATGGTTACATTTGTTAGTTTCTGATCTTCATCAGACGATAGGTTATACAGTGATACAATTATGTGATAATACCCTTTAATTATTGATTCTTACGAAACTTTAGTAACATTTCGCCTGATCGGTCGCTATGCTACTCAAGGGGCATACAACAGACCCGAGTTCAAATCTCGAGTCCTAGGAACAGGCCGTGCTGACGGTTTCTAGGCGAGTGCTGGGGCGATCGCCAGTGCATCAAAAACTACACGTTACAGAAACAGAATAAGTGAAATCAGTTAGATGATTAGTAGGCACATGGAACATTCGCAACGTCATCTACATTAGACAGTACTTAATGACTTCGACGTAGACGTAAAGTAAAGTCCAAACAACAAAAATTAACAACATACATAGCATATTATTATTCTCGAATCACAAACATCAATATACGCAGTTAATACATTGAGCAAATTAACGACTTTAAACACTTACGGCACTCGAGCATATGGTTCACTGTTTGGTCCTCACCACACTCGCACTAATACTAGTAACATCAATATAAACCCATTTCACTAGGTTTTCCTTGGACCTGCTCACTCCTGTTCGCAATCGATTTGAGGACCGCCTGACGTTCCAGTCCTCTGCGTGATCAGGTGGCAAGCGCTCTGCAACTGTCAGTGGTCCTGAGATGTTATGGTCCTTCATTTTCCACAACTGTACTTTTGCCTTTTCAGGTGGCCCAATTAGTTCCCGTACTGATCTCAGAAGATTTTTTTGGACCTGAGTCTCTGGGCTTGTGGTGTATGGCCGTGCAGTGGATGAACGCTTTTCAGTTCTACTTTTGTCCTCTCCTTGTTCGCAGCCACTTCTCTGCGGATACTAGATGGTGCAATCCCCGAAAGCTGGGAAAGCCTGTCTACTGCTGTAGTCTTTAGGCAGCCTGCCACTAGACTACAGTTGTTATTGAGGGCTACATCCACTTATTTGGTGTGAGATGATGAGTACCAAACTGTGCATGCATATTCTGCTACAGAGTAACAAAGGGCCATTGCTGATGTACGTATAGTTTGTGGTTCACTGCCCCATTGTGATCGAACTAGTTTGCGCAGTTTCTTCTAGAGATCTTCATTTGGCAATTCATACTGGAATGTAATTGATACTGGAGAATTTAAGAGTATCATTATATCAAAACGATCAAATTTGTACAGAAAATTGGTACAGTACGTCATGACTTCCACTATCCGTGAAAAAAGGTCATTAACCTGTTCAAATTTGGATGAAATGTTTTATTTTAACGTATTCTCTATGATCCCTCTACATGGTATTATAAGAAGCCACCTCAAGCAAAATTGCAAGGGGGTGAGGTACAATGAAGAGCAATTGAATGAGACATGCTTGACTAGTATCGTGTGACAACACCTTTCGTATTGACGACGGCGATGATTCGTCTCAGCATGGACTCAAAACGATAAGGGAAGCATTGGGAAGTAGTGTGGATCCACAGTTGTTCACAAAGATTAATGGGGTCAGAGGTTCGAATCTATCTTTCGATGGCATGCCAGATATGTTCTGTGACATTAAGATTAGGTGCCTTACAGGTCAAAGTAAAAATTTCACGTGTGTGGAGTGTCCATTTAACTGCTCGGAATTCAATTCGGAAACGATTGAATGTTGCATTGTCTTGCTGAAGGAAGAGATATCTAGTAGGATGCTACAGACGAAGAAAGGGAAGCACACAATCGCCGAGGATTTCATGGCAACGATGACCTGTGGTTGACGATATCACATGCCGTAAGGGTCATATTTCAATATGCTTAAGCAGTCCTCAGGTGAGAATACCACTTCCACCTGTTTGCATAATACCCTGTTGACAAGAAGAATTCATTGCTTCATTGCATTTGAGCAGTACTCATACCCTGCATTGACATTTATCAAAGTGAATCTCGACTTAAGAGTCGACGAAACATTTTTCCAATTTCTACAGCCCAATAGCGATAATTCCGTCCCATGTAATTTTACTCTGAGATGTGCATTCGTGGGACTATGACTTCAGCATCTAATAGCGAGGAGATAGTTATGTCTGGTGTGGCTGCTCACATTTCGTTCTACGCTAGCTTAAAAATTCCGACTGTCCTGTTGCACTGAGTCTCTTCTATCCTCTGTTACAATTCAAGCTGGTGGACGATGACTCCGCTCATCCACACGCTATTGGCTATGACAGTTGATCTAATAATTATTGAGACAGTTTACAGCTCATGGCCGCGTCTGACACAGTCCATTCCAGTGATTTCTGTTTTCTCACCAATGCCCCTTTGTCACTAATCTTCAACTCACTTCTCTAACTTGCACACTCTTTCTTATTACCTTAATTCATGTATTTATTACTGGTATTCAGGATGCCTCTTTCCTTCCAGTTACAAGTGATACTTTTTTACTGGCACCATTTCATCAGTCATCCTCTTCACGTGACCACATCACTGTAGTATCGATCTTCTAGTTCTGTTCCTGTACAGGTATCACATCAGCTGCTTTCCTCAAATTGTCATTTCACACCTTGTTCAGTCAAGTTGCTCTCTGAAACATCATCTACGTGTCCTGGATTCCGATAATATCATTTTCTTTCATCGCTACTGCTTCTGAATATTACGCTCGATGTATTCGTTACGAGCGTGCTCAGGCGTCCACACTTGATCGACTCGCTTCACTGAGCGGCTAATTACTCTGAGGTTGCTCAAGTGGATACTAGGCCTTAGTGAGATGCACAATTTTTGTTAACTCATCCCATCTAATTTCAGTTCTTAATTTCCAGATGTTGAAACCAGAACCATTATTTTACAGATCACGGATCACATGTAACTTCATCACATTCTCCACTTTTTCTGCAATTAAAGTGAATTCTTTCTTCATTTGAATAGTAAATTCACACGTCTGAGATTTCTAATAGATGAATCAGTATTTTGAAGCTTTTCATTTCCCTTTTTAAAATAAACATAACTATTAGTTTACAAATTAAAATGAATAGGTAAGGCGACCTACTTCAAATAATAATACATTAATTAGTTAAAAAATTGACATTTAAAAGTATTTATTTTCAGAACTGTCCTTAAGAGTTTGATTGACAGTGGTATTATTTGTTTTGATATTATAATGAAACATTTTGCACTTAAAGCAGGTATATATTTTTCATCGTTGTTCTGTCTTTGTTGCAGCATTCTCTTTCCTGGTGGTGGAGCAGACGGTAAATATCAAGAACTTGGATTTTTAGAGTGAAAAGTATTGTACAACATAACGATGTAGTAATATCAACTCATTGAAGAGACTCTTTCTTGTAGTAAGTACTAAATAAGTATCAACCTGTAGGAAACAAGAGTAAAATTTTACGCTGGAAAACAACAGTAATTTGTTACGAAATCAGAAAATTACATTTAAATTGCATTCAAGGATATGCTAAAAATCTTTAATTTTCTGTTAATTTGACCATTATTAATTTTAGTTAGCTTCAAAAATTTTTAGTTGTTTTGACCCATTTTGTGATGCAAAGAAGAGCAGCTAGATTTGTTTATGAAAATTACTGCAGGATCCAGTCAGTAATCGAAATGATAATGGAGATAGATTGGCAATAATTGGAAGACGGTATATAGGAGGGTGAAGAGAGTTCTGGGTATGTACAAGGGGTATGTTGGCAATGAGCCCTGGAATGATATTGGTCGAAGAATTAGGAGTACTGCATGGAAGGGACAAAATGATCTTAAAAACAAGCAAGCACTCGATTTCGGAGTGGCAAAATTTTCTTTTGTGGGTTAGGGTGTCAGGGATTGGAATAAATTACCACGGGATGTGATGAATAAATTACCAAAAGCCGCTAGAGGTATTTAAAATTAAAATTCGTAAATAGCAAAAGTAGATAAGTGGGAGAATTTTACACCAAAAGTATATAAGTTGATAATAATGAAAATGATAAGAAGAAGGGATAAACAGATGGCTATGCACATTTGTCAAGTTACAATAAAAATTGAATTCCACATATTTTTTCAGTAACATGCTCGAAATTCAGATCTGTTGAATGCACGTATTCTTAAGTCTGGTAATATGAGTATCAGAGACTAAAGGTAGACAACCTGACCGCTATCCTATTGTTCTCACAATCATGCAAAGTCTGCATTCAGTGGCTCCGGTGAACATTTGGAAATGTTTGTATACTCGTTGGTCAAAATAGCCACAACATGCATGATATATCCCGTGTGTGGATGTAAGTAAAGTTTTTGATGGAAATTCGAACAAAACAAACAATGCTATTCTTCCTAAGGATGCACGACAATGCCACCGACCATGTCTTGCCGCGCTAATTAATTTTCTTATGCGAGTGACCACTGTAGACTCAGTAATTGAGACCGGGAGAAGAAAACAAAAATTTTTAGATTAATGTAAACAACTGTTCAAGAATTCAATGAAAGTTTCACGGGTTTCCAGCCGGATGGTGTCATAAAACGACGACGTTTCGACAACCTGCTCGGTTGTCTTCATCAGGTCTATTTAGATGTTGCTTCTCGAAATCACAAACAGATTTCGAGAAGCAACATCTAAATAGACCTGATGAAGACAACCGAGCAGGTTGTCGAAACGTCGTCGTTTTATGACACCATCCGGCTGGACACCCGTGAAACTTTCATTGAATCAATACGCCGGCAAAGTCTCCATTTGCATAAACTGTTCAAGAAGTTTTGTTAACGAATTAAATATTAGCTGCAATGGCTGAAACGTTTGCCATTTTTGATTGGTTGTGGCAGTAGCTTTGTCGATCAGAAGCGCAGTTACATAATGACTTAATATCTGACAAATACTGACTTTAGTTCCTGACTGGAAACCCAAGTTCGATTTTGAACACAATCGAGAGTGCTCGTTTTGTGTTGGGTTATAATGTGATAAGAAATTTCAGTTAAAATCAGTATGAAATTATTTATTATTTGCGTGCCGGTAGCGTGTTGCAGATTTCAATCTCGAGGGCGACTACGGAGAGGCGGGTCACTATCTGTACCAAGCTGCAGTGGAGCTGAACTCTGCAGGAGTGTACTTCCCTCTTTGGGGCACCTGTCTGGGCATGGAGCTCCTGGCGCACCTGTCTGCGGGGGGCAGAGAACTGCGCGCACTCTGCAATGCTATCAACGTCGTCACACCACTCAACTTCCTGCCAGGTATCGTCAGGGCGTAGCTGAAAACAAAACTGGTGTCTCAGCTGAGCTCATTTTTCGGCAGTAAATGTATTAAAGATTTGAAAACATAAGGATGCTTACAATGAATACCGTATGAGAATGACAATAGAAATCACGAAAATAAGAAGTAAAACGGGAGAAAAGAAGGAAGGAGTGTGAGGCAAATGACTGATATGGTTAATGAAGACAACGAATATGCAGGGTGTTACAAAAAGGTACGGCCAAACTTTCAGGAAACATTCCTCACACACAAACAAAGAAAATATCTTATGTGGACATGTGTCCGGAAACGCTTACTTTCCATGTTAGAGCTCATTTTATTACTTCTCTTCAAATCACATTAAACATGGAATGGAAACACACAGCAACAGAACGTACCAGCGTGACTTCAAACACTTTGTTACAGGAAATGTTCAAAATGTTCTCCGTTAGCGAGGATACATGCATCCACCCTCCGTCGCATGGAATCCCTGATGCGCTGATGCAGCCCTGGAGAATGGCGTATTGTATCACAGCCGTCCACAATACGAGCGGTGAATCGAGGAAGTACAGTACATACTAACGAAACTAAAATGAGCTCTAACATGGAAAGTAAGCGTTTCCGGACACATGTCCACATAACATATTTTCTTTGTTTGTGTGTGAGTAATGTTTCCTGAAAGTTTGGCCGTACCTTCTTGTAACACCCTGTATATACCAGCGTTTCTAGGGCCTTTGTCCAGAACTCTTCCACTGGAATTTTTTTTTTTCTTATTACTTTATGCCTCGTCGACGGCTAAGGTCATTAAAAGCGAGATGGGACTGGGGACAAGGAACTGGAAGGAATTCGCCAATGGCCTTTTTTTGAAGGAAGCATCCCAGCATTCGCCTGGAGTGATTTGGGGAAACCATGGAAAATCCAAATCTGGATACCCGGACGGGGATTCGAACCCGTGTCCTCCCGAATGCGAGGTCAGAACGTTAACCGTTCATCCACCAAGCTCGGTCCCACTGGAAAAACTTGATTTGTAATATGAAAAACGCTACAAACGGCATCATGGTACGTTTGATCATTAACGGGTTAAGCAGACACTTGTGGATAATGCTGTAGTTGAAACTGCCATTATCACTGCCAGATTTCACTTCTTTCTCTAATAACACTGATAAACAAAAAAAAAAAAAAAAACAAAAAAAACTTTCGGCGGATATCTGAGTATCCAACGTGCGTCCTAAGACAATTGAGACATGCTGATTCAGAATATGCAAACAGTTTGTCTCTATCACACACCGTTCTTGAGATATAAGACGTTAACCAATTATAGATGTTTAACATAGTATCACGGCAAAAAACTCAGAGAGAAGTTTCAGAAGAGCAGTTTCAGAAGAGCACTTATTACTTCATGTAGTACTAATGAACACATATTATATAGGTCAATCTAGTTGAAGGTATAATACATATATAAAACGCAAACATATAAAATGAACATACAAATTTTACAGTGAGTTTGGTTTGAATTTCTTGGCTGCAGACTTGCGTTTGTGCTGAGCATTTGGCATCTCGCGTTGAAGTGACCAGCAGTAATCAACCAACATTGCTGCACTCCATTGGCCCTGATAGCGTGACTCCATCACCGAGATGTCCTGATGAAACTGTTCGTCATTTTCGTAGTTGACAGAACCTAGATTCTCGGGAAAGAAATAGAAAGTTGACGAGATGGATTTTGAGGGACATGTTGCAACCCAGTAGGCTGTACGCACTAATGCATTACTGCGCAACATTGACATAGTTAGGAGATTTATAATTTCCAAGGAAATTGGCTACAACTAATTTGAATGCAATCTATGCATCTCTTTCAGTATCACCCAGTAAGTCTTCGAAGTGGCTGTCAGCAATGATCTTTCTTATTTGTGGACTTATGAACACACCTTCTTTCTCTTTTGCATAACTCAACTCCGGAAACTTGTTGCACAGGTACCGAAAAGCATCTGAGTTATTATATAGTGCCTTCGAAGTTCTTCATGAGCCCCAGCTTTATATGACATAGAGACAAGATAACTTTGTCACGCTCAGCCGCGTAAGTTGCACGCAAATCTCAAACAGATGTACTGCGGTGTCCACAACTTACCACTATCCAACTTAGAAGCAAAGTATGGTTGATATGCTCTATTCAGAAACGGTGCTGAAGACTTCCGATGGGATTTGTCTGTCAGATAGCAGCACACATAGAAAACAAATGTGGTGAATTCATGCAACCTCTCGACGCCATCTTTTTCCCCACAAAATAAAAAATGAAATAATAGTGCTGCGGTCTCAAACATAATTCAGAGTATTATGTTAAGTGTAGCTGTATTCAAAATAGACTAAAACACATATTGAGTTACATTACAAATAACGAAAACCGACGAAATCATATTCGAGGAAAGGTGTTCCATATAAATATATATTTTTTATATATCTTCGAAACTTGACGTGATACAGCAGAACGGTTTTCAGATTTGAAATCAGCACGTAAAACTGCATTTATAAAATTTAAACATGATGCCCAGATATCTACAGCTTGTTGGTATGTGTAATTCCATTATTTACTACGCTGGATCAAATATAGACGAGACTTTTGGAAAAGGCGCAGGATAATTTTCACTTGATAATGGTGGGAATAGCGCACAGTTGGCATAAATCTTTTGGGATGCTAAACACTACATGTTTGCTTCGACAATTGTATGTTTACTTTGTAATGGGTATTAAGATTATTTCGAGTTTTATTCAGTTTCGTGGCATGTTAGCTTGTGCGGAGTTCGTGTCAGGGCTTGCTTGTTCAACTGGACGGAATGCCGTCAGCGTTC
>CM061920.1:228144329-228170288 GCA_031002005.1 Vandiemenella viatica | reverse complement strand
TCGAAGTCACATTCACCAAAATTGCATTAGACAGTTGAGTAGGCAAATCGAACACTCATTTCCAGAATATTGCAGATTGTGGAGAGAATTTACTGACCAAAACCCATTTTGGAACTTAAAAGTTCTTCATAGTAATTAAAATTGTGGAATAACAAGACGACAACACCCAACATGGCCGAAGACCGTTCACAGCCCAGCATGGCAAGTTACGACCCGAGACAAAACCAACCGACGCAATGTTACTTCATTGAAAATCTCGCACGGAGTGAGACAATGTGTGCTTGTTGTACGATCTCTTATAGCCTTGCGAGAGCCTATGACCTTGGCAAATCTTTCTTTAATTAATATCTTCAAAAGTACAAAATAGTTTAACTTGAAATTTTTACAGGGACTTTATATTGTCATGTTCTACCTGTTTTAATTTAATTTATTATTCCAAAAGGTTTCTATTGTCTTAAAACTAAAGTCATCACATGACCAACTTTTTTTTACGTGCTTCAACAACAATCCGCGACAATCTATTTTTCAAAAACTTAATTACCATACAAATGCTTAAACTTTTTACCAAAACCACTATATCTTCATAATCGTCTCAATTAGGGCTATCTACTAATATAAATTTCAAATTAATATTCCTTTTAATTAAAAAACTTATTTTTGTTCTCTTAATTAAAACTGTTAATTAAACTTTGCCAAATTATTTAATTTTACTACCACAATATCGGGAACAATGCTGACTATAGCTGGTGATAAAAGATCAGTTGTAACTTTACGTGATTTGAAGATATTTCAAACCTTACATTTTTACTTTTCTGCTCGCGTGTTTCAAAACCTGAACAAACCAAAATATCTCTTAAAATAAACGTTTCGCGATATGATTAATACACTTTAAAATGATTTTTGTGGCCATGAATTGTAACTGTAGGAACGATTACAGGGAAATTCCTTAAAGTTAAAATTAACTCTTCTCGAAATTTTAAGTCCAGCCTAAGCAAAACTAGAATTTGCCAAAATTCTAAGGTTCTTACAATTCAAACCCATGTCCTGAATTCAAGGCTAGAGTATTACCACACGTCCATCATGCCCACTCTGCTACGAAGATTCAAAGTTCAAGAGGAGATAGCAGGATGGACATTATTTGTGCAATCTTAAATTTGTGGAGTATGGACTATGAGAAAAATTTGATTAATAATACTAGAGAACATAGATTTTCAAATTCTTATTAAGGGAAGCATGCTTTACACCAGAGGCAGAACAGAACACAAGGGAAGAAATATGTTGGATATCTTCCTGTTAAAGCCTGATAACTAGGGTTTGGTGCTTTATACCGGTTACTTTGTGGCATGCCAAGTTACGGAAGGAATAACGAATCATGAAGCTACTGACCTGACACCTCTACTTAGATGTGAGGGTTTTAGAAATGACCTACAACCTACCAGTATTGCAGTAACAGACTCTGTTAAGAAGTTGTTGTTGTTACTTTCACTGTTTCATTCATTTTAGTTCCAAGATTTCAGTGGAACTAATTATCAAACAGCATAACACAGCCAGCGTGTAATAGGTAATCTGGAGTTTGCAAACTTTCAAGTGTTTCAATTTCCTCAGCAATTCTCATCTTGAGATCAAGAGCGTTCTAATAAATGGTTGTAGCATCTTCACAAACCCTGTTTTCCTATACATACATACCATCATGTTATATGGTAATGGTGCATGAAAGAAGTTTATGGTGTTGGAAAGGTAATGGTGCTCTCCATTTTCCAACTTGGTTACTGTGGACATACCAGACACTTGCGAGAGCTTTCTGGTTTTACCTGCACTATAAATACTGATCAAGGTGCTCATAGTTTAAAACATGCTATGTATACATATGGAAAAAAAAAATCTAGCAATAGCAAGCTCCAAGGTTCTTCCCTTACACCATCAGGATAGTTGCTAGTTATAGGAAACACCTCAAGGAATAAAGACAGATTTTTAGATCCAACTTCACACCTGTCACACTCAAAAAGTCAAAAAGTTGTTGGATGCAACATTTTACCTTACACTGTACCATTATTTAGATTAAGTCTAGACTCTTGTTGCTCATAAGAGGATAAAGGACAGGTGACAAATAGGATAAAAAATTAAAATTCAATAAGCTTGACATCAGTGGTATGTAAATCAACTGAGAGACTGATATGCAATTATATCAGAAATATCCGAGGCAAGAAACTGGTTTTCAAATCGACAACATAGCTTTAGGCAAGGATATCATGCGAATGTCAGTTAATGAGTTTAATGCACGATATTTCAACATATTTACTCTTAAATTCACAAAACTGTGAGTGGCAAAGGATGCTCTGCCCTAAAACTAATCTCTGTGCATTCTAATGCCAAATGGCACGAGGGAAGAAAGAATTTATATAAGCATCAGTGCAGCTCCTTATTTCTCAAATCTTATTTTTCCTGTCATTCTGACCCAAATAGATTGGTGGGTGAAGTATTCTGGATTAAATGGATGACGGAGGCCAAATTGATAGTGTAGCATTAGATATATTCGACAGAATGGGCCGTAAAACAATTGTAAATAAGGTAAAAACCATTGGAGAGGATGAAAAAGTGATTCGATGAGTAGAAGAATTCCCAAAATATGGAAATAAAATTCTTCTTCTTCGTCCTATCCAGTGCTAGCCCTGGGTGGCCTGTTACAGCCTCAGTCCATCTTCTTGGTGGTTGTCCTACATCTCTTCTTGTAACATATCTATAAGCATTTCTACTAACTATTCGCAGTAGTTACAGACTTTATAGTTTGATTTCAATGTTGTTTTAGTGGAGCATAGAAATTTCAGAGAAAGTAGTTTTCCAACCTAAACAGATTTTGTTGCATTCATTTCCACTAGTAAAACTCATCATAAGAATCATTTTAAAGTGTATTCACTGTACCCAGAAAAATTTAGTTTAAGAGATATTTGATTTGTTTATGTTGTTAAACCATGTGTTCAGCGAAGATCAAAACATAAAATTTGAAATAACTTGGAATAACAAAAAGTTACAGCTGATCGTTTATCACCAGTTATTTTCAGCACCTTCTAGAGTATTCTGAATTTAAAATACAGTAATTA
The DNA here is from genome assembly GCA_031002005.1 of Vandiemenella viatica. Lineage (NCBI taxonomy): Eukaryota > Metazoa > Arthropoda > Insecta > Orthoptera > Morabidae > Vandiemenella > Vandiemenella viatica. Next base: position 228,167,190 of record CM061920.1, on the reverse strand, counting down.
GGCAAAGTTTAAGTACCTTTTTTAACTAAGAGAAAAAGTCGAGATTTTAATTAAAAGAGATAAAAATATGAAACTTATATCAGAAGACAGAGCAAACTAAGAGGGCTAAAAATATACCTCTGTTCCTGTAGAAAGTTAATCATTTGTAAGATAAATGAGATTTTGGAAACATATTGTTGTAATTGTTAGGAAAAGTGCACCAAGGCTGACGAGCCGATAACATAAGAGGATTTAAAATTAATTTGATAGAAACCCTTTTGAAGACTGAACTAAATTGGAATAGATAGAATAAGATATCAAGAAGCACAGGTATTAGATGCGAGTTAAACTTTCAAATACATTTGGAGATATTAATTTTCGAAGGTTTTTGCCGACATCACAATGTCAACCGAGCCTATAAATATAGGGCAGACATCACGGCTGGTGCTAATTATTCTGGCAGTTTTCAAACAGTTAACAGCATGTCACAATGTAGCTCATACTTCCGGCAGTTTCCAAACAGTTAACATCGTGTAGCAGTTTAGCTCATTCTTCTGGAAGATTTCAAACAGTTAACTTCGTGCCGTAATGTAGAGTGAGTTGGTCCATGTGGTTAGTGGTCGGCGTAGTATATTTCAAAATGCTGTAGCTTCACTTTCATCAAAGTTAGGAGACTTGATGAGAGTTTGTCCTCTCGAGTGAATGTGCTTTACCTACAATCTTCTGTGGAACTGTTGCACGATTGCTTTATTCAAAATTCTGGAATCAATATTGTAAGAGAACTTTGGAAAAATACATATCTTTTGTGACTTTAGAACAGTGTACAGTGAACTCTTTTCTATTTTCCCTTGCACAGATGAAGCTGTATCAATCGTGTGGCAGCTGTGTTATTAACATGTTACAGGTACCAGAAAGGCTAACGGTCACGAATATTATTGTTCAAAGTTAAGGCAGAGCATTGCTTAGCCCCGAGCTTTTTTAATGCCTTAGATCCTGCATCTGGGATGGTATTTGATGGTACCTGCTGTTATCCTCACATTGTACACGAATTGTGTAGTTCAATATGTCCAGTGAATAACAGAAAGTCACTGTGAAAATGAATGGAAGTAAAAGTTTAGAGAAGACGAAACGGAAAAGCAAGAAGCTAAGAAGCCCTGAAAGAGTGCCAAAAGTTATTGGACACAAAAGTGAATACTGAAGATTTCATTTGTTCAATTGAACAACAATCCATAACTTCGGATGCCAGTTCTGAAGCTTACAGTAATAAGCAAGTAAAACTGAATGCTTGGAATGAAATTATTTCGACCAGCAGTCCTTGGCTGAGAGGAATAACTTTAGTAAGTGATGCACTTTCTCATTTTAGTAGCTTTACCGGTAATATCAACCTTTAGTAATGGCAATAATTCAAAGAAAGACAATTTAGACATTCTTAAGTAGTTAAAAAAACTTATCTGAATGTAGTTAATCAAAAAGAGTATGCTACAACCCTTTAGATTTCCTTAACGATAGAACATGGTGTGCATGCACCTTCTCCCTTCACCTTCTCCTTTTAATTAAAAATACAAGAAGGAGCATATGGATAAGCTTGTTATCTGACATGTTATCTCATCACTAATGAACAAACGAGTGGTGGCGAGACTGGCAGCCTAGTGTAATAAGCTGGGTATGATACAATGCCACGCCATGACACTCTGCCACCCGTGGCTGCCGACGTGGTTGCGGGGCCTGGCAGCCAGTAAGCCAGCTTGTGGCGACAATGTTGTGATAATGTAATAAGCTCCATAACAGTCAATGTCCAATGACAACTAGCATCACCAGTGGCAAGGCCGGCTGCGCTGCCAGGTAGCCTAGTGTAGCTTTAGTGTACCCCTGCTACTTTCAGTGTCTATCCCTGCGCTTTGTTGATAGTCATTACAAAGACTAATTTTGGTGGGAGCTGTAGTCTTTTAAACTGGAATGGTAGGTCTGTCAGAATTATTGGAATTCGAGGAATCAACACATCATCATCTTCTGTCATTCCAGTCATGATGTTCCTCAGGAATACTATGCAGATATCTGTGAAGTATATTAGAGATTTGAAGTCTTCCAAAGTTTCGAATTATTGAACAGTTTATTTACCCCAAGCCTAAAAAAATGAAGGGAGAACTGCAGACCTATGCCATGTAAATTCTTACCGACACGTCCCAACTGCTTCCATAAACAAACTGATTGTGATTAGCAGTACTGCGTCGCTTTCTTTCCACTCTGCGATTCTGTAGTTCAGACAATATTTCACGAGTTATGAGACCTAGAAAAAAGGAGTATTCACAATTATGCTAAGTATAAAATGGTAATGACTTAAGTATTTATTTTTTTTGAAATACTGGAGATAGATAATGGTAACAAATACAATAACTTAAACTAAAAATTGTACTATTAGCAGATAAGTTTTAAGTATTTCACAAGCACCAATAACTAGAGTTTAGCCATTTTTTTCTGTTCTCAAAATAATTTAATGCAAAGGAAGGCAGCTGTCAAGAGTTTTATTACTGTAAATATTGACAATTTAATTTAGCGAGTGTGCATACCAATCGCTTGAAGAAAATTAATTTTTTCGGGAGACGTGGCAATGTCTTCCTTTTTTGAGAATTCCTGTGAATCTTCTGAAGATTGTGAACCACTAGGTGAACTGCCATTCGATAACCTAAAAAGCAAAAATAGATAACTGAACAAAAACTACACAAATTCAGAACTGTTGAAACCTTTCACAGATGTAATGACAATAAACAAATTTACTACGTTAAAAAATTATAAGCTATGAAGAAAAAGTCATTTCTTTGGGTTTGTGAAATACAGGATGACATCAAATTCAAATTGTAGTTTTAGGACAAGTTTAGAATTTGGTACTTACCGATCATCACAGTTATCTTTTGCAGTATTATTGTCTGATGAATAAGCACGACTGTATCCATTCTTTCGGTTATTCCCAGTTTTCCAAATATCACCACCGTCACTGCAGCTTATCTCAATATCACTATTGGCCTCTACCTTTTTTGAAGTATTCTGTTTAGAAGAATTAAGTGTACTGTTAGTGGAATTGGCCTCAAGCTCCTTTCTCAGCCGTTGAATCAAGTGTTTCTGTAAAAAAAAATTGACAAAAAGTTGAGGTTTGCAGTAAGCAAAATTAAATGAATTTCACATACCATTAACAAATAAAATTTTAATTTCAATTGTGATGGAGCACACACGGTCTGGTGGAAATATCCTTACACTCCCCACTTCTAATGCCATAATTTTTACATCACTTGTCCTTTACAAAATGTGACTAAGCAACTTCCAAACACCACACCACAAATGGTCATGATTTGGAGCTTTCTCAATGCTCTTGCTTATGCATTATGTCAGTGACAAAATGCCCAAAGAGATTTTACTGGCCATTAAGCTGAGCTTCACCTCTAGTAAACTTATTTTGTAAATGTAAAATCCAAAAAACCATCTTCACGATTTGATTCCACATCAATATATAGATCCAACAAAGACGAATTTATTTACCATACGTCCACAATGATTTTCTGTAACTAAGCATTTATTTCAGATCTTGGCAACTGATCAACCTGCCAATATGTTATAAAGTTACAAATCAAACAACTGGTAAGTACCAAGTTGCATTTAATCATCCATCCATCCATACTAAATCACTTTTTAATTTAATTGTAATGGAGTACACATTCCAGTGACAATTTTCTCACATTCCCATTTTTCTCCCTTTCTTATACCTGACTACTTTTGCCCACATTGGATTTTAATTTTATGTTTGTTCCATGCTCCTGGAATAATTTATTCCAATCTCAAATGCTCTAACCTACAAAAGAAAATTTTTCTGCTCCCTTATGGCTGAAATCAAATGTCAGGTTGTGGTCATGGTCATCTTTTCTTTCCATACATCTCTCTTAATTCTTCTACCAATATCTTTCAATATATGCCTTTTACACTCCCAACACTTTTCATCCTCCTCCTGTCTTCTAATGAATCCCATTCAAACTGCTTTATCATACCAGCTACTGATTGTGTTCTGCAGTAAACTCTGACACAAATCTAGTTGTTGTTCTTTGAGTGCCCTCAAATTCCTGTAATTGATACAAAAAAAGGTCTATTACTACTCCATCATATTCAAGCACTGGCCTGAACGAAGTTTGGAAACCCAATTCTCTCACTTCTCCGTTATCTGCCCTCATCGCTTTCTCCAATAAATGATGAATTTCAAAACCTTTTCCTTTCAACTGCCCAATGTGTCCTGCCAAATTGAGTTTATTGTAAAATGTTATGCCAAAATATTTAAACTTCAAATCTTCAACAATCAATTCCTTCTCCACCCTATATTCATAATCAGACTTTAGTTTTTTTTTTTTTTATCTGTGTACTTAGTAAGCTGATTCTTCTTTGTATTTATATTCGTCCCATGTTGGCCCATCAAGCTAGCTATCCTCTCCAGATCACCATGCAGATGTACATTCTTCTACCATTTTGATTCTATTATACAACAATGTCATCTACAAAAAACCTAACAACACAATCATTCCGAATAACGAATAGCAATGATCCCAATACACTACTCCATGCACTCCTATTTTCACTTCAACTTCTTTTCTTTACTGCATTTTTTACACTAACTTTTTTGTTTTCTATATTTGAGGAATTCTTCTACCCAGTAAATCACTTTTTCATCAACTCCAATGGTTTACCACCATTTTATGGCTCACTTTGCCAAATGGATTATAAAGATCAAGCGCTACACTATCAATTTGCCATCTTTGTCCTTTTCATTTGAAATAACTTGCATATAGCCCATTAACTGAAATTCACATGAATTGGCCTGTAATTTTTGACGCTATTTGTGACTCCTCCTTTATGGATTGGTACTACTATCACACTTTTGAGTCTGGTAAGCATTAAGTCTCCAGACTCAATCTAGGTAACATTTCGAGAAAAGGTACAATGTCATATCCTTCTATCTTTTAGTCATCTAGGTTTTTTTTATTTTTTTATTTACAGCTTTATGCCTCGTTGACATCATTAGATGTGGGACGGGACTGGGGACAAAGGACAGGAAGGAAATCAGCCATGGCTCTTTTTGAAGGAGGCATCCCGGCATTTGCCTGGAGTGATTTGGGGAAACCATGGAAAACCCAAATCTGTATGCCTGGATGGCGATTCAAATCGCCGTCATGCTGAACGCGAGGCCAGAGAGTTAACTGCTCACCCACCATACTCAGTTTCTGTAGTCATATTATCTACAGCTCCTTAATAATTTTTTAGCTTTCTTAGTAACATTTTTAAGTCTGCTCACTATGAATAGTGTTGACAAGCTAGTTCTTTGTTTCACACCCTTCATTCCTGAATCATAGTCCCTAATCATTGCATCAAATCACTTGCTTAATCTTTCAGCCTTTCCAAATCCTCAATAACTCCTTCTCCATACTTATCAATAATTTTCTGAGTACCTTCCCCTCAGTTTTCTAAAATAACTGTAGAAATTTCTAGATGCATTATTCAGCTATCCTCCTGCGTCAATAATATTCTTCACAAAACAATCTTTACCTTCCTCCTTTGCTGTTATTAATTCCTTTTTTAGTTGTTTCAAGTGTTCCTTACTGCCTTGCTGTCTCTTTACTGTACTGTGTTCTCTTCTTACTAGCCTCTTTTACCTCCTAACTTCCCTATTGTAATATGTGAGTTCGTACTATTCTTTATTTTGGTATAAAAATTCCTTCTACCATTCTTATTATCTCCTTCAACTGTTTCTACACAATACCTGTGCTAAATTAATTATTTCCACATTTTATCTTGTATTAGGACAATTTTGTATTACTTTTTTCAGTAGAGTAAATCAAATATTTAGCATTTTGGGATCACCAAACAATCAATTCGAGCAGGTTTCATGCACTTCAGACATAAGATTCATTTTGGCATAAGATTCAGAAAATGAGAAAAAATATCAATATGTTACACTATCACATAAAAAATACGGAATGGTGTATCATTAGTTTTTCAACAAATGCTTAACTAAACTACACTATAAAGTAAGAGAGACTATACAAATAGCCTTTTGGTATACATTTCTGACATACAACTGGATTGCGTTGTCAACAAATTAACTTCCTACAGAAGCCTTGATTTTATCTACAAACAAATATCCTGTCAGCTATCAAATTCATTAAGGTTATTCTGTATTGAGAGAGAAACTTCCAGCTGTCTGCGTTGATATAAGTTGCTTTTACTGAGCATTCACTCTGATGATTAACTGTCCAAAAAATTTTACCAGACATATTGAGATACAGGAGGCAATACGACTTGAACTTGTGGTGGTCACTTTTCACATCAGTGTCCACAGATTAGGATATAATGATCAAGACCAATTAGATAAACAGGTGCTAAAAATTATGTGCTATGCCTTAAGAGGTATATATGCATATTTAACAAGTTTGAAATAATGTGTGAAAATACTAATTCTCTAATTAAAAAAAAAAAAAAAATCAGCTCAGCTTCCATCTTAGTAATTCTTAAGAGAGAAAAACCCTGAAACTGTCCAGTTTAAATTCTGAAATCATCTCATTCAAAGTTATAGCTTTGTAATTTAGTAAGTTTACTTAATCTCAGTTCAGAAATACTTAGAACCATCCTAACTATCAGTGTAAAACTTGAATATTTCTTTCTAATGTAAGAAAATAGTTTATAACCTACTCTGACACACTATCATCTTAATTACCTGGTATCTATTATGCTAGAAGTGTTAATAATGCAAATACTAGTCACAAATCTACTGGTACAAAATTCTCACTAACTACCCCGTTACTTAACTTTCTTGTTAAATGCTCTGTATACTTGGAAAAGTTTGCTATCATGTATAATTAGCTCTTCACAGTAAAGATATGAAAAGAAGTAAATATATAAATTGTAAAGGATAAGGGACCGTGCACAAACTATGTGGTTCAGTCCAGGGGGGGGGGGGGGGGGGGGGGGGGGGGGGGGTTGGTTGGAAGGCTCTGCTAGGTTACGTAAGGGGAGGGGGGGAGGGGGTTCCGAGCCAGGCCACGTAGCTTTCCTTTCATAACATTTTTCACAATTAAAATGAGGAATAGACTCACAACAGCATGTAAATATTTATTTCCCTCAGTTAATTATCTCCGTATGTAATTTACAATAGTCTGACAAAAGATAACAGTACAAAATGTCTTCTGGAATCAAAAGGTAAAAAAGCTACGTGCTACGTGGGGGGGGAGGGAGGGGGTTTACAGGAGGCCAAAATGCAGTTACGTGGTTTATACACGCTCTGTAACTCATCAAATGATTTCCATCAGAATCAATAACACCTTCTTTAAATCCTTAAAACTAACTATTCTGACAAAGGTCGGAGTGCTTTCTCCAAAACTTCTTACTGACATTTGTAATAAAATATTCAAGGTGCTTTTTAATAGTTTTGTGTAATTTCCAGACAAGCCTGGCTTTGCTAGGCTTACTAGATGAGGCCTTCACTGAAATCTAATTAGACAGAGGGTTTTACATTCTTCTCTTTATCACAAAGCCAGATAATGATTATTCAAGCTATTTTATCTACCACAGTCAGGGAGTCTTTGATGGTGAACCAACCAGGTAAGAAGTAAAACTCTTTTGTGCATGGTTTAGAAGAACTCTTCTAACTCTTGAAATATAATAATGTTACATGAATATCCTCTTATATAAAATGCGTGATCTGGAGACTGTGCACGATGTCTATAGCTATTGGCTAGAGAACGGTCACACGCCAGCCATCTTTCACGAACCAACAGCCACCATATTACAGTCGTTCATATTGCTTTTTGTTTATTTACAACTAGATGCTGAAATTCATGTAAGGAGATGGGTATTCATGATTACACTATATAATCTGTATCAGTTATAAGAACTAGGTTAAAGCATAACCTAATTTTTTTTGGCAGAATATAAGAAACACTGATGTTTATTAAAAATTCGAGAAACGTACATAATCGCGAAATGTATCCGTCAATAAATAACAGTTATCCGTTTTTGATATTATACTTTCAGTCATTTAAAGTAAAATGCATTTATTTAAATAAATCATAGCCAAATATTCCGATAATCTAACCACAGTATGGTACTCATTTCATTAAAAATGATCGTTATTCGTTTTTCCTTACAAGCTTCTCCGGAATAAATTTCTTGTACCACTATAGGTGAAACCAGTCGTTTATTCATATGAGGGTAATAGAAGCTGTGGTTTTCGGATGCAATATTAGTGGAGTTTGTGGTTAAGTTGACCAGAGTCGCAACTGACAAATTTTGTTACAGCATTATGCACTCTGAAATCAGTTTTTCAAACAATTTAAACTGCTTTCATAAGCGTTATTTATGTTACGTAAGGTATGTGGATGGAGGTAGTTCCATATTTGTTGTGCTGAATTGTGCCTGGACCAGGAATAAAACAGGTCTTACATGGTATAGCAATTCCCAATTTATTTTTAATTTATTTCTATACTTCCGTCGTCATTAATTAAGCAGAAGTTATTACTGTACTGTTATGTGAACTGCAAACAAAATGAAGGTTATGAGCAATATGTAATAACAATTCCATATAATTAACTGGGTGCAAAAAAAAAAAAAAAACAAAAAAAATAAAAAATAAAAAAAAATAATAAAAAAAAAAATTGAATTGCCAGATTATTGGGTTCAAACCGTCATCTCTGATGAGGTCAAAGCAAGTACTGTGATAAAGACTGAATCAAGTAGCTTCCCTATAATTGTATGAATGCTGTCAAAGAATGTTTCGCAGATGGCAAATGAACTTGCAGGAAACTTAAAATGAAGGAATAATGAACCATCAAAAACTGTGTAAATGAAAAGAATTGTATTAATGTTATACAGGAACTAACAATTGCTGAAGGAATGGGAGAATTTTAAATAGTATTAATTTCAGAAGTAAGAACTTTTAACTTGTGGTAATGATTCCACAGGGGATTGTTTTCATCTTAAGTTCTTTTAAAACAGTTGAACAGAATTTTAACATACAATTTTTTTGATCAAGTATTAATTAAGGTTGCTGAATTTCATGAAATCGTGTCCAGAAACAAGACATGCTTAGAAAGATACAAATAAGAAAAATGTTGTTGCAGGAAAAACAAAAACACTTCCCAAAACCAGTAGACAACTATCACTACAAAATCCATCAATATATTCATTTGGCAACTGTTGGATGATAATTTTACTTTACTAATAGTTTTTTCATATTAGTATGCAAGTTACAGGTACAAAATTTACCTACTATTCATGTTTAATGCTCTCTCTTTCTTTTATTTTTTTACAATCTTCGGTCTCTTGATTGGTTTGATGCACTCCTCTACTTCTTCAGGTCTTCAGCCAATCTCTTCATATCTGCATACCCACTGTAACCTAGAGCTTCAATTATATGCTCTCTATAGTCAGTTTCTTCCTCTGTTATTAATTCTACAGTTGTTTCCTCCACTAACAATATAACCAACTCTGCCAGTCTTCATTTTGTAAATTTTCAATAGCAATATAATTAATCTTTGGTAAACTTCTACTAGAGATTTTTTCATTCTGTATGAAATTTATAAATTCCCACTGCTTATCTGAATTACAGACTTAAAGCTCTGTCAAACACTGTCCTTCAAACTGAATCTCCTAAATTATTAATATCAACATCATTCTCTGTTTCCAGCAGGCTGTAGTTCATACTAAACCCATCATACAGTTTATTTATGTTTCCCATCAGCATCTTTAATGATTTCATTTCTCAAAAATTCTGGTTGATCCTCCTATAAAGTTGTATTTATTTAACTGTGATCATTCCTTCTCTGCCTCTTCGCTCTTTTTCATAACCAATTTTCTTCAGCTTTTGAGCATTTGCCATTTATACAATTTTTATAACATGCTTACTGCTGTATTCTAGATTCATTTTGAGATTTTTTTTTTGTTTTTTCTCCGATTAAAGAATTCCAAAATTTCTTCTACAATCCATTGTTTTCAAATGGCTTCATTCCTTATGCTTAACGTTTCTTCTCTTTCATATTTTCCATCTTTCCTATTACACATAGTTTTGTGCAAAGTTACCTGGCTGAGGAATATTATTATTATTATTAATTAAACTGTGATGGAGCCAACACTCCGGCCGCAATCTCCCTAGTCATCTGATTACTCCTTTTAGAATATGTAAAATATGGGAGAAGTAATCTTTTTGACAACACTAAGGTATACAGCAATGTGCCAGTCTTACAACAAGCAAATCTAAAGCACTAATCTGGCCTGAATATGGAGCAAAATTGTAGTTAGAAACAGAAGATTACATTCTTTCATTTGTCTGTTTCAGGATACGGTAGTGAAAAATACTTGGGCATGGTTCTGAGTAACACGGGAATATAATTTTTTGATGCATTCAGACAACATTTAAGCGAGCTGTCTTTGGCCATGTTGAATGTCGATTTTCAGGTTGATTCAAGGAGATTCATTTCAAAATTATATTATGAACACCAGTTTTCCAACTGCTGAATAATAAAATCTGCTTAACACAAGAGGTTAGCACAAGATATGAAGGAATGGAGGATTGCATCAAACCAGTCAAAGATTGATGACAGCAAAAAACAGGTGTTACTCTGAAGCTGATAAAAACTGACTCTACGGTTCTTGATAAATCCGTCAAACAGCAAGTCTAAGATGAGAAAATTCACTGTATTAGACTATTGTTTTTCCACTTTTTCATTAACTGCAAAATTACTATTTGGTAATGCATTCTGACGATGTGTTTTGAATGAAACTCCATCAGCCAACTTCCTTCCATCAATAATAAAACTTTGTAAAAAGCAGAAGATTAGCTAGATCCTCCCAAAGAAGAGCATAGTTAGGGCGTCCAATTCTTTTCTCCAGAACTTAAAAGTTTAACGTGGAATACCAAGCACGGAAGGTCCCGTCTTAGCTCACGTGAACAAAGAACCGCCCGTAAAAATTGCTATCCGCACCAAGATTTTGAAGGAAAGCACCTGATCCACGAAGCTACCAAAAAAATGGAGTGAAAAACGAATTCAGACCCAATTCTTCGCCCACGTATATTGCTGAAGGTACAAGTCTCATAAAAAATAACTACGTTCTCACAATAACTACGTATACAAAATTTAAAATAATTTTGAGGTTTGTGTTTAGTATTAACACAGTAGTTAAAGGGAAACAGAGTGGGACGTGACAGAGAATGTTTCAAATACCGGTACTAAAATTTTATCTGCCACTGGCCTCTCTTCCGTTCGACCTTGTCCGTGTTTACCGCTCAGTCACACGTGCCTATCAGACTTTTCGGCCTGCTGTTCACATTATGATAGTATCAGATATATGTCACCGAAATCTAGATGTAATTTTCCTGGTGAGCAATGGTGTTCATATGCTCAAATTAGAAACTCTTATCAACTCACGGTAAAACAACAGATCAAGAAATTTGCGCAAATAGTATTAAGTACTTCTCATGCATATACGATTTTTGTTTGATTAAACATAAGAATGAGATTGCGACAGATTGGTAGGATTGCATCAATTCATACTTACTTTCTTTCCCTGATTCTCCTTCGTTACGGTACCAGTAATCTTCGTAGTTGGAATTACATGAAAATTACTCATATGCAAATAAATTGCAATTTTCAGATTGACAGTCCACAAGATTCAAGTAGGTTGCAAATAAAGGAATACCTAATTAACAGTTGCATTCAACATTTATGATACCCAACTCAATGATAGTTTGAAAAGATTAATGATGGAAATTGTCAAGAATCATTTTAACTTTCTTGCACGGTATTTGCTTAGTGACTGAACAAAACTATGATATCCAGGTTTAAAAATAACTTAAGAGTTTCCTGTAGCCCTAGAATACTTAAGAACGTTTCTGTCTGTGAATGAGGTTTAAAATAATTTGACATTCCGCAGTTAAGATCTAAGTATTACGATTATAAGGCTGATCCATCTTTGATTTTTTTAGCTGCTCACCCACCATGCTCGGTATGTGGTACTCAGTTATTTTCGCAGTTAATTCGCGTGGTGTCAATCTGACTTTCGTGAACTTTTCTTCGTAATTAAGAGTGCCAATTACATGCTTAATATGGTCTCGTTTCAGAGTTGAAATTGTTATTAAGGGAACGTCCATGAACTACGTGGCTCCATTTTGGCCTTTCTTGAACCCCCCACTGCTTCCCATAGAACCCTATGTGGCTTGTGGCTTTTGCCTCGAAATCCCCCCCCCCCCTTTCTCCTGTGTGGCACGTAGCCTTTTCCTACCAATTCCAGAAGATTTTTTTTGTACTGTTTTCTCTTGACAGACTATCGTTAAAATTATTGACGTATATTGCAAATAAAGGCATAGCGAATTAACAGTTGCGCTCAACACTTATGATACATAATTCTATGATTATTTGAAAAAATTAATGATCGAAATTGCCAAGAATCATTTTCACTATTTTCTTTATCGTTTTGTACTTTTCTATAATTATACACATTCTGCATGAAATGTTGGCACTAACCACACCTGCAAATTACGAATTATTTGGAAAATCTCTTTCTCGGTCCTTCTTTTCTTGAGGTGTTTCTAAAAAAATCTCCTATTTCATTCATCACTGTTCACTAACTGATAAAACGTAATGTTTTCTTTTGCTGCAGCTCTGTCACCTTTCTTTCTACATTACCGGGGAATGATTCTTTGTCCTGCTTAAAAGGTTTCTATAACTCACTGGACAATGAAAACTCGTTGGAAAAACATTTTTGATAAACCTCGTAACTTTATTTTACAGCGCTAATTCACACCACACTTTGACCTTGAAATTCACTTGACAGAACAAAATTATAATTATTTTATTAAGGAGCGATGTGGTCACACGCGAACGGTTCTAATAAAAACAGCTTTATTTCAAACCATCGAAACAATGCGAACAGTCACTGCCTTCGAAAATTCTGGGTAACATCTATAAGCCAATTTGAGTCTAGGTACGGCATGTCTTATGTTTTTCCAATCGTAATGCGCCGTCGCATGTCGGTTAGTTCAAATGCGCCAACAGTGTGCAACTTAACGCTATGACTTCAAGCACACGCATGCGCAGCACTGCTAGTATATAGGATATGTAAATTACATATGAAGATTATTGAATGTCAGAAATAAATATCCACATGCCGTTGGGTGGTGTTCCGTACCTTATTTTAACACAAAAGGATGAAAAGCTACGGGGTTTGGCTCGGACACATTCCGCGTAGCCCAGCGTAGCTTTCCACCCAAAGCCTCCCCTCATCCCCAGACGGAACCACTTCGTTTATGGACACTCCCCAACAGCTCCTCGTCATCAGTTGTGCAAACTCATTACGGACCGTCGTGAATCCCACTCTAATTCTCAATGCACTTCCGAAATTCTTGACAGCCAGGGGCGGATCCAAAGGGGGGGGGGAGGGTAGGGGACTCAAGCCTCCTCCCCCAAAAGTATCTAGGTCACCCCCCCCCCCCCCCCCGAGATTGTAATTTTGGAGACTTTTTTTTTTTAGCTCTACTGATCCGAGGACCGAACAGACTATAAAGACTACCCTTTTCCTAACTCAAGCCCCCCCCCCCCAAAACCAGACTCCACCCAAACCAAGCCCCCCCTAAACCAAAGTACGCTCAAGCCCTTCCCAAACCAAATCCTGGATCCAGCCCTGTCGACAGCGCTATGTCATGCTTGACGATGTTTAACTTCCCTAAGAACCTACTGAAGAGATAATCCGATATTATTCTTATCTTGATCCATTTTCAAGCTTGTTCTCCTTTGCAACCTTCTTCTGCCTTTAAACTTCCCTTCCACGATCAATTTCTCGAAATTTTAGTTCTCACTATACCCAGAAAAACTTGAGAATTCTCTGACTGACACAGGAGGAAATAGTTTTGGAGATGTCAAGTTCCTGTACAATGGATACACGCAGCATTCTACTTCAACAACACATCTCAAACACATCGAAGCGGTTGTAATATCTGGCCCCGACTGTCCATGTCTGACGACAACAGGGAAAATAGAGTACACGAGTATTTACTCCTATATTCTGCCGGATCTTGATATACTAGCCCATGCCAACTTATTCAAAGATGATTTCCCCTCTTATCTAGTTCTCAGATCTCCGTGTCACAGACAATTGATCCAAGATTGACAATAATTTACTATCTCCATTTCCCTTAATCGAACTGTGGACTTACGCTACTCTATCAAGTTCTATAAGTTGTTGCAGGCGTCTACAAGTTCATCTTCACTGCTGGCAAGGATTATAGTGTCTTCAGCAATCCACAGACTATTTTTTTCACCAGACGAGACTCATCCACTACAACCATAGAGACCTTTCCTTAAAGGAGCAGATCCTCTACGCGAGGCAAAAGCTGAAGAGTTTTGGGTTCCAATCTCAGTTGGATTCCTGTTCTTTATGGTATATGTCAAGGCAGATTCTTGATGAACCTTGGGCTCAACCACGCTTGATATAACTGTTGAAAAGCAGCACATCTGATGAAGTTGACGCAGACAGTCGTCGAAATATTATGTTTTTACAACACAATCCGGCGATATACCCGTGAAGATTAATTGCATTTTTTTTTTCTGGCTTTGAGGTCATTAAAGGCAGGAATGGACTGGGGGCAAGTAACAGGAAGGAATTCGACCAACTCCTTTTGAATGAACGATCCCGGCATTCACCTGCAATGATCTGGGGAAACCATGGAAAACCGAAATCTGGATGGCGGGGCTGTGATTCGAACTTGCGTCCTCCCGAATGCGAGGCCAGAGCGTTACCGCTCACCTAACCATGTTCGGCGATTGATTGCAAACGTACGCCGGGAGTCTCCGTTCTGTAGTGAAGTTGCTTCACATGAATGGGGGCGGGCAAATAAATATTTTATGCTACAACAGTTTTAAGACGGAATTAATTTGCATCAAATTACCAGCACAAAAAATATGGTTGGACCAATAGTAGTAACTACGTTATTACGATGTAAAATTTATGTTTCAGTTTGTAACGAACGCGTCTTGTGACCGCTAGTTACATTAATAAACTATATGTTTATTATTTAAAATGTGGAATATTTTAGTGGGCGTTTGGGCGCAGTGTACATTGTACGAGTGTGGAGCGGCAGATCTGAGGAATGCCAGCAGGCCGGTTCCTAGAATTAGCGAGGGGAGAATAGTGAGTGCCTAATGAGAGGGGAGATTTGTGCTTGCCAGGTAGACAAACAGGGTGATCGGCGAGAGTTTTTTTTTTTGCATGTGGCACGACGAACGAGTGAAGGAAGATTCGATGCCGGACAGCCAGCACGTTCAGACGATGTGATTTCTGGACTGTCTATTCGTGAGTGGGACTGTTGCTGCTGCCTGGATCCGGACACCCGCTATTTTGTTTGAGCAGATGAGCTCAGGCAAAGGACGACATCTGAGGAACTGTGTGCTACACTGGTCCATAGCAGAGAAGACCGTCATCCAATGTGTGGCGGCAGACATGTACATTCGGTAATTATACATCGCCAATGAAGGACACTGTGCTAGCTAGACTTTCAAGTTCATAGCATTGCCCAGCTACGACCCTGCAGATAAGAACTCTCATAGCCCGGAGCAAACATCTCTTTCAGAAGTGAAGTCAAAATGTTGACTTCGTTTACTGTTTAATTTTTGTGTATTTTATATAAAATACCCTGGCGCCCACAAAAGGACAACTGATTAATTTTAACTAATTTTGTTATATATGTCATGTGATTAATTGAAATAAAACCATTCGTGATTTCTCGTATAAAGTATTCACGCAAGTTCTACCTTTCATGATAAAAAAATAAAATTAATTATAATTTTAAATCAGGTAATGAGGTCAGAACGTTACAATGGCGAACCAAGTGGGGCTTTTCGATTATTAATTGCAAAAATTAATTATGCTATGAATCGAAAGACAGCACTATGTCCTTGGCAACTTTCTTATTTTGTAGATAGAAGTAGTTTGTATTACTTTGCGTAGTTAATGCATGTATAAATTCATGTTGTACTTGTTGATCTTAGATGCAAGTTGGTTCTGCAATAAGATCAGATAAATTTATTTTGTGTGCATTGCGTATGTTAAATAATAATTATCTTGTGTGACATGGGAATGTGCATGGGTTTTGTCCAAACGCACTCAAATTCTGTTGTATTACGGCGTTGATGAATTGTTGTGATGCTTTCTTTATGGCAATTGCAAGTAGTTGTCGAAATATTAGTGTGGATTTCGAGCCATATGTCCAGGGTAACGATATCCTTTCATATTTAAACCATTTTTCCGCGAAGGTATTTGATGAGTAAATTCTTCTTGTAATTTTTCCATTGAAATTATAGAATGTGTTGTGGAATGTTCTTTGGGTTTGATTTTATTGTGCAATCGCGGATTTTATTGAGGCATTTTATTTGCAGATTAGTGTAAAGTCTCTCTGATGGTATGTTTTGCAATCCTTATTCTTTTCTTTGTTGTTGTGTATTGGAATATTCTTTGTGTGTCAACGAAATAGTTGAAAATAGCGTGAAGTTTTAAAGTAATGCGCTTGAGATCCAGTACCATTATTAACATGTCGAAAGAAATCGTGGAAGGGTCAAATTTATCACAGGAGCCAGTACCCACTGATTCAAATACGGATCATATCGGGGAAGACAATAATGTCGCAGAAATAGTGTATTCCACCCAATCACCCGTTGAATTAAGGCAGGAAAATTTGGAAATTTTTCAGAATACCTCCAACATGAGTGCGAAAAAAGTCTCGGTGATTCCTGCATTGCAGACTCAGCAACACCAGATGAACGATATAGCGGCTTTATTAATGGAGAAATTTTCACAATTATCTGCTCAATTTACAACACAATTTCAAGAATCCAATGAAAAATTGTCTGAACTCTCAGTGCAAATGTCTAGTAAAATCGAGAGTCTTGAAAGAAAACAAGAAATGGCTCACAAAAGAATTGAAGAGCAATTTGCTACTCGCGGAGAAATTGGCCGAGAAATAAATGATTTTAAAAAGGAAATTAGCTCTGAGATCACTCTTTTAAGCAAAGTCCAGACGGAGTTAAAGTCTTCTTGCAATGTACTTGAGACGACTAACAATGAAATTTGCCGTAAAGTAGAAGCGAATAAAAGTTCAATTGAACAAATGCGCACAGAAAACAGTGAAAATTTAGGTCAGATTTCTGAGTTTGCTCATTCAATAAAAGATGGTGTTGATGAAAATTTAGGTAAAATAAGATCCGAAGTTGGAAACCTTAAGAATTCCGTGGGAGAAATGGAGAAAAGTCAAAAGAATCTAGAAACATCACAGCGTAACCTTGCTGCCGAAACGGAGGTAAAATTACGTAATTTGGAAAGTAAAATAACCGAAAGGAATAACTCTGCTAGCAACAATGGACAAGGTCAAGCTAGTTGTGCTCAGCTTTTTTCGGGAAATATCGAGTTAAAGCTTCCTAGATTTGGTTCCAAGGGGGGGATAAACCCGAAAGCTTACCTCGAAGACCTTGAAAGATACTTTCAAATTAAAGCTGTTCCGGAGTCGGCAAAACTTTTAATCATTAGCCAGTCATTTTTTGAAGAAGATCGTTCATGGTTACAAGTAGCGTGTACTCCAGATATGTCGTACGCACAGTTTAAGGAGTTGTTTTTGAATACTTTCTGGTCAGCAAAAATACAAAACCAAGCTAGGATACGATTTTATCAAGGAAAGTACGTGCCTAAGCCTGGTGATTCAATGGAAAGGTATGTGGAACGGTTAGTCGTAAAAAGTCGTTATTTTGACACAGTGATGCCGGACGCGGAGTTCATTGATGTAATAAGCTCACATTTCAGCCCGGGGGTTCAAGAACACATCTCGCCTGTATATGTAAAGAATATCACTGATTTATTAGAAACACTGCGGAATCTAGAAGCTATAGGACAACGAGCGAGCCGTGAACAGTGCGCGGAAAATGTGCAGGACAATCGCTTTAATTCTCATGGCTACTTCCGGCCAAATAATCAGAATAACGGGCAAAGTTTCAAGGGAGGTAAAAATTGGAAGCAAGCCCAATCTGGTGATAAGAAACCGTGGAAGACTGATGTTCAGCGGGATGGTCACGGGCAAACACGCGGGGGGTTGGCCGGAGGTTAATGCTATTCTAACCGTCGATCCCGGCAATAACATTCAGAATGAAAGTGAAAATTAATTGAGAGTTGGTGCAGCACGTGAAACATCGCAGGGTGACCAATTAAAACAATGAGATTTCGCCGGGGATGCTGAGGACTCTCCACAGTTTTTCCTTATTAATTTAACATACTGGCGAAATGGCGGTGTGGAGGATGAAGAGAATGATGCGGATATAGCAAGACCAAAGCATAATCAAACTTTCACTGTAGGGCAACGAGTATTATTACGCACCAGTCCACAATCATACACCAATAAGAAGCTTTTGCAAAGTTTATTATAATATATATATTCCATGCATGGTGAAAAGGATAATCTCAGTTAACGGCTACTTATTCACTAATGGAACCAATGACTTTAACCCCATAATTCACGAAACTTGAAAGAGTATTCTGATGATCACAAAGTTTTGGTACAGTCGCGCGAGGATCATTTAGTGCAACTTGTTTCTCTTGATAGTGACGATGGGCATATATGTGCCGGAAAAGGATAAAAACTTGCCGAGATAATATGTTGGGACTTGATTTCTGGCAGACAGAAGGATTCCAAAACGTTGGGGTACATTTACAGATAAATTTCTGGAACTTCACAGATGTTGTGTGGCATATCAAATCACCAAGTAGCCAAGGGAAAAGGATCTCCAAGGTACTAGGTAGATAATATTTTATTTTGTTTTGTTCATAAGGAATTACGCGAATCAGCATTCCATGAACAAAATTCTTTTATGCCATAGAGCAAATGTACTTATAACGTTGTCTTGGGAAATCGGGAAGTATACTGGCAGCTGGCATCCGCGTACACTTGATCGAGATCATGTTAATTTAAAAATCACGCGAGGTCTGTAACAAGTGGAGATAAAAGGGGATGTAATTGTCATTTTTATACTAAAAGGATGGTGGCGGAAATCCATTACAAATACTTTGCTTCGCGGTGACATAGTAACAAATATTTGGAACAATCTTGCATTGCTTTGGACAACCCTGCACTTCATAGATGACTTCACTGCTTAAAAGTTTTTATTATTATTATTCAGATAGGATATGTTCTCTACCAGTTTTATTCATTCATTATATGTTAAGATTGTGTTATCCTATGTGTTGAATATCTATGATGATCACAAATTATGATGTATTGCGCTATATTTACTAAGAATGGTGTCTAAGTTAAATTTTCAATTTGATATAAAATGTTATTGTGTTAGAACATCTATATCACTACAATAATTTGTTACTTATAAGGTTACATTTGAAATGGTTATATTATGTATTTAAGGCTTGCACAAATCTACCCACAATCAGGGATGGGAGTAAGAAAAGTCTATGTACAAAGTAGCCAAGGGACATATGTTCGGTTGAATATTCATGTCGGTGGAACTTGTGATGGAATAGGTTAGAATAGGTTACCAGATTTATAATTACTGTTAAAATTAATGGACGAGGAAGGAAAATTTGTATATTTCTTATTGTGAAAATTTAAATAAAACTAGTTTATTTAAATTTGCCGAACCAGGGGGAATATGTAACGAACGCGTCTTGTGACCGCTAGTTACATTAATAAACTATATGTTTATTATTTAAAATGTGGAATATTTTAGTGGGCGTTTGGGCGCAGTGTACATTGTACGAGTGTGGAGCGGCAGATCTGAGGAATGCCAGCAGGCCGGTTCCTAGAATTAGCGAGGGGAGAATAGTGAGTGCCTAATGGAGGGGAGATTTGTGCTTGCCAGGTAGACAAACAGGGTGATCGGCGAGAGTTTTCTGTTTTGCATGTGGCACGACGAACGAGTGAAGGAATATTCGATGCCGGACAGCCAGCACGTTCGGACGATGTGATTTCTGGACTGTCTATTCGTGAGTGGGACTGTTGCTGCTGCCTGGATCCGGACACCCGCTATTTTGTTTGAGCAGATGAGCTCAGGCAAAGGACGACATCTGAGGAACTGTGCTACACTGGTCCATAGCAGAGAAGACCGTCATCCAATGTGTGGCGGCAGACATGTACATTCGGTAATTATACATCGCCAATGAAGGACACTGTGCTAGCTAGACTTTCAAGTTCATAGCATTGCCCAGCTACGACCCTGCAGATAAGAACTCTCATAGCCCGGAGCAAACATCTCTTTCAGAAGTGAAGTCAAAATGTTGACTTCGTTTACTGTTTAATTTTTGTGTATTTTATATAAAATACCCTGGCGCCCACAAAAGGACAACTGATTAATTTTAACTAATTTTGTTATATATGTCATGTGATTAATTGAAATAAAACCATTTGTGATTTCTCGTATAAAGTATTCACGCAAGTTCTACCTTTCATGATAATAAAATATAAATAATAAAATTAATTATAATTTTAAATCAGGTAATGAGGTCAGAACGTTACAAGTTCTACAATTGTTTTGAAAGTTCTAACGATGATAAACGCTTTGGTTATTTCTTTCCTACGATATCAATACAGTGGAAGAACGCGAATTCTCCTCTTCCAATGTAGGGCAAGAATGTTTTTACTGTAGGGAAAGATATTGCGTTTGTTTCTCGAAATTTCTGTAAAAAGTTGAAACCACAACGTGGGCATATAACGGTGACTTAACTTCGAAAAGCTATCAAGAAAAAACAAGGCGAAGAAAGGAGCAGTTTCATCAGAACAGTGCTCCCAGTTATAAATTTCCACCGACTTGATAAATTCGCGAGTTTAGGTTTCAGTTGGTTCATTCAC
Organism: Vandiemenella viatica; assembly: GCA_031002005.1. Taxonomy (NCBI): domain Eukaryota; kingdom Metazoa; phylum Arthropoda; class Insecta; order Orthoptera; family Morabidae; genus Vandiemenella; species Vandiemenella viatica. Next base: position 228,146,300 of record CM061920.1, on the reverse strand, counting down.
GCTCCTAAGTTCACCCCTTCCCCCTCAGACTTCCACCTATTTCTAAGCCTAAAATAATCGTTATTCGCGGCCATTTCACATGATTTAATATGTGCTGTCACTTTTTTTTCTGAAACTCTCGAGGTGTAGTTTCTAAACTTATCAAAATAATCCTGTCGATAAGCTGTTCATAGTAACTAACCCGTTTACCTATTCCCTTATTCGTTACAAATCCCCCACCAGAAATTCACCAACAGCTTCATGTGTGGTAATTAGTACACATTCCTCAGACCTAAAATCCTACACAACCTTCCAATTAATCTCAATAATCCGAACACAATACCAGCAGAATTCATTCCACCTCCTTCAAAATATCCTCATAGAACTACCCTATTCGACTGCGGGCAAGGTAGCGCGAGGCTAGTTTCGCGTTGCAGGGATCACCGGTTCGAATCCGGCCTGGGGCATGGGTGGTTTTAATTCAGTGTCATATCCGTCCCGTGCTGGTCTTTCACTTCTGCTCTTTAGGCAGTTGCCATCCAGAAATCCGACTGGAGTGCTACATTCTGGATATTTTAGCCAGGATGAAGCAGTCATTCCATATGCTATATCAAAGAATTAATGGAGGATGCTGCTTGGAGTTTTAACACAATGTTTTCCAGTTTCCTGCTGTATCCAAATGCAGATAATCATTTCTTTTTCCTTTAGAGGAATTTTCAGTAGCAAGAGTAAAGGTGGGTTTCCTATGCAGCGGCTGACTCTGGGCGTCAGCCGCGCAGTGGGCGCTTCCTATGCCGCGGCGGTCGCCCATCGGTCCTGGTACTGGAAGGTCATTAGCGAGCTCGATTTGATGTTTCATTTAATGTTAGGAGATCGGCATCAAGCCAAAAACAACTTATCGTTTGGTTATTGGTGCTTGCTGTTTCCATAATTCACTTGGAAATGAGTTTCTCAAAAAAAAAACAAAAAAAACAAAAAAAAAATACACATCTCATTATAAAATAAACAAAAAAGAACTACCAACCGAAAATCTTGGATCATTAACAACGAGACTACGCAAGTGCTAATGCGTTTTCTGGGTGAGACTCATTCACAGAATACTTCAACAGCCGTGCAGGTGTAGGGTTAACACCCTGGCAAGGCAATCACGTTGCAGAATTCATTACAGCTACTTTCTAACTGTATTATATTAAAAATATGTACATATATTATTAAAATTTTCACTTGTATTTATATGAATTCATAATATTAATTTTATGTATGATTTAATACAAATAGTGGGAACTTTCAGAAAATTTTACATTTTGCTATATCCATTAGAATCAGTAATACAATAAAAATACTAAATGAAGTTTTAATTGCAATCACACAAAGCGAAGTAGATTGCATTTTTTGAAGGCTTCTGTAATAATAAATTCTAAATGACCCGTGCAAAAATTTCACGAATATAATGAATAGTAAGGTTAGGGATTTCTAATAGGATTTAAAGGGGCGTCCATAAATTACGTGAGGTGTTTTTCCGGATTTGCGGACCCCCCCCCCCCACTCTGGTGAGACTTCGTGAGATCTGGTGGAAACCCCCCCCCCCCCCTCTGATGTGATCTGGTCCGTGGGACCCCCTCCCCTATAAATTGCCCTGGCAACTTTCTGAGACTTTTTTTTTAGCTCTACAGTCCAACAATAATTTCCAAAACCTCACGTGAGATTTCCTTTGACTCCCCTCTCCCTTGGTGAGTTTTCATCGGACGCCCCTCACCCCTATTTCACCTCACGTAATTTATGGGACGCCCCAAAAGAAGAACCGCCTCATTGGTTTCAATTGTTTATTTCTTTAGTTTAATAGATATATAATTAAAGTCGACGCCAGAGAAGCACTTTATTAATATCTCTGTGATATGTGATACTGCTATCTAGTGGCTTGGCTCTAACTGTCTCATACACGCGACTATCACAGTTATTACTTTTGACCTTTAACGGTCAAATTCCGAAAAA